>VZTG01002323.1:1314977-1398176 GCA_013397845.1 Melanocharis versteri | reverse complement strand
GGGTCGGGCACCGCCGGGGTCGGGCACCGCCGGGGTCGGGCACCGCCGGGGTCAGGCACCGCCGCGTCTACAGCCTCCGTGAAACTCTTCCTCCGAGCGACAGTGAAAGTACTCGCAACAGCGTGATCCTCGGAAAACACCCACGCATGAATAAGTTTACTCGAATTCACAGTCCCACAGAATCCAATTAAACAACGCAAGAGCATAAAGTTACTCATGTATTCATGGATACGGATAGCTGGGCCCGACGTTTATTTTGGTCTGGTGCCAGTTACAGTAACCATCCGTTATCTCTATTTCATTTCTCAGCTCTACTATTAAAAGTTAAATTCAACCATCCTCCTCCCAGTGGACACTCAAGGATGAAACTTTTATAGGTCTTCAAATACATTATGTATCCACTACTTGTGTTTGTTGTCCAGGAAATCTCCAATGGATTCTATAAGGAAAGCACAAAACAATGTATTATGTATTCAGGATTTTGTGCCAATCTCAGTAATTGTTACAGTGTTCAGAGTAAAAGGGACATAGCTATTTGATAATTAATTACACTCTAATTGCATTCACCTGGGAAAAAATAGATGGCACTAAGGTGCAAACGGGTCAATTATATTAGTATAGGTGATCACCAATCTTGCATATACAAGTACCAATTAGTTAAGCAGAGTTAAACAGAGTCAGTGATAATTTGCATGGAGGACTCTGAATGTAGAGATAAATTAAACACATGGAAAGTCAGAGAAATAAAGCTACAACTTAATCTGAACTAGTGATCCATTTTCCTTTTTTATGGCTGCAGCAGCAGGTTAACCCCTGGGAAGAATGGGAGCACTGATGCCACCTCCGCAGCTGAACTGTGCCCAATCCACCTCTGCAAAGAGCCTCCCTCCACGTTTTGGACTGCAGCAGTGCTACATTAATGTGTGTAAGAGAGATGGAAAACCAGGCTATTGGCCCGTGTATAATGACAAGCAGATGGTGCAGTGTAACTTGGCCCAGACACGGCTGGAGCTGCCGCTCTGCTCGGGGAAGGCAGTTGGGCCATCCACAAGCAGAAGGAACTGCTGGTGAAACTTTATTACTCAAGGGTGGGGCCCTGGTCTTTCATCTCACAGAGGGGAAAAAATAGATGGAAACAAGCCTTGACTGCCGCTGATTCATAGGATATTGCACCAAGCCACAAAGAGAGGTAAATTTTGGGCTGCTATTTTGAGACCTTTTACTAGTCTTCAGTGTAGCAGAGCTTTTCCCCAGCCCTCAGCTCAGCAGCAATGACACAACTGAATGGAGTCTTTCATGGGTTTGGTAGTACAGAGCTCACCCAGAACTCCTTGGCTTGTGCCTCCAGAATCTGGGAGTCCCACATGAACCCCACCCAAGCAGCATAAAAATCACTGCTGCTGATCCTGTGCATTCAAACACATTGATGAGCAGTCAGGAAACAACAGCTTAACACAACGAACGAAAGCATGAGATTTGTGATCCCTCAACTAACAACTTCCAAGCTCGAACACCTGGGGCTGTATTCAGTTGATATCAGTCCAAATGGCTGAGCATTCCTTCGGGAAAACAACAGTCAGAGGCACTTGTACAGCACAGCACTTCCAGGGCTGCTGGGCTTAGAGGAGCTCAGCTCTGCCCACAGCCTGAGCCAGGCTGCCCTACAATCAGATATTCTCCTCAGGCATTGCCAAGGTAGGGGAGGAGACAAATCACCAAAAAGGAGCCTTGCAGCATGCAGAGAGAACACCATGCTCAGCTACTGAAGTGCAGGGTCTGCCCTTGTACATCTGTGTTGCCGTTTAGTCCTTATGGACTGATTCCTTCTCTCCTGGGACTTGCAGCTAGTTCAGCATTTCCACTGCCTTTCCCTTTGCTGATATGCAGTGGGTGTAACTACTGCCCATCCTGCTACGAGGAGTTCATACCTGCTCAAGTAGTTCTGGACAATTTTGTTATTATCATGCTAACTACTGCCGTTAGGACTGAAAAGCATCTGCCTCTGAGATGGAATCATGGAACTTCTTAGCCAGGGTGAAGAACTATTATATACTTACTATTTGAAGTGCCGTTCTTTCAAACTTAATTATGATGGAAAATACCAACAGTAAAAATATCTGTGATGAAGTTTCCAGGCCTCACAAGGACTGCAGGACTCCCACACATTGTTGGATAAAAAAAGAATGTGCAGGAAATCTCAGTCATTTCACAAACAGCAATGAGGCCCCCGTTGTCTTTGATTATAGCCACTGGTGAAAAGACAATTTCTCATTAGGCCCTTTCTATGGTCCATGGAATGAAGAGCAGGTTGTCCAGCACGAGGCCAGGACCAGGCCCTGGCAGAACATCTGAAATCCAGCTGCTAATCCAAGAATGCCTTTGCTGGTGGGATCCATAACTGGAATTGATTATGGACCCAGCCACAGCCACGCACATCCCAGATCCTCAGGAGCATTATTCTCACACAATTGTTCTAACCTTGAGGATAACTTGAGCTCTCTTGTCAGCCATCTGCCTTACAATAAGTCGACATCCTTATGTATTCTCTCCGCCAAAAGGCAACTTTTAAAATGCTATTAAAAAAAACTGTGTACAAATTAAACAGTCAACACATTTTACTGCTGCTCAGTAACTAAAATGCTTTCACTATGCTATGCAATCTATAACTGCTGAAATTACTTTCATGTGTGTTTATAAGTCTTCCTATATTTTCTCCTCATTACTCCAAATACATTTTAAAAGCTTGTTAAGATAGATTTGTTGGTGTTTTGTATCTAGCTGACTGTGCATGTTAAAGGCTTCAACTGTGACTTTCCTAACTTGAAACACACTATTCTTCATGCTGCTTGTTAAAACACATATCATTCCAACCATGTACATTAATTGGCTTGTCTGGGGAAACAGAACTCAGTTTATGAAGTCTGTCATCCTGCCTTGTAGCTTAATTATAAAATAAAATTATTCTCCTTCCCCCCAGCCAGACTATTTGCTCTGCGTTTTTGGGTTTTTTATCCTTCCTCTTGCTGCTGTTTAAATTCCAGGGCTGAGTAACTGATCCGCTGGGTCCTGCTTCAGCGGCTGCTCCCAGGGCTGGTGGTTAGCACAGCGTTCCTTAGGGAATGCAGGCTCTGCATGGTCCTAAACTGCACTCGTAACCACCTGGGGCTGAGAGGTGCTGACAGACAATCATGTCCAAGCTGAAGTCTGCCATTTCTAACAGAGGCAAAGGATTATTTAAGTTATTGCACGCTGACTTGGGATGTTCTGTTTACACCCAGCCCTTCTACAGCACAGCGGGGGCTGCCACATACCCAAAAAGCAGGAAAGCTCAGGCATTTCCAGGGAGAAAGGAACAACGAACCTGTAGAAAATAGGTGTAGTAACTCTTGCCAGAGCCAACCCTCAATGACAGATAACATCAAGCTCCTTTGAGACCGACACTCCGAATAAAGTGCCCTTCCACCGCTGAAGATACCATTGTTAAGGTTTGTGCTAAGGGTTTTCTTTTCCAACAGCACAGTCCTCACTCAAGGGTCAATGGCACAGCTAGAAGTCAAGAGCAGCCCAAATCAGACTGTCCAGGAGTGAGGGAAACTCGGGTGGCTCACTACAAACCACAGAGCTGAAGGATAAAGTCACAGGTCAGCAGCTGTAGTCACTCCCACTGACTTCAGAGGCACCAGGAACTCCCCCATGGAAGGAAAGAAAGGCCTTATTTCTACCAACTGAAACCTAATGTACTAAAGAAGGGATTTTAAAAAATATCCAGAACTATAAAAGATCGCTATGAAAATTAACATTTTTTTACTACACTATCCTGCTTAGGGTCTAAATCCACAGCTCCCAGCCAGCAAGTCCCAGCTCCTTAAACTTCCACTCTTCTGAAGGAGTCCCCTTGATGGAGTGATTTTAAGGCAACTCTTCAACAGCAGAACAGTGCAAAGCAACAGGAACCTGAAGCACAATAAAACCTTTACAATACCCACGTATTCTAAATGTTTCTTCCTTCCCTAACACACAATACTGCATGTTTGAGAGGTCAGATCCTGTAAAAAGTGTTCTGAATCAGAAGCCGGAATCTTAACTCAGAGCCGTGATAATTTGGGATAGAAATCAAAATTATCAAACTTCACAACACACATGCTATTGCAAACTTTCCTTCTTATCACACAAAACCTAATTTCCCTTCACAAAGGGATCGATCTTGACCAAAACACGTCTTCCAGCAAGCAGCTCCTCTATAAAAATATTCAGGTAAAAATCCTTACTTTAAGAAAGGCGCCAGGATCCTCTAAGTTCTCCCTTGTGACTGCACCAGCCCACTCCCTCCCACAATGGCAGGAAGGCCATATGTGCCAAGAGTTATTGGCATCATCCTTAACTAGGCATTCTGCTAGTGATTTAGGAAATCTGTTAATGGGAAATTAATTGGAATCAGGATCAGCCAATTGCACAAATTTTCCCCTTGATTAACACACCCACTTGTTGACAGGATGAATTACAAGCCGTGCCATTCACTGACACAGCTGGGCCCCAGGGAACTCGTCAGTGCGCTCGCGGTGTGGTGGCATTTAACGTGTCCAGGAATTGGTGATGCTGGGAGGGCTTGTAAAGCCGGAGGTGTCGCAGCAGGAACTGAGCAGGGAGAGCAGAGCTCAGGCCCACGCAGCCCAGTCTGTGACGTGCCCTGAGCTGAGCTGGGCTGGAGTGGATGGCTGTGCTGCGTTTCACGTCAGACCGCTCGGCTCTGCAGAGTGACACTGCAGTGACACAAACACGGTGTGAGCACCGCAGCTGCAGCACCCGCACCAGAACTAAGCAAGCACAAACTGGGGCAAGGTGAGCTCAGCAGAGTCCAGCACAGTGTGTGGGGCCTCCCTGCTGCTGGGAGGGCTCCAGGTGTGACTGCTGTGACCCCTTCTTGCCTGGCTTGGCCAGCACTGGCACTACCAGAGCCAGCCTGCAAACAGCACTGCTGGCAGGCCTTGCTCTGCTTCCCCCGTAAGCAGCCAGCTTATTGCTGTGGTATTTCTTCTCTGATCACAGCTCAAATCTTCCTCTTTCTTATGTTTGTAACTTAAGAAACCTCCTTGGTGAAGCCACTGAACTCAGATTAGTGCAAGGCAAATGTGGAGTCACAGTGGGCCAGCAGATGCCCAGCAGAGCTGTGGGCTGAGGGCACTCAGACCCCAGCAGTGCTCAGCACCCGGAGCTCTCTCCTCTGTCCCACCGTGTCCTGGAGCAGCCTCTTCAGAGTGTGCCAAAAATACCCACAGCAAACACCAGTGGGTACACGGATTTGCATTTCTTCAGTGCCTTGAACCCAGATGGGTTTGCTGTAAGCATTTCGATTTGGCCTAATGCTGCCCCAGCACCACAGGAAGAGCATGGCTTGCTATGATAGCTCGCAGTTGGCCGTGGGACTTAAGGCAGGCTGTTTTCCTGAGTTCAGTGTTTTACAATTCCACATTAAGTACAGTGAATGCTAATGAGAGCGCCCTGGAGCTGCTCGGGTGGTCTGTAACAGGGGATGACAGGTCTCCAAGGAGAGGATCAGACTCCTCTCTAACAAATGTGGCTGTGTGATGCTCTGCTCTCCTGACGTGCTTCCCCTGCTGCCTGGTGAGGAAGGACAGCCTTTTATCTCAGGGAAGAGGCGGTGGGTTGGAAGAAGCTGATGATCAGCTTTGCTTTCACACGGAGGGGGATGAGGTGCAAATTACCTGCTGTCAGTGGAAGGCTGAAGCCACAGCAGAAGGCTGGGCAGGATGCTGGGCTGGAAACAAGATGTGTGTTAAAAGGGGAATGGAATGCTTGAAGGATACTGAGTGTTTTGAGGCAGAAAACATTTTGCAGAAGAGATGTCTGCATAAGTAACATCTTTATAAGCAGGAATATATGGAGATGAGAAATTGCTCCTAGAGCTCTGAGAAAATGAAGATTTACTGCTTTAAGTAGAAAAGGAAAAGGAGACGCCAGGCTGTGCCCCTACTTTGCAGGGAAAACATTACCATGTGAGGTTTTGATGAATAGCTGTAAGGAAGGCTGAGCAGGCTCTGCTCACTCTCAAAGACAGATTGAACCTGAGCTCGCTTATGGCAGAGAACAATCAACCGCTGCCTCCGAGAGAGAGCAGTGGGGTCACTTTGTCTGTCCCAGTGCTCCCGTGATGCCCGGGCTGTCCTGCACCAGCGTGTGCCCTCCCAGCCCCAGGCAGCCCTGCCCCACACAGGGCCCGAGGCTGGGCAGGATTTGAGCACTGGGAATCCCCCAGCGTCATGGGACTGGGAAGCTGGTTTAGACACAGTCCAGGGAAGCACTGGAATTCTTTGCAGGTGGAACAGGTACTCCTGAAACACCAGGCAGAGCAGGACGGTGTGGTACAGCCCCAGTGACCTGCAGCCCAAGACAGCAGCGTGTGCCCAGGAGGGGTGAGCAACCAACAGGCACCAACCCATCTCCTGAGCCCAGAGCCAGCCCAGAGGGCACATCCTTCAGCAGTCACTCCCTGCCTGTCATAAATCATGGGCTTTGCATCCAATTAGTATTCAAAGGCGTGAAGATTTTTCTGCATTTAGAAATTTCTAAGAAATTAATCTCCAAACCCGTTGCTTTCAGTCTAATGCCTCCTGAGGGTTTGGAGGGGGTTATTTGTATGGATTTTTTTGCTGACTGTTGTCAGGCTGACGCTGAATGCCAAGCTCCTGTTGCTCTACCTGTGCATAAGAGGATGTTGCAAATGCCGGAGATGACAGTTTTCCTTGCAGGAGCCTGGGGCCTCCAACCCAGTCAGTAATGGCAGAGACCACCCACATCATCTTGGAATGCCCACAGTCTGCACAGAGAGCACTGTGGATATGTTAGTGATCAAACTATGTCAGCTGTGACAGAATAAAAGCCTTTGAAGATTAAGCAGGAAAAAAAAAGTCTTTGAAATAGATATTGAAAAGTTATGTTGTCCTTTTACTTATCTCACTCTAAAGCTTCCAACAGTGGCCTTGCAGAACAGAACTGACCAGGGATTTCTTTATCATGCATGAAATTTTATTTCATCCTGGTGCAGGAAATGACATGAAAACCATGCAGAAAATAGTAAAGTTTTAAGTCTGACAGGAAAAAAAGGCAAATAGAATGATTTATGCTAAGCTCAGAAATAGTATCCCTTCTCACCCGCTGACCATCCCAAACCTTGTCTCTGTGTGGAGCCAAGAATTAAAAATACATCAAACTCCATTCAATTTGCAGGTATAAGAGGGTTTCAATTGGAAAAAATTAACTCATTCCTTCCTCTGATGCCATTTGCAGAAACCACACAGTGCACAGAGGGCCCCAACAGAAAATGGGATCTCCCTTTGCTGCAAGACAAAGTTGCACAGCTCTTCTTCAGTCAATCAAGCTGTTAGTAATTACTGGAGGAGTGGAAGCATTTTGTACACCTTAGAAAACTTCAGGAGTCATATTACACAAGAATTCAGTTCCCAATATTACAAAAGTAAAAACTCATATCAAGAGGTCTTGGTTTTTTTAAATCAGAACAGCTTTTTAAGACACTGCAAATGGAAACATCTTCTGTGATATCTTCCTTGTGAGAGGGCAGGGGCTGTGTTCTCTCAGCCAAAGGTGTGGGTTTACCTGCCTGAACCCATGCTCACATCACACCTTTCCCACTCAAGGAGTGCAACCACAGGAACTTCACGTTCTGTTTTTCCTGGTGCAACTGTAGGCTTCTGTCAGAACCAGCAGTTTGCATTCCCTCCCGCAGTTTGTCCCTGCTCCAGGGTCCTCTCCCCTTGCCTGTGGTGAAAGCAATGACTGGGCTGGTCAAAGGGAACAGGCAGGGTGTGGGATTTTGTGGGGCTTTTTTTTTTTAACTGAGATATTGTCTGTCAAATTTGCCCAACCACCTCTGCAAGATCCAGTGCAGAAGGGACAGCAGGAATGCAAAGCCACGAATGGAGCTGGGAGTGTTTCTGACAGCAGCTGTCATTAAATAGGTGTAACACCAGACTGCACCTTAAGGGGACTGAGGATGTTTGTTTATATAATCTGAAAGTCAGAAACAATTCTGAGGAAGAGAGTGAAAATTGGAGATAAGTAGGAAAAGGCATTCAAAATAGCAGAAAGGTCCACTAATACACTCTAATTCCAGGCAAGAAATCTGATCTTCCTTTAGCTCATATCAAGAAAATCTGTCTGCCTCACTCACGTTGTTCTGACCTCAGTTAGGATTTGTTCAAAATCTCACAGCCCACCCAAAAACTCTGCTGGGTTTCATTGATTTTTTGTGCTTGGGTGAGATCAAACACATATAACCTTGCAAAATTCAGAAGGCAGATCACGTGCAAAGAAATTACCAGATACTCTGCCTCCCCTTGACGGGTGTAGGTGAGCTTTTACACAACTCTGTATTTAGCTATTTCCACCTTTGATGTTACCAGCTCTCAAATGGCATTTCCACTTTCCTTTCTACTTCCTTTAAGCAACAGTGGCATTTTTTAACTAGAAGCAGAAATCTCTTGGATTCTGACAGCTGCTTTCCACTGTCAGCCAGAGAATAACAGGTTCTAACTTCTAATCTTGCATTGTTTGTCTTTTAAACTAAAAACTGCCAAAATCATCTGTTAATGGAGGCAGAAACATCTGCATGCTAACTTGCTTCTGAATGATTTAAAACCGGTGTTACTGGCAGCCTGGAGAAATAACTATTTAAGAAGCCTATCGAATTTAATATTTTTATTATCGTTTGCTATTTATACAATAACACTGATGTCCCTGGTGTTTAACAGGGACATTCATCACTTTACACTTCAGGGATGCACAGCAACATTAACTGCCTAATCCTAGCAAAATCCCTGTTTGGAAGACAAGTATTGTTATCTTTCCTCTGCAGATGAGGATGTTTCAGCGCCACATCTCTGCATCTTGCCCAAGAGCACAATGCCAGAGGCAAGAGCAGGCTGGCAAAGGGACACCTTGTGCTTGGGGCCAGCTCTGGCCATGCCAGGGGGTTCCCTCAGCAGGAGGACAGCCTTGTGCTGTAGAAAAGCACAGCCAGGTTCCTGGGCTGCTGCCCACTTCCATGGATGGGCCTTACTGCCTCTCTGTTTATCCACGGATACGAAGCAATCCACCCCAAATTAGAGCAGACTTTGTATCTGTGTGTGGTTTGTGCTTGTGTGCAGTGTATGATGTGACACCGTGTGACTGCTCCAGACACAAAGGACAACCCAGTCCCTGGAACTGCAGCCTCGGAGACTCCAGGAATGGGCAGCACGGATGCACACCTGAGCATTCCATACCCAGCCTGACTGCTGGAAAACAGTGTTAACCTTCACCTACGTAATTATCACCTGCACAGCTGTGAAATATCCTCCACCTGATCCTTGTTTTGGTGCAAGGCTCAGAGCCAGCCTTCAGCAGACACTCAGTGTCACAACTATTCTGCTTGTTACCTAAAGCCTCGGGGGACTGGCCTCACTCCACCCGGGCTCCCAGGACTGATCCCACTGCTGCCTGCACAGGAACCTCCCTTCAGGGCAGAAGAAGAAATAAATGTTTGTTTATTTTGAGGCCTTAAGGTGGTACCTCCTTCCTAGAACTGCTGCCTTGTCTATTAAACCAACAGAAAATGGTTTCTCATTTTATATAGACACATCTTGGATTTCCCAGCTGTCATCTGACAGATAGGAGCGTCAGGAGAGAAAAATAAAACACGCATAGTGTATAAACAACCCTGGGGAATAAATTTTGCAGACTCTGAACATCAATGATGTGCAACTCTTTGTTTGCTGAAGTGAGCAAGTACACAGGGAGAACTGTACATAACAATTATATTAAAACATGCATAGGGCTTGAGCTTTAAATATCTCAGAGGAAGAAAACATAAATGCAAAGATATTTTCAGCTGTTTCTGTAAGAGGGAGAGGTGAAGGTTATACACAAGGTGTGAACTACCTTGGGTAATCTGAGAGCTCTTGCACTGGGAGAACAGCAGCCATCCCTGGTCTGTGACTACGGACCTCAGCTAGACCCTGCAGGAATCAAAAGCAAGAATGGCTCCCAGAATTTCTGATTGAAAATCTAAAAATAAAAGAAACTAATGAATTTTATTCCACACAGCATTTCTGTTAGAAACCAGTGGGTTTTGTGACATAACAAAGGTAACACACACTCTCAATGACTGCCACTTCAGGTGCCACGAGGCTTGCTCATGCAGGAGAGCTCATGTTTTGGGGATGTCTTTGGAGGGGCCACAAGCTCTACAGTGGCAGCTCCTAAAGCAAAGCTTCCCCTGGCATGATCTGCAAAGTCCGCAGCAATACAGGGCCTCAGATGCACCCCTCTTCTCTTTGAGACAGAAAACCCTTTATAAAAACAGATCTCAACACCTGATTATTTGTCTTTGTTTGAGAAAAATGTCTTATCTGCAGCAGCACCTAATTTCTCACCAGCATCCTCCACTCTTTCAAATTTCTTCAAATCATTTGACAGATGTACTCCTTAAGTTTTATTTGAATAATTTGCTGACACAAAACTCCCCAGCAATCCCAAAGATCTCAGTTCACTTTGTCACAGACCCTTTTCTCAACCACTCAGCCCTAAGTGTGAGTTTAAGAGCAAAGTATAAAGAGCACAAGGAAGGTAACCAAGGAAGCTTTAAGTAGCAGAAAGGTGCCAATAATTTCTTTAGTATAAATAACGTTTTCCAAACACACCTATCACTAACAATTTGCAACACTAAAGGAAGAGAAAGTACATTACTTTATAACGGCACCAGAGTGATTACAGCAATGGTTCATCCATACAGGAGTGACAGAGATGTGACATGAACCCTTCCAGCAGGGAAACCTCCCCTGAGCTGCAAAGATAGTGCCGTGGATGGCAGGAAAAACGGTCACATAAGAGGCCAGCACTGCCCTTCAGCGTTCCCAATCAGATCTGGAAAACCTGTTGTAGCTACAGCTTGCCTCTAGCCTTTTGCTTCCAGCAATTATTGATCCCAGGTCTCACTGATCCCTGTGGCAGGTCTGTTAGACAGAACAAAACACTCAAAATAAATGAGCAAAATCAACAACCAAAAAAAAAAAAAAAAAGCAAAAACCTGTTTATTCAAATAACATAAATACTTACTACATTCCATTAAGCCTGTTTCAATCCACATGTGGAAGATATGAAGTATTCTGCACTACTTACACCAACAAAATCCTTGGTGGCAGACAGAAGGGAATACATTTATTAACTAGAAAGAATAGACCAATATTTTTTAGACAAATCGAGGCAGTAAGGACTACAGAGCAATCAGATCTATTCAAGGATCAGCTTGGGAGTTCTTACAACTACAAACAGAAATAGGATTTTGCTGTAAGCATGCTATAAATGTAGAGCCACAGCAGACAGGGAGACAGTCTTCCAGCATTTATAAAGGCATCAAAGCAAGGAGGACAGAAATAAGCTTTAGTTCTCAAAAAATATTTTAAGTCATTAGGAAAAAACTTGTGAAGCTTCACAAACATTCTAAAGGTTTGGGATCTTCCCAGCGGCTGTTAACAAAAGCAGTGCTTTACCTACACTAAGGTTAAAAAGTGTACTTCCTAAATAGAGTGGGGTTGTGTTTCCTTGACAATCACCTGATACTGGAAAACCATAGAGGCAAAGAAATTCACAGGAAAGGACAGAATAAGGCGTATTTCCTCAAGCATCCTGGCAGAAATGCAAGCAGATAAAGGCTGTCAAAAAGCACCCCTTGGTGACAGTGTAATGAGGGGCAGATGCAGCAAATCTCTTTCAGCCTTCACCAAGACTTTTTTTCCTTCCCCTCTCTCTGTTCTTTGTCTTTAAGTGTTTTCAATGTGATCTTAACGCGATGTGTGTTGCATGAATAAAACAGTGCAATGAAGACATGGGCTGAAATCTTTCCAAGTTTTCAACGGATTAGGGGAGAATACTTTCTCAGTGGTTTGCAATGTGCAGAGTTTACACCTGCTAGTCTTTACAAGAGGATATCGTACTGATGCTCAGAGTTTGACAGCCAAGGACACGAGCAAACAGCCTTTGGTCAAGATTTCCAGCTGCATCTCAGAGGGGTTCGAGATGTCACGGGCTGGGAGTGGCGGTACATCAGTGGTAGCTCAGAAATCTGTCCCCATGAGGGACAGCTGAAGCTGCTGGTGACAGAAACCTGGAGTGCGGTGTCACCCCGGGAGAGTCGCTCTGGTGCTAGACAGGGAGCTGTGCTGTGGGAAGCAAACCAGCCAGGGAACAGCTTGCTGCGAGCCACCGTCAGTGCTCTGATTCACACCCGCCGTGGTGCTCAGAAATGCCTTTGCTGGCTGCAGCCTCCTCCTCCTCCTCCTCCCGTTTCTTCCCAGCCAAGAGCTGGGCCAGCAGCCAGGCTTCCAGCTTTGTACACTTGGCAGCGAGTCACCTCTGGTGACACAGCCGCTCCTCGCTGGCTGTGTCTGTGCCGTGTGGCATCCCCGTGTCACACGGTGTCACCGCTCGGCTGCTGCCGCTCGCTACAGCCGTCAGCAAAACGCCCACACCTCGGCAGGGACCGCAAAGGGAGCACAGAGCTTTCAGTCAAGCTTAGATAAGGTTGTGCTCGTAAAAAGAAGGGGTGTTGTTCTAACACTTACAAGCTGCAGCGTATTTTTGGGAGAAGAACCTGTGCTGGAGCCACCCTCGGCTGCGGGAGCAGAGCTGAGTTTGCCTGCAGCATCATCTCAGCCCTCTCTGCCCAGCCAAACCCTGTGCCCAGCTGGGGAAAAGCCACAAGCGAACGGTGGGACGGTGTCATATCTCTGAGTGGAGGCACGGGAACACTCTCAGTGTAACTTATTTAATATTTATGTTAAGTTGCAGTCAGAAGCTTTGAAGAAAATGAGGGTGTTGTTATGCTAAAGAGCTGTGATAGAAAAAACCCACAGTTTTGTCCTCATATGATCTTCTACACTAAGAAGTTGAACACGAAGTGTACACCATAAAATGCAACCAGCAGAAAGATGTGAAGTGCTCCTTACATTTGTGTTTTTCTAGGTTCACCTTTCAGCCACTGTGAATTTTACAGCTGAGCTCTCTGCATGGCAGCTGTTCTAGAGACTTTGAGAAAAACCTACACGTGCAATCAGTGGCCAAGCTGCAGGGCTTCAACAGATCTGAACATGGTGTCACACAAGTAAGGATGGAGGAATGTGAGAAGACCAAAGTGATCCAGACTGCAGGTTGAGTAGATTTCTGTCAAGAGCTACATGTAAGATAACTTCAAACCTGAAAATCGAGAGCATAGGGATTTATTTACATTTTTACAGAAGTTAACTAACCTTTCCAAAATGCCCCACATATTTTCGTTTGAACTCACTTTGAATTTTGGACTAGACGTGCAGATTTTTTGCTTTTTCCCCCAAAAACATTTCCACAAACTCATCTACACTGTTCCTTAGGAGAACAAGGGTTGGAGATGTGTTACTGAGCTGCTCTGCATATCATGGATAAATCTTAAATGCTACAGGCTACGTCTAACCGTGGTGCTGCATCTGCATCTAAGACATGACTAAACTATCTGTACATCTCAACCTTTGCTGTAACAATTTTCTTTGAACAACTGAATCAGGAATCCGTGAGTCACTTAGGCATTTTTATCAGCCTGTAAGGATCAACAGCACATCTCAGAGTTTGATCTTTACACTTGACTGGGACAAGAGGGACATGCACAGGTATCCAGAGCTTTGCTGTGCCAGCACAGCTAAATCTTCTAAAGAGAAGTAACTTTGCACAGCACACGAAAACACTTATTCCATAGCACCAGCATCCTTTGCGATAATCCTGGTCTTATTCCAGGAGTAGAGCTTGGGCACAAAGGACAAAAAAGACAGGTGCTGAAGAAGTGGCATGTCCAGAGAGATCTACTGTGGCAGTAGGGGCACCCTGTGCTCTGCACTCCAGGGAACCCAAGCGAGTCTCAGCCATCGTCTTTGCTGGGGCTCACAAAGGCCAAGGAAGGAATATCCCCACAGACAGCTGGATTTTGTCAGTCACACAAATACCTTTGTGGGTCTCTGTGGTGCTTTAGCATAAGAACAGAGATCTCCTTGCCAGCACTTCAGATTATTTTTTCCATGGTGAACTTCTACTGTGTTTTGCACATTACATCACTCTCTCAGACTCTCCAGCTGCTCTCAAAACCTGCTGAAGTTACTGGTTCTGGCTTCCATTTTCAGTCGGTGAAGTGTAATGTAGAAAGCCCCACTTAATTTCTCCCACTTGTGCATCTTAATGTGAAGAGAATACCCAGGCAGAAGCAGGGCTGGGGAAGCAGCAGGTTTCTAGAGCACAGTAAAGCTGCACGGTGTTACTTTGGTGCAAACTATTACATCATTTCAATACAGATTTCCTGCTTTATCTTAGGAAAGCCAGTGCTTGCTGAGACTCTAGTGACAACAGCTCCCTTCCCAAAAAAACGGCTTCAGCAGCCCCTGGCAGCAGCCAGGCTGTTCAGAACAGACCCATTTGCCACTCCCTGCTCAGCCCACAGCTCCAGTCAGCGCAACCCAGGATCGTATTTATTTTTTACAGCTGAGAACCTTGACAAACAGCAGCAGGCAGCAAAGGCCAGTCGATTTATATTTCTTACAGTATATATTCTTAAGAATGGCAGTCAGCATTATGGAAGCTATCAAAAAGCTAGCTCTGACCTTAAAGAAGTGTGCTCCCATGTCAGGCAGTCCCAGGAAGGAGAATTTATGAGGCAGATGCTGAATTCAGGGAAGGAAGAAGAGTTGGGTTACTCTTGCCAGAGATGCAGCCCAGGATGCAGTTGCCGATATTTGGTTTAATTCTTTGTGCTCCTTTAGGACAACAATTTAACCACCCTCCACCTCTGGGTCAGGCAGGCTTCTGGTTTGTTGAACAGGACCATGTAAACCCAGCACGTGAACTCACAGGGCTCCAGGAGAGCAGGGACAAACTGAGTCACACGTGTTTGCATTAGCATTGTATGAGGGGCACAGCAGAGTACAATTAATTCTGTGAATTTACAGACAAGAAAAGCTGCTGGAGGAGCAATTCTACAGCAGGTTGGCTACATTTTGCATATGCTTTCCTTGATGAAAATCCTGCATAATCACAGAAAATCTTTCATATCTCCTTTGACATTTCAGAGGATGGGATCATTAATTATTAATTTTCCTTGACAAAGTACACCTTTCTTTTGCAAAAATGGAATCCCAGTCAGAGCACAATGTTGTCTTGTTTACATCTCTTCCTGCTTTAATAGTGCTTTGCAAAATATGCTTATTTATTTTTATGAAGTCAGCCAAAAATTATATTGCTCAAATTTATTTTATGTATTAATTTGGAAAAACAAATCAATAAATTACTTGTCCCTCCCTTCAGCTCTATTACATTTGTTATCATTTATTAAATGGACTTATTTTAAGTTCATTTGCAAGCAAAGTAGTGTTAACTTAAGACCCATTCATCATTTTCTTCATAAGAAAATAGCAATGAATGCCACCTAATTACAAAAGTAGGAATTAAAGAAAAAAAAATTGACACCTTTTAAAAAAAAGATAATTGGGAAAAAATATATTTTTTCAGCCTGCTCCTCATGCTGGCTGTGACCCCTTGGGGCTGCAGCCACACTCCCACAGGCCACAAGAAACCTCCCTGATATTGGGCTTGTCCTGAGGGAAGCAGCGTTTTCCATGTCACAGAATCTCAGAATCAGACAATCACACCATCACACCATCACAGAATGGGTTGGGTTGGAAGGGACCTCAAAGCTCATCTTGTTCCACCCCCCCTGCCCTGGCCAGGGACTCCTTTCACGAGACCAGGTCGCTCAGAGCCCCATCCAGCCCGGCCTTGGACACTTCCAGGGAGGTGCAGCTGTTTTCAGATTTTCGTCCTAGAGAGGACTGCTTGGGAGGAGAAGGAATCAAGGAAAAAGGAGTCTTTTCCTTCATTTTGCACAGAGCCAGCAGAAACAAGAAAATTTAGAAAATGGCAAAGACAGAAGTAGCATCAGTTGTAGGAGGAAGGAGCGAAAGGGAAAAGGGGCAATGTTTTTAAAGCATTTTCCTCCTAGTCTGATTAACTTAAAAACAATTTAAAGCAAAAGTTGGCTCTATACAGAGAACAGGCCCAGCAGCTCCTCCTTGACATCACTTCCATTCAGCATTGGGGGAAATCACTCCCTCCCTGCTCCTTGCCAGCCACCACTTTACTTTCTCTTGTCTGCTCTCACCACTTCTGCTGTCTCCCCTCCTGTCTTTGTCTCTTCGTGAAGCCTCCTGGAACCCAGCCCAGCTTGTTCAAGCTCCCAACACATCTTGAATTTTAATTCACTCTCATTTGAAGTCATCTATCTCTGTTTTAAACCCAGACACAAAGAGAATGAGCCAATTTATTATTACTTAAAACCAAAACAAATCTGCAGAGGAAGCCTGGTCCACTCTCAGCACATCACAGCGTGCCCAGCTTGGTGCTAATACTGACTTGAAGGTAAGTGACCTGGGGGCACAAAATTCTGCACAGGGACAGCCCACTTTGGAGAGGTGCTCTGCACCTGGCACCCAGGGCTGTGTAAAAGCCCATCACTTAAGGGCAAAGATGACAACAAAAGGAGTAAAAGCAGCACAACCTGTTCTCAGAGCACATTACAGCCTTATCTGGACCCCAAGGCTGCCTGGCAGGTGAGCTTTCCTGCCAGCCAATATTGCATTTCATTCTAATTGGCATTAAACACATTGCAATGAAACCCCTTTACTCTATACTTCATAAAGAACAAGGAAAACAGAACTCATTTTTGTCAGTGAATGGAAAATTTACAACAATAATAAATGAGGCAGGGGAAAATGGGATTCTCTGTTGAACATGATGATAGTTCACAAATACTTTCCATTAAATAAAAATACATTAGAGAACTGAAAAACAAGTAAAAAATTCCAAATAAACACACGTGGAAAAAGGAAAAGTGCAACAAATATTTGCCAGTGGTTGCCCTGGAACTGCACATTAGCACAAATTGTAGAACCAGAGGATCATTAAGGTTGGAAAAGACCTCCAAAATCATTGAGTCCAGCCTTTGATAAAATACCAACTGAACCGTAGCCCTAAATGCCACACTGAGTCATTCCTTGAACACTTCCAGGGATGAGTGCCTCCCTGGGCAGCCCGTTCCAGTGCCTGGCCACACTTCCAGTGGAGAATCCCTCTCCTTTCTGCCTCCTGCCTGTTCTGTGTGCTGCCCATCCTCTGTTTGTAAATGATGTGCAGTGGACACAAGTTTAAACAGAAGTAATCTATAAAAGCAGTTTAAATCACCAGTATCAGTATTATTTTAGTGTGTCAGGCTTTTACTTAATGTCATAACTCATCGATTAATCATCTTAATTGGCGAGAAGACAGTTGTTTAATCCTTCCCCATTTTCCTGTGATCCAGCAATCTTTGCCTATTGCAACTCTCCGTCATCAATTCAGAAACTGCAGCTGCTTCAACTGCTGCTTGCAGAGCCACATTTCAGGTTCCCTTCCATGGCAATGCATTTTTAGGGATACTAACAAAATAGTGGATTATTTGTTGCATTTCTTTGATCTATAAGTAGGACTTCTCTGTAGAGGATATTTTTACTGCATTTGAAGCAATCTCGATACACTCATTCTGAAGTGTAACCAAGTAATTTTCATCTCATTTTGAAGTTCTGTGCCTGCAAGAAGTAACTGCACCGGAGTTGAAAGTCAAATGAGAAACCTGGAGGTGCAAGTGAGGCAGAGTTTGGGAACAGGACACAGAGCTGCTTTGCTTTGCTCCATTTTATTTACAGCTCAGACTAAAACCTCTTTCCCTTATGGCTTTTCTGGTGGCCTGCAAGAAATTAGCTGAAAGTGGCAAAATATCTACTCAAAGCTGTTTGGTTCAAAGCCAACATGAGGTGGGGGCAGTGGCAGGGGAGCCTTGACCTGGGGCAGGATCATCCCTGGCACTGGGGTGAGTGCAGAGGTAAAATGTTTCTGTATAATGGCCTGGTCCTGCTGCCTTCATCATGCTGGAGACCTTCAGCTTCACATGATCTCATTCACACTTTTCCTATATAAAGAAATCTCGTGTCACCAGCACGTTTTGTTGTTTTTTTGGGTTTTTTTGTAGATTTGCAAGTCCTATTCATAACTTGTCATTTCTATCCCTGGAAAAGTCATTTGTTTGGACAATTTGGTGTTAAAAAACCCCTAAAGGTTATAATTCTCAAAATAATTCAAAAATGGCAGGTGTGCACAGTGGAACACATCACCCTGGCACTTTGCCAGCGACCCAAAGGCACACACATGGCAGCTTTTCAGATAAAGCTACACCATAAGTCACCATTTAGTTTTGCTACAAAAAAAAAAAAGCAAAGAAAAACCTGTATAGCATTCAGAGGACAAGAGACCAGCTCCTACATGTATTGGGTATTTATAGTTACAGCATTTGGGAATGCAAATTGAAATGAATCAATGCCAGTGGGGATGCCTAAAAGACATAAGTGAGAATTACAGCAATTAAGAATGTTGTCTCAAAGAAAATTAGTACAGTCCATTAATTACAATGCCTTAAAGGAAAATGTACCAAAATAAGAAAGAAAGAAATTAAAATATCAGGAAATTAGCAGAAAAAATTGGGGTGTAGAAAAGATCATGAGCACAGTAGGTATTTGCCACCCTTCTTTTATTAACAGGAAAACAAAACAAAGAAATGGTGATAGGAGCTGAACCACCAGGAATAACAGAGCGATATATTCTGCCACAAGATCAATGGCCAGCTCTCTCAAGGCTTTGCTGATCTAAGTCCAATTTGTCATTAAATTCTGTAGAAACTGGTTCCACGGAAAAGAGTGCAAAAAGTGCCTGGCTAAGAGGTACAGCAAAAGTTGTATTTATGGTACAACATTGCTGGAGCGTCAAAGGGTTTTGAGGAGAAAAATATATGTTTTCTACTCTGTGCATAAGTGGATTTCGCTGTGCTGGGACCCTGTGCACACCGGCAGAGCAGCAGCTCTCTCCTTTCACCTGCTGCAGGTGAAAATGGGACTGGTATAGCCCAGCCTGTCCTAGGTGAGGGTTGCTGCAAATCCTGCCAAACCCTCTGAATTCCACACTCACTGTTCAGAGATGGCCCTGATGGCCTCCGTTTACTTTTGATACATGATAGAACTGACATTTCAAGAAGTTTTGACGGGCAGCCTGAATGTCAAAGTGCTGGAAACAACGAGTCTCAGTGCAGTACATCTGCCAGCCCTTTACCTGCAGGAAAGTGAAACACCAATGGCCTGTTTGAGTCTATATGGAACCCTGGATAAACAACAGTCCACTGTCTGCTCCTTGTGGACTTCCAGTTCTCATTCTGATTGTGTGCCTGAGACACCACAGGCAGGAAGAAACTGAAACACATAAATCCCAACGACAAGATTTGAATGGAAAGACAAGAATTACTCCAAAACATAATCGTTGATGCTTGTTGCTGATGGCATCATGCCATCACGCTGGTTTTCAGGGTCATGAAGAGCATTTGTGCAGCTCTGGAAAGGTGTTCCCAATTCTCTGAGTAGCAATGGTTTGCCTCTCCTCCTTCAGGCTCAGCCAGATGAATCCTGATGCTGTGGCTGGAGCCAACCACTGCTGCTTGGCTGGGTTTCAGCAGGAAGAAGTTCAGATGTGGAAACTACAGAAAGCCGTGATAAAAGGGAAAGAACCATCTCCATGCCAGACTCCCAGTTAGG
This sequence comes from Melanocharis versteri, assembly GCA_013397845.1. Lineage (NCBI taxonomy): Eukaryota > Metazoa > Chordata > Aves > Passeriformes > Melanocharitidae > Melanocharis > Melanocharis versteri. Next base: position 1,378,425 of record VZTG01002323.1, on the reverse strand, counting down.
ATAAACTGGCTTTGCCCCATTCACTCTCCTGAGGAGCTGGGCCTGTATCTGCTCTGTCTACTTTCTGTCTGCACTGTAAAACATCTTTTCAAATAAATGAATTTTAGTGGCATTTGAGGCATTCAGTTATTTCTCTAAGTGCAAATTCTGCATTCCTTCATCTGTTAGCTCCATATATTTAGTATGGATTGAACAGCACCTGCTGACTGGATGAATCATTTGCATCCAAGCCACAAAATGGGAACTTAAGGACCTCCAGTGCTGCTGTTGAAATTGATGCTACTGATGCTGCCAATTCAACTCCTGTTGCTGGTACTAATCAACATCTCTTTAAAATGATTACAGCATTCAGATAGGGCCATAAAACTACCAGGTGGGCTATATTTTGTACTGCTTCCTGGTTTTTCTACATTCTTCCCTATGGGAAAGGATTTATTGGTCCCATCAATCCCTCTTACAGTCTTTAGCATGGGAAGGAGATGTCACAGAGTTTTAATGTCTCATCTATTTCCTCAATTACACGATCATTATAACCAGTTTGGCACAAAACACTGTTTTCATCAAACTCAGTATTTAAGGCAAAAAGTAGCATTTGCTAACTTAGCTGCAGATTAATGTAAATTTATATGCATGGATGAAACAGAAGATATTTATTATTTATTTAAAGGTCTTCTAAACTGCATTTGCATGAGAACTTTATTTAAAAACAGACAACTTTGTTCTCCAGCAAAAGCTGGCACAGTGAATTCAAGTCAGTAAATCTGAACCTGCTGAATCCAGCTCCACTGCATGTCGGGGAGCTTGATAAAAGATTGTTTTTTAAAAGGAGAACTTGCGAGCTAAAGAATGGCTCAGAACAGGAGAGCTCCTTGGGTCTGGGGCATTTTCCTATCCTTGTTACAGTCCCATCAGAAATACCTAAAATGTCTCTGGTGTCCCTTGACACAGCACCTGGGGCTCACAAGACCACGGAGGGTTTCCCCTGCTGTCATCAGCCTGGTGACAGTCACTGATGGCAGCCTGGTGGTGCTCTCCGTGTGGACAGCTGGGCCACAGAGCTGTGCAGCAGCCTGGCTGGCAGCAGGGCTAAAGCCTGCAGAACCTTTCCACCCTTGCTGTGGGAGGCAGGGGGAAACTGCAGCAAGGGCTCTTTCCCTGCAGTCACGGGTTGGGGTCTTTCTCCACGCAGGGACAGACTTCTGGGGGTGATGCTGGCACTGCCCCAGTGCCACCTCAGTCCCAGCACAGGCTGCGTGTGCTGCCTGGGGCACTGAAATTGTTGCTGAGCCATAGGACCAGGCTCACAAAAAAGCAAAAATAGGTCCTTCTGCTGGAGGTTATTTGCCAGAGTCAGACATGAAAGAGGAAAGAAAAATAGACCAAATATCCAGCTGAGCAATTACTCACGAAGCCATTGCCAGTTCCCTGATGTAGACTTCAGGGAACTTCAGTACATTTGGAAAGTTCATGAGTCTGGCTTTGGTTCTCTAACAATCAGCTTTGAGTTTAAATTGTTCATTATCTTTAATTAAGGAGGGAAAAACGTCTTTCTCCTTCACCAGTGTATTTCCCCAGTGCTGCTTTGGCCTTTCAGCTTCACGATGTAAAAGACACCAACTCGGTGAAAAGGACAGCAAGGCAGGTTTCTATCTGTGCTCCCTTTTTGCTTTTCCAAAGTTCAGTGAGCTAACACCATTCTCATTAACTGATTCTGAATTTTAGCAATAACTTCAATACAAACTATTGAGCAATTGTAGTCCAGCTCTAAAACCTGTTCAGAAAATTTACCAAAGAATACTTGCCCTTGAGAAGCATGAAAAAGAAATTAAATCAGTGCAAGCTTATTTTCCATAAAACACTATTATTGGCCCCAGAATGAATATGTTATAGTTATAACCAATATAGACTTTCACACAGATTCCTATGTAAGAGATCCAAATATTTCTATAAAGATTTTCATAGGACTTATTGCTTCTTGCTGTTTATATTTTCTCCATCCCCTTCAATATCCCTCAGGCCTGTCTGTACCTCTGCAAAGTCTTTAGACCCTAACCAGATGTCCAGTCACTGTCTCCACACAGTGGCCACCCTCCAGTTTCTCCCAGCTGCTCCATCCCTGCACTCCTCTTCCCCACCACAGCATCCTGTTCTCCTTCATGCCTCCTTCCCCTGGTCCTATGTCCACATCTGCTTTTTGCACAGTTTTCCCGTGGCTTTGTGCTGACCTCCCACTTTCCTGCTTTGGCCCTGCCATCCCAGCATCCCAAGGAAACAGAGAGTGGTCAGCAAACACACAATTACAAGGAAGGGAGTGCAGGTCTGGTTTCCTTTTACCAGAGATGGGAGTATGGGAGTGTTAAAGGAGGTTTAGGCCAGTCCCACACTCAGTCAAGCAAAACTCAGATAGCTGGAAAATGATGCCTCAGACCACAGGCATCTCAACTTTGCTGCAGCTCAAAACTCAGGCATGAAATTCTCCCTTGCATTCCTCTTCTCCCATCAGCAGCGTCACATCATGAGTGACGTGAAGCAGGGAGAAGGTGCTGCTCAGGGTGCTCACTGGCAGCCCTGGTGCAGCTTTCCCTGGATGTGCTCGTGTAAACGCAAGGCAGGCACGTGCTGAATGCACAATAACAGGGCAGAACTAAGAGAAGCCTAATCTTCAATTCAGCAAAAATCCTCTGCTCATAGGAATTGTTCCAAAAAGAGTGAAGGGTATGAATGAAATTAAGGACGTGGCAGCTGTGAGCACTGAGGTCATTGGGAACAGTTCTTTCCTACTTATGGGTTAAGGAAAGGTTTTATAACCCTTTGAATGGCTTGGCTTTGAATATTAATATTTTCTTGCCTTTCTGTAGTTGAGTTTTCTATGATATTTAGCATGAAAATTTAGACTAGCCAAGTCCATATCCATGAACATGTCAGGTCTGGAGAAATTTCTACTTCTATCATTCCTTCCTCCCTCATAATGCCAAGTGATTAGGCATTTCAAATACTTGCCATATAGAATTTGGGGTAATTAGCTTTTTCTGTGTGAAAACGAAGGATGAGGTGATCTGAAGGAAGATTTTTCTGGCTGTCAGAGGTCTCCACACACCCTCTGCCAGGTATCTGACACGTAGTGACCCTGCCTGTTGTCTGCTGGAGCCCTTGTGGTGGTGATACAGTCAGCTAAAAGAGCTGGCCAAACTAACGAGGCTCTGATATCGTGGATCATTGTTCTGTTCTTCAGCACAAATGACAATCAATTCATTAACTGCCTGCCATTAATTATGAAATGCAATTCATTACAATATTCCATATTCTGGAGATTCTATAGGCACAGCTTTCAGTTAAGTCAATTTAGCAGTTCTAGAAACTGATTATTTTTTCATGCAGTGTGCTTAATACTCCCCACATTCACACATCATCCTTTCAGTCAAGCTATTCTGCCATCTTCTGTAAATAAAGAAGGGGAGAGAGCTGGTCTCATGCACAGGCAGAGCCCCTTCAAGGTAGGCACGGATTCCTTCTGCTGGAGACTTCATGGAGTCTTTATTAGATGGTGGCGTTTTGCACTGATCTCAGGCAGGCATTTGGGACACACATCACCTCAAAGCTGGAAGAAATTATTCTCAAGTCAGAAGGATTTTCTATGAAAACAAAGAAGGAAGAGAAGGATGATAGAAGATCTGCTGAGTGTCAAATGCAAATTACTGACTTGATGGAATGATAAACAGAACTGTCTTTGCACACTTCTGTTGGCCACATAATGCAGCAGAGAACATCTGCACATTGCATATGTGCACACTCTACTCTGCACTCCCTGACATTCCTCCAGCTAGTGTTGTTAAGATGTCCATATTGACTGGTTTTATTTCTTTTTGATAGTAAATGTTCTTCTAGTAACAATACAGTTAACAGATAGGAAAGGTTATTTTCTGAGTATTTGGGATAATTTAGCTTTTCAGCTATTATGAAGCCATATTGTTTTAAAGATTCACTGTCTCAGTCTTTCTTTCATGTCCCTTGAATTCATGTGTGCAGCATCCTAGAGCACCACAGCACACGAGCTCTCTACCAAACACAGGGAAATCATCACCACAGGAAAAGAGCTGGAATCATCTCCTTAAAACTTTTTAATGAAGATTTATACTTACTACATTTTTGAAGGCTTTGTCTGAAAACTTTGGGAACTGCTGCAGAGATAGAACTGAAATGTATTAAATATGCAAGAAAGTACTAATGTAACATGAGTTTGAATGACTAAAGTTATAATGTCAAAAAATGTCATGAAAAAATGTTAACTTTCAAAAACAAGCAGCAGTGTGTAATACATTTGACACAACAATCCAGCACAGTTCCTCATCCAGAAATAGCAATGTTTGATGCAGTTTGAGACATTTAAATAAAGTCTATATAATAAAAATTGAACAAAACTAGAAAGAATGAAAATGACACATCCAAATTCCCTGAGCTGTTTCAAAGTCTCCAGAAGCAACTTATGTGAATGTCAAACTTTGTTTAAAATCTTTTTCTCACCACAGCCTGTTTCTGAAAGTTTTTCACCCCGGTTGCTGTCAGGGGTAACGGCAGTGGGAAAAGGTGACAGAACATTTCAGAAAGGAAGGGCACAGATCGAACTGGTGAAGTGGAGATGCCATATTCCCAATTTGCTCTTGGGGAAACCCCAGTGATATACACTAGATGTGCATGTCACTGACTGCCCTCGAGCAAACATCTGAACTCCAGCTGACAGAGCTATGTAAGGACTGGAAACAAATTCTTGATCTGCTGAGCTGGAGAAGGGACAGAACATCTCCAGCCAGGTTTTGAGCAGTTTGAAATAAGCACCCCATCAGGCACCATTGGCATTTTGAACCCCAGGCTTGCCAGACCCACTCTGACACACAATATGCCAAGTACTTCTGCTGCCTGGCTGTGTCAGAACTTGGAGGTGAGCATGAGTGGGACTGAATGTTTCTACCATGACTTTTTTCCCAGAGCTGACAAGGTTTGCCTGAGTCCCACTCTGCATATCAATTCCTCAGCAAGAGAAGTCTCCTAAGCTACTCCTCCCAAAGCAGCTAGCACCTGGCAAACAGAGACCAAACCAGCTGTCTCCTCTGCCCTGCCTTCAAGGAGCAGTGACAGTGCCCTGTTTCTGCAGGAGGCTGCCCACCGTGAGCAAAGATGCTCACAAACCATGCTGCACAAATCCTTCGAGAGACGCTGCTGTTCTCTGCTACCTGCAGAACACCATGAGGCAAAACACGCCCATGAGGCCCTTGGGAGAAGACCTGGACCAGGCCAGGGTGCCCAGAATGTGCTCCCCACGATCACTCCCTTCCTTCCTCCCCCGTGGATCAAAGCTCAGTGCTCAGCAGCTGGCGTTACAGGTCAGGCAACATCTGTTTGGCAATGTCACACGCAGCAAGGGCTGATGTAGGAGTACAGGAGTAGCAGCATTTCAAATGTTATCTGCTCTGCCTGTTGCCAAGAAGCTTTGAACCGATTCCCTTGCCCCCAGCTCCCGTTCATCCCTACCTGTTTGCCTGAAACCTGCATTGCTGCTCTGCCCCTCTGCAGGAGCACAGAGCTCCCAGGCTCTGCCTGCAGTGCCACCCGAGCTCCTGCCAGCAAAGGTTACCTACACCTGCCAGCTGGGGAGACTCCCCAAATGAAGGGAAATGGGGCTATCAATCAGACACAGAAAACGTGTTGGCAGCCTCAGGCTTTTGGGTATTTTCGCAGAGAGTCAGGCAAAACAGGACAAAACCATTTTTTTCAAGTCTATCTTGGGTCCTCAGAAATAATTTCCTGTCTCAGCAGTCCTGGGCAGCCAGAGCAGGAGACAGCAGTGCCCACTATCCTTCCAAACAAATGGTGTGTTATCCTTCTCTGTGTCTCTACCTGACATCAGAAAAATCAGATCCATTAACACAAGGTTACTCTTTAGAAATTTTTCGTCTTGATTACTCCATTTATGTAATTTATTTTGGTTCTCTGATTCCTATTAGTGGGATCAATATTAATTTAAATCACAAGACTGTGCATTTTCTCCTGCTCCATTCGTGCAGATCAGGCACACTGCATTTCCCCTGCTTGTATTGCAGACAAATACAGCTCTCTCAGCTGAGATTACCCAGATCAAGGGAGAAGAATGACTGCAACCAGTTTGTCCATTCTGTTTTAGGCAGGGATCAAATGGTTAGCCCACAGCTAAACTTCTGCAGAATTCTGCACATCAGACTTGGAAAAAAGCATAGAATAAAACTGGTCAATGCCTGAGAAAACCAGATCACACTTAAGATAATACCTTCCTGCATAAAAAATTACTAAATGCTCTAGCAGTCATCCCGTGGGCAGGGATGAAGGGTTTGCCCTCCTAGACAAAGGTGTGGGTCTCTGGAGCCAAGGTGGGACTGGGTGTAGAAGAGGGCACAAGCTGAGATGAAAGAACTTTAGCTTCCAGACAGGTAATAATTTAAATAGGAGGATAGAAAATCATGGAATCATAGAATGGCTTGGGTTGGAAGGGACCTTAAAGATCATCTTGTTCCACCCCCTACCATGGGCAGGGACACCTTCCACTATCCCAGGTATCTCCAAGCCCTGTCCAGGCTTGAACCCTTCCAGGGATGGGGCAGCCACAGCTTCTCTGGGCAGTGTAAGTACTCACAAACCAAGAAGCAGTGCAGTGGATCACCTGTGTTGAAGTAGGGGGTAAATACCATGTGAGCAGCAATGCAAAAGGCAGAGTAAGACTGGAATAGCAGTGCAGGAGGATTCTGGACAGCCTTAGGGCACCGTTCTGAGCAGATGTGGCTGTTTAGGACGTGGATACTCAGGCAGTCAAGGCTGATTCCCAGTGACAGCCAACAGCTGACAGGTCATTAGCAGGTGGCCTGTGCTGGGTTAATGAGCTGCGTGCTCAGGAAGGTAAGCAATGAGTTAAACTCCAGATAAATCTGATAAAGGGTCACAGGCTACACGAGTAACATCTCCAGCAGCCTTTGCAGGCAGGGTCTTGGGGACAAGGTGCTTTAGACTGGCTTTGGGAGTGACTTAGGGATGAGGACTATGCTTTAAAGGGTACTATGACATCTAGGTAGTTACTAGTTAAATAGTGTGATGCTGGGAAGTCAGATCTAGGGAGAAACAGCAGTTTGGGAGCAGACACAGCTGTTACAGAGTGCACAGAGAGGCTCTCACACTGTACAGCCTGGGTTTGCCAAAAAGCCATGTTAACAGTGACATGCTGAGAACCATAGCAACTCCACACCCTGAGTTTCAGTGTCCTGACCACTTGAAAGATCCCTGACATCTGCTTACCTACACTTTCATTTGGATTCACAAGTCATCTGGAATTAGTACATGACCCAGAGGAAGTGTTACATTGAGCTAACCCAAGTGAAGAAAGTATTTTAATTCGTTTTTATGGCAGCTTTTACAGCAAAGTTCAGTGAAAGATGTAAAATGCAAGGCACAGTCTGTTCATATCAGAATTCAGTATCATTACCATAAAATAAAGCGCTAAGTTCATTTCTTTCCCTGAGCAAAGCTAGACTGTCTTGTTGAGCTTCTCTCCAAGCTCAAGCCCTCACCAGAGCAGTGCCACTGGCCCCAGGAGCAGGGGCTGCACTGCAGGGCTCTGCAGAGGGGGCCAGCTGGATGTAAGAAGTGAATTATTCACATTGTTCAGGAGTTTAGATTTCAAGTAGGTATTTTTAGGAAAGAAATGCACTGAGAGGGAATACGTTTTATCTTCCAGTTATTTGGAAGGTATAGTGAAGATGATACAGCAACTGCCATCTCCTCAAAAAATCTCTCTGCCACAATCTCCTCGTCAAGCCCCTGCCAGCCGTGGTGGGAAGCTGCTCTCACACGTGGGCAGGCACCTGGGAGTGGAGCTGCTGCTGCCAGCACAGCACCCACGGCCTCAGCCAAGCCTCTCCTCACCACCTACATACATTTCATCCAGAAAAATTATCTCTCAGTACTACTGTGATACAAGCAGTTAGTAACATTGTTAATGCAATTATTAGAATTATTAACTCGCGCAGTCTCTGTAATTAATGCTCACTGCAGCCCGATGCTGAGCACGTCTGAAAAGCAGGGTTTGCACCGTGGCCAGCAGTGCAGGGCCCTTGCAGCTGGCACTGCTGCAGAAACGAGCCCACAGCCCAGCAGCTCCACGCTCAGTCACTGATTCCACTTTTTCCTGGCAGACTCAAGTGTGCCAATGATTTCAACTGCCAGATCTAAGGTGGTCTTCACAGGATCACAGAACCAACTAGGTTAGAAAAGACCTTTGAGATCATCGAATCCAACCTATGACCTAACACCACCTTATCAACTGGCCATGGCACTGAGTGCCACATCCAGTCTTTTCTTAAACACTCTTCCTCAGGTTTCATAACTATAGAGCAACTATTTCCAACCATGTACCACTTCAATGAATTCCTTGGCATTTTTTGCATTAGAATTAAATTATCTTTCCTCAGCTCCAGGCTCCCTGACAAACTTCCCACCACTTTGTAAATCTGGGCCCTTACTTTTCTTCTTTTTCCCCATGAGAAGTGTGGGGTTTCTTTATTAATGTGAGAGGAATGAAGTCCAAGATGTTAAAACACTGAACCAACAAGAGCTTTTGCTACTCTAGACTTGGTCTTGCAAGCAATGAGGGCATGACAACTGTGGCTTTGAACAATAAATTGGTATTGAGTAGGAAGGTGATTCTGTTTAAATTAAATGGAAAGATAATCAAAACCAAACCTGAAGGACAATCTTTGCTCTATTAAATAACCTAGAAACCATCTGGGCCAATGTGGTCAGGGTCCATGGGCATGTGACAGCCTGGAAGTTCTTGAATTCAGGATGGTGAATTTCCCAAGAGCTTTTGTCAAAGGCATGGGGAAAAAAAATGGATGGCTCCAAGTCCAGATAACTAATCTCTCCAAAAAAAGCATAAATAAATGGAGAATGCACAAAGAATGGGGAAAAAGCACAATCAGCAAAGAAATCCCACTCAGAGGCTAGAAGATACAGAGAGGGTGAGGATATTCACAAATCAGTCTGAATTACACCTTCAAAGGGCCGTGAAACTACACAGCTACAGACCCTTCAGCAATGTAGCCATGGAGTCATGAGGCAAGGAAAGAGTGAAGCAGCCAAGCAGTGANTGATGGGTAACCACAATAAATTGTACTAAAAATAATGCATAAGAGAGCTGTTGGGAAGAGATTTACAACAAACCAGATTTTTTCAGGGCAGTTTGTCTGCCTTATCTCAGCAAAGCTTATGTGGTGTCCTCCGCTCCTGCATTACAAAATCCAGCACAGCCCCTTCCTGTTTGCCTGCAGAAGGACAGAGGTGGTGCCATCTCTGCCTGGGACTGAGGCAGAAGAGCCAGTCAGGGGTAAAGTGCTGCAAAAGGCACAGCAGAGCTCAGGGGTTTCATTGTTCTGAGCCTCCTGGAGCTGTTGGGTGGGCCAGGGAGCAGCTCCAAATTCTGTCTGCTGGAGACTGCTTTAGGCAGTGAAACCAGACCAGGCAGAACAACGATTCACTCTCTGGCTACGTACTGCTGGAACACAGCAGCACAGAGAGGATAAATTTTGGAGTGTGCCAATCCCTGTTCATGTCAGTAACAGCTTTGTTACCTGTGTAATAAAATACCCATCTGTCCACAGGTGTTCCTGCAGGCCTCGCTGCTGCCCTCAGCCTTGCAGCTCCCTGACAGATTGTGGAACTGCTCCTGGCCCTCTCCAGCACAAAGTCAGCTGTGGGTTTTTGTTCACACATGGATTCAGCCAAAGCACAACTGCTGATGCTCAGAAGGCAGGGCGGTATCACAGTGTGCAGAGGAATTGAGCTGTGTAAGAATCTTGCTTAGACATCTATAAATCAGTTACGCAAAACCACCTGCCTGTCTTGTATTCAATCTCTTAAAGGATTTCTCTGACCTCCAGTCCCACAGTGAGCTCCCTGGTCAGGTGGGAAGGTAGAAACTGCATCCTGCTTGCCTTCCCCATGCTCTGCCTTCCACTTTCCTGTTCAAGAAGAAAACAAGTGAAAAAGCCTGCTGCTTCAGGATTCAGCTTATGTCACCTCCTCAGAGTCGTCAATAAATCAGAAAAGAGCATAGAAAGAGAAATTGTGGCCCAAATTCGTTATCACTCAGAGTATCCAACTCTGAAGGTCTTTTTTCCTGCACAAAGCCGAATAAGCAGCGCAGCAGTGACCTGACAGGGCAGTCCTTGGTGGCTCCTGTGGCTCCTTTGGCTCTTCTTCCTTTGATTCATTTTAATGAACTATGCAGAGTCTGAAACATAAATTGCAACCTTAATTTCTTTTTTTTTTTGGCTAATCCCATGATCAGAATAAAATCTTGGCTTCAAATATGCACAGCGCTTTTGGAATATGCCATTTATGTCTGGATCAATCACAGGTTATCAAAAACTCCCTAAAGCATTATGTGTGGGGGATTTCTCCCCCCTTTCATTAGGTGCTAAACTGCAACAATGAGAAGCATAAATAAGCTAAGGTGACATTCTTTTATAGTAAAAAAAGTTCCTCACACACTCAGCTCTCTCCCTCCTAGAACCTCCCATCATTTTTTGCTGTTTGTTAGTTTTTCATGGCTTTATCAGGCAAGTTACATACATTTTTCCCTTACACACTGAAGGCCTCTAGGAATTACACAAACTACATTTGATACAAAAGGCTGTATTCACCCATGAGACACACGAGGCCAAAAGATCATGTTGTAAGAACTGCGAATTAACTGTTTACATGGCACAGCATGATCCTGAATGAGTCCCAAAAGACACAGAATATGGAGACCCCAGTTTTAAACCTCAGACTGTTTTTCTGAAGATTTTGCTTTTCTCTCAGTACTGGCTGAGACTGGCTGTTCCATTGGACTTCTAGAGATCTATCTGCAATGAGGTGTGAAGAAAAATATCTTGGAAAAATTCATTATAATCTGTGTGCTGTTCTCAGCCCCTCATGCAGTGGAGCCACTGTCATCTTTTCTTCCTATTGCTGTCACCCAAGTTCTCAGTTAAGAATAAAAACTGTGCATTTTTTCAAAGAAGTCTTTGCACAGCCATGTGGGAAAGTCCCTTTTGGTTTACAAGCTAAGAACCCTTTTACCTCTAGTTCATTATTGACTTTGGCCAATGAGTTTGTTTTCAAGGTCTGGTTTGGTTTTGTTTTTTTTCTTAGTATACAAGATAGCTTTTAAAAAGTGTCCTTCTGCCCTTTTGAAAGAGTAACATTGGTTTAAAAATAAATTCATTTACTCAGCAGACATAAAACCTGATTTCTGTCTCGGATATCTGTATTAGCTTGTGATATAATCAAGACTTAAACAGACGTCTCAAGGCTTTCTATTTGCAAAGCTGTATTTTAGGATCAGTCCTTCTCTTTCTGTAACTGACTTCTCCCACGTGAAGGGAATCAGCCGTGGCAGCGTGCAGTGACAGAGATTCCTCTCACATCCCCCAGTCCCACCACCTGGACCAGGTTCCCTCTGGATCGAATGCAGGTGTCTCCCAAACAGGGAGACAGCACACCCTGCATCCACCAAGCCAAGGGTAGCTCTCAGCTCATCCTAGAGGCTGCTCAGACACAGCCATGAAGTGAGTAGAGCTTTGAGGACAGAGTCTTCAGGCTCATAAAAGCTCTTTTCTGGGGCTGTAAAGTATAAAGTTTTGAAGATGAGAGTTAGGCAACAATTTCAGTTCAATCTAGGTGATGTGTCTGTTTTGTTTCCTTCTGGAAACTCCAGTGCAAAGCCAGGACAGCTGGGTATCCCAGAGGAACCTTCACAAGCAGAGTGCTCTGGTTGTTGGCTTGGTTTTGTTCTCTGAAAAGGTTCAGGCCTTCAGGGAAAGATCTCTTGAATTTGGCTGCACCTCTACAGGGATCTGAGAGCTCAGTTGCCCTTGCAGTGCCTTTGGTGGTGAACATGCAGAATCTTCAGCTTCCACAAGGCTTTCCTTGTTTGTCCTGACAGTTAAATGCCATCGCCTCTTCTCCTGAGAAAATTTATTAATGAAAGATGAGACACTACATTTCATAGTAAAAAATTAATGCTCCACCAGTAACTGCTGAGAGCTCACAGCATGGAAAGGTGAAGCAGCAAGCCAGCTTGCTTCCAAAGGAACAGTCTTCTCAAATATTTGTCTTGGAATCATTCATATCTTCCTGAAACTTCAAATTACACTAAGCTCCAAGTCCCCTGTGTCCATAACTTTTAAAAAGCAGACATATTTGGAGAATAAGCTTCTGTACTGAGCTCTGAGGGTATCTGACAGATGTCAGGCTATGCAGTCTCCTTAAATCTGGATGAATGACATTACTGAGACTTCTTTCAAGGAATACCTGCTGATAATCTGTGTCCACACTGCTCAAGAGTCTTGCAAGGATTTTGGCTTGCCAGAGACAAAAGACAAGTTGTCTGGGATCATTCAGAATCCGGGTTCCTGTGTCTAGGTGCCAAGGGTACAGTGATCTATCACCTCCAGGGAGTGACAGCTCCCTGCTGTGCCTCGTGGCTGACCAGCAGCTCAGGTCCTTGCAGAGCCAGAGGAACACACACAGACCTCTTCCTGAAATGCACCTCACTGCTCTGAGAATTCACCCACCTGCTCCTTCCATCTCCACAACAATAAATAGCGTCATTCCACAGCTCAGAACAGCTCTGGGAAGAAGCACCTCCTTTTAGTTGATCTAAATCTTACATGTGGCCATCTTACCTGAAGGTGGCTTGTTCCCAGCTGTATCATCCCTTTTGAAATGGGAGGGGGAGGTTTGTAGGTTATCAAAACTGTTTAAAATGTGGGCACACAACAGATTTATACAGCTGCACAGCAATGCTTTCTGTTTTGTTCTCCACTCTTTTCCCAGTAATTACCCCCATTCTAGATGGGGTTTTGGTGTGTTTAGTTTTGCTTTGCTGCTGAATTGACAATATAATGGATAGTCCTATAAAACCACTCAGGAAAGAGATCTTGGAGTTAATAGCTAGTTCAGAGACCATCACCACGTGTGTTTTTCCTCCCATGTGCATCACTGCACATTTATCAACAATGAATTTCATCTGCCATTTTGTCAAAGCATTTGACGATATGAGCTTGGGGATCCATTCCTGCAAACTCCACTTGCCCTGCAGGGTTTGCCCAGCTGAGTTCACGGACAGGCTGCCTGGAGCTCTCTCATCAGCACAGGGGAACAAATCTGCTGGCAAACTGCACCAACACAGAATAGTTAACAAAAAACACTTAGATTCGTTTAAAAAAAAAAAAAAAAAGTGGCCTAAAAGCAGAGGTACAGCAGGGCTGCCCTTCAAAGCTGCGGGAAGCAGGAAGGAACTGGTGGGTTTGTCCCACCAGTGTGGGAGCGTGAGGCCTTGGAAAGCACACAGTCCCGAATCAACACTGCTTTTGCAAACACCAAACCACGGTGCAAATGCACATTAAGATGGAATACAGATGAACAAGCCCTCAAAGAGGCACTGTATCATTTTTATGTCACCCTACAGCTCCCTGTGGCGTGATTTGATGTAGAGGGCAGGCTGCTTTTCTTACTTGGAGCATTCCCTCTGAGAGAGCTTACACCCCCCCGCCCCTGCACACCCAGTTCAAGAAATCAATAGTGACTCTTATGGTTAATCTGTTTCTCAAAGAGACGCCTGCCTTCCCTTCTCAGAGTGCCCTGTGTTTCTGCTGAAGGCAAGGACAACTCATGTGAGAGACAGTTGCTTTTGGAGTGTTGATTCAGACAAAGCACCTCAGAGAGAGGAGTTATCTCAAGGCAGTGAATAACGCCAGTTATGAGCCTCTATAAAATATAGAAGAGCCTGCAGTCTGGGAGAGGAGTGTTTAGTCATGTCACAGCTCCATGGGCTCCAACATGATGCAGTTGTTAGTCATGAAAGACAATGAGTGCTCTAAATTCAGGAATTAAGCTTTGCTCCAAAACCTAGCAATGTAAATAAAAAAAATGGGTTTGATTTTGGTGGATTCTGAGTGGTTCAAGCTTTTAAATTCGTATTTCAGCAACAGTTATAAAAAAAGGCCTTATTTCAGACATATTGGATATTTGCTCAACTTGTGTGTTCAACGATCAAGACAAAGAGACCTCAAAATTGAGCCCACAGGTAGCCTGGGTTATCCTTCCTGAAGGAAAAGTCACAGCAGTAGACACAGGAGAAACATCTGGCCTTATCAAGAGCTTCAGCAACAAGGGTGCAGACAAGCCTTACTCATGCAGCATCCAGAAGCCAGGTGGAAGCCCGGGGTGGTGGTGGGGCTGCTCCCCAGCCCCAGCCTCCCTGCAGAGGTCTCGCTGTAGTGGTCACACAGAGGAGCTCCTGTCTGAACATAGCACACACCCCTGCAAGTCCAGAAGCAGGGCCTGATTTCTGCAAATCCAGATTTTGACAGGATCTAATGAGATGACAGCTGCACTGACACTGACCAGTGCGTAATAATTTATTTATTTTTTTTTAATTGTGAGCATCTGCAGTCAGCGATATGCAGGATAATAAAATGCAGCTAGAGAGCCTGACTTTCAGGAAAGGAGAATGCTACAGCTCCCTCCTATGGCATGATTCATACCCTTTTTCCTGATCATTTTTAACAGTGACCATCCTATTCTAATGTTTCATTAACGTTCTTCATTTAGTCAATTAACCTGCAGTGACAACCTCAGGGAAGCCACACTCTTTTTGTGCTGTGCCATTCTGCTTTCCCTTAAATTAGAGATGCCTGTCCACAGGAATGCTGGCCATAATATAAATTACTTTAGGAAAGTGGATAAGACTCATCAATCAGACAAAATAATTTATGATCTTTCCAAACACGATAATCTATCCTGTAATAATTTCCTTCATGAAATGTCATCCAAGAGTTGGATGGCCCAGTTCAGGACCACTTTGGGAAGAGAGCAAATGCAAGTAGACTGACACTTTCGGCTTGTGATCTTTGTCAATACAGAGAGTACTGGGTTTCATGGGGTTTCTCTGACACTTCTTGCTTTCAGAGCCACCTTCCCCACACCATTGCTCTCCTTGATCCCTTCAATCCCAACAGCTGTTATGCTGTCCTTCAAAGTATCTGCTTGAACGGCAGCCTAGAAAACATCAGTACAGGCAATGAAGCTGATGCCATTATATGAAAAGGGCCATTAAATCACCATTTAAAAAATAATTTTCAACCTACACTATTGGGGTCACTAATTAAAAATCAATTCCTTTCTGTGTTGCAAATCTGACAGTAATTCTGCCTCCAATGGGTACAGCAAGATTAACAGCACATCAGGTAAATGCAGCTGGGAAATGACATTTTCATTAGTGATTTATTGGGTGTGAAATTTCCACCATGGTGAAATATTCATGAACAAAGCAGGTTAGAATGTCTCCATAAATATCCATGTTACTAATTACTGCTGAAGCCCACGCTGGATTAAATGTTCACAAAGCAAAGCATTCACAAGCCACAGGAGAATTCTCTAGGACAAGACTTTTAGGGAGAAACCAAAAACACACAAAACCCAATAAGCAGCAAATTAAGAAGTTTTCTACTAATCACAGCATATCACTTCTCCCATCCCCAGAAAAACAAACAAACCAACCCCAAAACCCCAAGAGAAACCAAAGCAAAGCAATACAGTCTCTATTAGCTGCTTGTCCTGCTAATGAAGAGTGCCAGGGAGTGACCCTGGGCCTGAACACCAAATAGTGGAAAAGCCACCAGCTGCTCCGTGTCCCCATCCCTTCAGGCTGGGACAAAGCATGGCCAGGCGAGCGCTGTGCCCCCACCCAGGGTCCAGGACTGGAGAGCACTCGCTGTGTCCTCACCAGCAGCACAGAGTGACCAGCAATGGCCAGGTCACCTCGCCCCTGTCCCCTGTCACCTCAGAGTGGTGACATCCTCACTGTAATGGCCCCAGCCCTTTAGCACCTTGGCTTCCCTTTAGCAGCTGGCTGCACTGAGTTACCCGTGGGACGGAATCACGAGGAGGCTGGATTGCCACGGCACCCAGGAAGCTTCAGCCAGGCCGTGCAAACCCAGCCAACAGAGACCTTCAGCTTCCTCAGCGAACCTTTGCACGAATGGCAAAGTCAGCAGAGCAAGAGGCACTAACTGGAACAGCCCCTGCATTTTCTGTCTGCTGACTGCAGGTGAACAAAGTACCCACTCTTGGGCTGCTCAGCAATTGGTGTATGAGCTTGTGTGGCTTCTATGGGCAGCCACATTGGGGTCTGGGCACTTCCAGAACCTGAAAAGGTGAATTTAAGCCACACTGGCTCCCAGTCATTGGTACTTTTCTTTTGGTATTGAATTAGATCACATCACAGCTCTGTGTTAAAGCACAACCACACAACGTGCACAGAAACCACCACTCCCTGGTGGGAGAGGCTGAAGAGGAGGCCACCACGGAGCCCTTGGACTGGGATGGACACCTCACAAACCACTTCTGCTGTCGACAGAGAGGCGACGTGGGGCCCCAGACATAAACACATTTTGCTTTAACATGAACGTTTATGGGTAACAAGACAAATCTTCCTTGTTGAGCAACCAGGATTTTCCTTTTTCTTCCCTTTTGTACAAATCTTCCGCATGATCAATTGCCTAAGCCAAGGTAACCTCTCTGTCAAATGTGGTACTTGGACACACCAAATATTCTCTCATGTTTAGTACTTTCAAACTGGCATGGCTTCAATAGGATTCATTTCCAGTGGAATGAGCTGCACTGTGCAACAAGGCCCAGAACTGGATAATCAATAGCTGGCCACAGTTAATAATCTGTTCGGTCCCCTCTGGCTTTGATAGCCCCTGAATAACAACATGCAACATAAAGACATTCAGAGAGAAGTGCAATCCTCAGAGTACTTCATGTTTTGTAGATTGGAAGCACCAAACTGTTTAAAAATAGCTTTATGAAATCCAATTTCGCATAGTTTTGACTAAATAGAAGAAACCGAAGAAGCTGATGAAAATGCAAAAGCAGCAAGTTTAAGTGAATTGAGCCCCAGAAGCTGTTGGAAGATAATGGCCTCAGGAGTCATCCATTCTGGTCGCTGCCAGCTTTACACCAGGGCTTCTGCATCTCTTTTTGAGCTCATTGTTAAAAGCATCACTACATATTACCAACATTGTTGTTGCTGACTAAAATACTTAGTAATGACACAAACATCATTCAAAATCAAATTATCAGATGTACTGACAACATACACTAGAATTTAATAGCATGTTAAATGATTGTGGGGAAATGTTCCATGAAGTCAGTGAAGCAGCAGCAAAAACTAATTCAATTCTCAAATGAGTAAAAGAGAGAAACTGTTCTTATAAAACCAATATTGTAAAAATACATGCCAGCATACACTGCTGACTTCTAGGGGAAGGAGAAGGAATTTCTTCCTCCAGAAATAACCACCTAATTTTGGAGACTGATGTAGTTCACCTTGAATCAAAACTGCTCCATGTGCCTGGGGTAAGACTGTTCATAATAATTCACTGAGGAATGTCATATGTTCAAAATACCAGTCATGACTCAAAACTGTTTATCATTGATCATGATATGATGAACATATGGATCTCAAGTTAAATGAAATTCATCTTAAATTTCTGGAAACTGCTAAAGGGCAAGAGCAGAGTCTGTCTCTTACCTTCTGGAGCAAACAGCACGCTGGCATGAAACCTGCATGGAACACAAAGGTTTCACATTGCCCTAAATGAGTGAAATGTGCATTGATGATCACGTAGCTCCATCAGCCTTGCTCTGGCAGCATGTCCTAGGAGAGCTGCCAGGGGGGAGAGAAACCTACAGCCATTACTGCTTCCAAACACGTCACATCAACAAGGAAGAGTTTTCGTAATTCATCATCTCTTGGAGATGGGTTATAATGGTGCTTGAGATTATGTAATTGAAAAGAGAGAATAAAATTATGGAAGTTTTAATAAATTGATGAAAGTTTTAATAAAATGCATGTCAAAAAAATAAGAACAAAAATCTTGTTATAAACAAGAAAGCACAGTATGTTTGAACCTTATGCCTCTTATAAGCTCTTTTTTATTAATGTTTTCTTTACAAAGCTCAGCATGTCTTTAAAGCATTGAGCAAGTCACAGCATTCACAGTGGGCCCATATATTGGCTTAGAATGGCTGGTGAAGTGCCCCCTGTCTGTGATAGAAATCAAGATTTATAAACAAATAAAACAGGCAAAAACGCTATAAAGTTCAACAAATTCATGCTGCCTGGTTTATGCAGAGCTGGTTTGTGTGAATGGGGGCGGAGAACACCAGAAAACTCTCTCCCATTTATGCATTCATCCCAGCCTGCAGATCT
Source organism: Melanocharis versteri (assembly GCA_013397845.1). Lineage (NCBI taxonomy): Eukaryota > Metazoa > Chordata > Aves > Passeriformes > Melanocharitidae > Melanocharis > Melanocharis versteri. The sequence goes on along the minus strand of VZTG01002323.1, from coordinate 1,360,082 downwards.
GGTGTCCTGCACAGAGTACCCCACCCCAATTCAGCCTCAGGTCCCTGCACTAAATATCAGATGCAGCACCCAGGAGGAGGACTTTCACCCAGACCTGGTGAGCTACTGTGGATTTGCAGCCCTCTGCATCCTCTCTTTTCTCCTCCTGCTAGAGGCAGACTTGAGGCTCTGGAGACACAGGACACGAGCAGTGCCCACACTGCCCTGGATGCAAACGCCCCATTTCAGCTGGGCAACACCAGAAATGCCCCCTGCACCCCCCAGAAGTGACTACTGCAGAGCTTCTAGTGCGAGTCTCAAACTGAAGAAACTCTCCCATATCTGGAGAAAAAGATCATAGTCCTGGATCTGTGGCTTTGATGAGCAAAATGCCAACACCAATGGAAAGAATTTATGCCTGTGGTACAGAATGGGAGTGTGACATGAATGTTAACAATATTCCAACACTGCTGGAAGCGTGGAGCTGTCACACACGGCCCTCCCCAGCAGACACTGACTGGGGTGCAGATACAGCCAGCATCTGAACTGAACTCACACAGAGAGTCACAGAAGAGTCAGAAGAGTCACAACTCATTTTACTTATTGCATGTTGTACTTTACATTTAGTCTTTTCTGCTTCTAGCTATATTATTTAATTAATAACGTACTAATAGCCAAATTACAAACCTTACTATTTGGCTGAGCTCTCCAGGGTCAAAAACTATCCCTAATGAAAAGCAATCTCTAGCTGCTCCCTGTATTTGGGGAAAATGGGCAGCAAAATTCAACAGATGCCATGCACAATCCTTTTGATAGGAAGCTGTAAATCATCTTCCCAGAAACAGAATTCATTTGCTCTTGAGCAATGGCATCTTTTTATGCCATTTATGAACACAGTAGAAAAGAATTCAGAGAAACTTAACAGATATTAGATACTCTGTTTTGGGGTTCTCAAATAGAATATTTAAGAATATTGATTTTTGTAGTGCAGTTACATTGTATTCCCAGACATTAAACATTAAAGTGTTTTTAGGCAGATACCTGAAAACAGACATCAAGTTTCCATTAGCTATTTTCTTGTAGAGACCTTGCTTTTAGAAAAGTGCTCAAGACAGTGAGGGACACAAATCCTAAGGACTTTTAATTACACTTACAGCCCTGTCTCTGTCTGGCATTTTTGAAAATAAAAAAAGCACAGAAAGACATAAAACAGCAACTCAGGAAGGGCAGCCCCATGGTCAGCACTCAATGCCTTGGCTCACTTCCCAACTCTGCCACCAGCTTTGTTTTTAGCTATGGGCCACTCAATTTGTCTTTCTTCTTCTCTCCTACAGCAGGTACAGTACTCTGATCAGGAAATACTTAATAGGCACATCTGGGAAGAGGCCATTGTGCTGACACAATTGTTACATACTTTAAAAGGTAGCTTTAAGAATCAAATAGCATATTTAAAAATCCAGGTAGGGAAAAACCAGGTAACTCCAAAAGAGACGGTAGGAAGAACACATAGCCCCTCCAAAGTCAATGGGAGTTTTGCTTTGACTTTACTGCAATCAAGATTTCTGCATTAAACACTCAGGGATCCTGTATCCAGTCCCTAAACCTGTTTTATCTGATGCAGTATCACAATGTCTGCACATATTTCACGTTTTCCAACACAGCCAGAATCTTTCAAAGCCCAGCATGCTCAGAATGAGATCCCAAGTTCCATGTATTACATTGATTTTATAATTGATTATCTTCCCAGGGTCACTATCTGGAAACCTGTAAGACATAATTTTTTCAACTGATTTGTCTCCCTGGACAGCTGCTGCTTACAACCTCCAACTCTCCAATAGATGATGACAGCACAGTGAAGGATGGCTCGAGTACTGTGATCATTCACTTCCACCCTGTGGGCTGCAATCCAAAACTTTCCTACACCTCATTTTTTTTCATGCAGTAAATCATCATCGGGAAGAAAGTGTCCTGATTTCCACTAATGTCAGGACATTTAATTGCTCACCAAAGTGTTGTGAGGGCTGATCCAAACACACCTGGTGTGAAGCAACGTGTACATTCCCACTACTGACCACGGTTCTCTGCTCAGCAGAAGTCCATCTGAAGACACATCTTCCATTTGCAGCTCAATACTTCCAATACCTCGGTATTTTAAAGCCTGTCTTTCCAGGCACTTACTGCCTTGTAACTATACAGCTAAGAATCCAAAGTCCACTAAAATCAATGGAAGTCTTCCACGGACTGTGTGAGCTTAGATTTAACCCCAGAAAGATCTGGCAGTATCAGCCTTTCATACAGAAGTACTGTCCTTATAAGCTGACAGCCCGTCACTATCTGTGAGGTCCCTTTCTGGGTCACAGACACCAAGGACAGCAGTGAGGCTGAGGATGTGGCACTGCCATTGCTCCTTGCAGGAATACAACTGCAGGGAGCAAAATCCTACACCAGGAGCAAGAGAGTAACTGCCTGTGAGTGTGTCACCTAGCCCTGCTCATCTCCCAGGGCAATCCATATGGGCAATTCCTGGGGGGAATTCACTTACACACCCCAGCAACACATTCCCAGAGCCTATGTGCAAGCAGGGGCCAACACCACTACTTGGGCTGCAGGACAGAAACAGGGAAAAACCATCCATGAAACACTGGGGAGAGCTAAGAGAGCAAAGAACAAATCCTCTTGGTGGGGGCTGTGCAGCAGCAGCATCCCCTCTCCCCTCCCAGCCTGCTTCCAGCACGCTGGAAAAGGAGCTGGCTTTGGCCCCTCTGGCAAGAACACCTGGCTTAGTGAGTCTGGCTTGCCCAGAGATCTCAGAGACCCCGCAGGCCAGGAGTTCACTGATGAGGAGTCCTGCCCTCCAAGCACACCTCTGCATTCAAGAAGGAACCAGGCTGGTGGTTCCCTTCCCAGAGCACTGGCTCCTCTCTATGAATGGGATTTGCCCCTCCAAGTGCAGAGGGATCACTTTGTAATTTTTACTAAACACCACCACCCTAGCTGGCTTTAATTCTTGATTACTTCTTCAGAGGTCACCACTTCGCCTTAGCTGGCAATTATTTTGCTGTGATTAATTACAGGTTTCAAAAATACCACCTTCATATTTACTGGGCTATATTATAAAGAACTTTAAACCTCTAAACCTTTGCATTTTATTCACAGTAGGACAGAAGTCCAGTTATGGTCCTCTAGTGCAAAGTGCATTATACAGACCTACCAGAAACCAATCCCTGCTCCAAAGACTTTACAATTGAAAGCTGTGATTGAACACGTGTTCACATCCTTATCTCGAAGGAGGTAGGTTGTTCCAAAGACTCCAGAGTGATTATTCATCCTGTTCATGAATTCAAGAGCATGCATATGTATTTGCACAACTGGAAAAGGCCACAAGAGTTGGAATAACAGGAGGATATAAAGAGAGATAATTGTTACTAATGTAATAAGCAGTGGTTAGAGAAGAGCAGCTGCCAAGCTGTTGCTGAATATTTCACTGGCAGTGCACTAGGGGCAAAAGTCAAGGAGAGATCTGAAAAAGGACAATGTAGTATTTTGTCGGCTTTTAGGAGAGCCTTTCTTTGCATTATTATAGGAAAAAGCACAAAAATGTCTGATGGAGATTGAATTCATGGCTTAATTTCTAGGGAGTATTAAATTACCTGGCATATTGCAGAAACATTTATAATTCATAAGTAAAATGACATTAGCAATTTACACGAAGCTTAGAGAAATAGTCTAGACAAGAATTATTGTATTGAAATGCAAGGTTCACACTACAGGAGCGTGTTTAACACACATATCCTGTAAGAGGATCCACCACACAGAGGAAGACATCAGTTTTCTTGCTTTCCCTGCCTCTGCCCTCATGCAGACAGGAGTCAGGATTGAACAGCAGTGCTAGGAAGGAACAGCCCAGGGAAGCCACTCTGCTGCTGCAGGTGAATGCAAGCCCACTCCAGCTGCACCACTTGTGGATTGCAGAGCATCAGGAACTGAGCAGGATCCTTCACAACATCGTCCATCACTAAAATGCATTACAGAGATGGAAGCTAGAAAACAACATAAAAATCTCTTTCTGCTAAATGATGTTATGGATTGTGGGTTTCCTTCACACGTGTCAGCATTTTACTTTTAGAGGGATGCTTCCCTGTTGTGGCTAAAACAAATGTTGCAAGCAATAAAAATAGTACAAGGCTACAAAGAGCCATTTATCAGCTTGCAAAGGCCACACAGCTGAGATCTGCAGGCACAGGACAGGTTAGCTCAGAATTGCTTCAGGCTCAGAGATGGGGGTAGGTTTTGTCATTCCCTTCTCTGCTGTATTGTCCATCGAACATTCACATTTTAAAATTCACTTTATTCCCCAGTTATTTAATTTCTAACCCTCCCTATTTTTAGCTATTATTTGAGATTCCCTCATTTTTCAGGTCATCAGGAGGTAAAAACCTTTCCTGCCCTTTTAGTAGGCACTCTGGGATTTGTAGCAATAAATTTTGCCCACAGAAAGCCACATCAGGGTGATGAGCATTGCTGATAAGGGGGTCTAGCCATCCTACACTGATAAAGGACAAGCTACCAAGAGCCTGACTGGCAAACAGGCATTATCACATAAAGAGCAGGGTAACTCTTCCTTCAAGGAGTGCAAGGAGGTCACAAGCAGCCCCAGCTGCTCTCTGACACCACAGGGCTGCCTGCAGAGTGTGGCACTAGCCCAAGCAAAGAGGGGGACAGGGTCTAGATGCAAATCATTTAAACTGAAATCCAAGTCCTGCTATCAGAACATAAATCGAACCCTGCACTCTCTCCATGCACAAAGCTCTCTGTGACAGGCCAGGGGGCTCTGGAGCTCGTTGGGTTTGTTGGAAGTTGCCCTGTCCTGTGTTTGCTGTCCATCCAATGCCAGGGATGGGGAGCACGAGGACATTCCAGACCCACAGGTGCTGGAGCAAGACAAACTGCAGCACTGTCACAGAGCTGCTGTGAGTTAGGGCTGAAAGCTAGAAACAACACAGGAGAGAGAAGGGGGTAATAAATACCAGATGGCGAAAAATTTCCAACTGTTGGTTAGCTGGTGAAAAAAGGGATCAAAACTCTTGGGTTTTAACATCTTTATAGATAGCTGTGGCTAGGCAGTGCAGTTCATGAGTTGCCAATATGGTTTATTTTAAAATATTCCAAATATAATGCTGAAATAACAGAAAACTGAATTACTCACAAGCAGTGCCCTTTCTAATAATCTTTAAAACACATTTACACTTAATGTCACTTTTTTCAACTTCTGCAAAATGCATTCGAGCAATGGATTCTGTGCAGCAGGGAAGTATTAATTTAGCAATTTAGTGTGAGTCTGTTTTTGCTCAGTTAACTTTAGGCTATTGATGCTTTATTGAGTGAATAAATTAATCAGGTCCTATTTATTACACATCTTTATTTGGCTTTACATCTTTCTTGTGAGCACTGAGGGTGAATGGAGGCAGCTGAGGCCAGAGACTGGTGAGCTGTTGGAGACATCAAGACATTAGACTCTGTTCTGACCCACTGTCCAAAACCACGAACAGCACGAGCTGCATTTTATCTCGTAGGACGTTTGTGGTGTGCAGGAGGAGGAGTCTGCCTGCCCAGGAGCTGATGGTCCCACGGGGGCACGGTCCCACTGAGCAGCACCTCACTCTAATGGCTTGATAAGGTCAGCATGGAGACCAAATCAGTGTCCCAGAGGGAAGAAAGCCTCTGGAAGCTCAACATGGAAGAAATGCAGCACCTCACTTGATAACTTCAAATAAAACACATCTTTAAATGCTCAAAGAGCCAACAACTTTGCTCAGTCTTTAAAAACCCTGGCAATTTCAGCAACATTACTTCTCTCTCCCTTGCCCTAATAGTGATTTCACTGTCTTTGCTCCACATTGGATTCAAGAAATGGAGGAAGCATTAAAGAGTTTGGGTGCTGGGATTCAGGCATCTCCTAGCAACCAAGAGGGGCTGGTTATCCCCAGAACACTGTGTTTGTTTTGAGGAGGAGCCACGCTGTAGCTGAGCTTTAAATAGAAGGCCTACGTAAGTAATTTTACCTGTTTTGTAACTCCTACCATATAACCAAGAAATAAACCTGCTCTTGTACAAATCCCGAGCTGAAGCAGCTGCTAAATCCCTCTCCTCTAACAACTTCTGCTGTGAAGCAAAGTAATTGTTTTTAAATGCTGCTCAATACTTAGCAAAACTAAACTGAAGATTAATGGTTTATAGTTTTCATTCGTATTTCCAATAGAAACAGGAAAAGCAGCCAAGCAAATATCCAATTGCCTCGGTGCACAGCCCTGGTACAGTATGACCAAGCGAGTTCTGCGTTTTTCAAAGAAAAGGAAAAAATCTGTCCTGCAACAAACTTGCCTTTACCGCTTTGAACCCTGGCTATTGTGAATTTTCAAGCCAACAGTTTCCCTTCTGAGATTATTTCTTCAGCTTGCAGGAAAAAAACTTAAATCCTGGGATGGGGATATTATACACCTGTCTTTTCCACAGGGTACAGTAACTGACCATGTGCCTTCTGATGCCTCTTCACAGTTCTGTTTAATAAGTGCTAATGACTAACAGATGTAAACAGTATCAGTTTTTTATCTAAAAGAATTTTAACTCAGTAGCAACCAGAAGATTTGGTCTCCCTGGCCTGTGAGCCAGTTTGGATTTGGACAAGGACACTGTGGTTGGGTCACTCCAAGGTTTAAAGGAGATTTTCAAGACTCCCAATGAAAACAGTGCTTGAAGCAACTGTTCACGCGTAAGATGTCTCTGCTTGTGTGACAGGCCTGAGCACAGAGATTTCCTTCCAGCTGACATTTTGCCACTCTTTTACATAAGAGGCCAAGTTGGGAAAAACACAGTGCACACAGGTGACACTTCTTACCTTTTGGAAATATTTTAATGACTTTTTCTTCACTATATATTATTACTCATGAAACTCATAAAGGGCTTTGCAAGAAGTATTTCATTGTAATTAACACAATGGGACAGGTGAGGAGATGCCCTTATTTCCATGTGGATGAGGCTCAGCAGTTGCTTCTCAGAAAAGGGAAATTTCGTGCAAACATTGTGATGAGAATTGAGCACAAATGCTCCGCCCAAATGGAAGGACCGTTTATAAAATTATAATAAAGCAGCATTTTCCACTGAATCCTATGTTACTAAATGCATTGCTTTTAAGGGATATTTTAAATACTAACTAGGAAGATAAATAAAGCCCTGCACAGGTCTGCAAACCTCCCCTCAAGGAGCAGGGATGCCCCAGGCTCTGCGTTTCTTTCCAGTTGTTCTCCAGAAGCACAAAATATCTTCTGCTTCTCAAAGGGCTCATTTCAGAGCCATGCCTTGGTCTAGCAGTGATTCCAAGCACCTTACACAGTGCTGCTGAGAGGGAGATTGATAAAGGCAGGGGGAACAAAACAGAAAATGTAGTTTAAGATGAATCAAGGGATCAAGTTTCTGGGCCAGACAGTCTTTTTTTATCTAGGGATTGCTTTGGTCCTGACAGCCTCTCAAACACCAGCAGAAACATTTCGGTGAATCTGAAGTTTTGCCTTCAAAAAAGAAACAAAGAACTTCTGTACAAATATTGAATTCTGTGAACAGATTCTTTTTTTATCACCTGCTTCAAAGAGTCATTTTACAGCAAGTGTGTTGCATGAGCTCACAATATCATTTGTCACACTGGACAATACCAATGCTGGTATCGACTTTTCCCCTGCTGCTCACTGTAGCCACGAGTAAGATGTTAACTTGTCCCATTTAAGTGTTTCTCCTACTTTTGCTCCACAAGCACAAATAGAGTTGTGGATAAATACGTACTTTTTGTTAAACATAAAAATCCATTTTGCAGGGAGGTGGACGTGAAACACAGCAGGGACTATTATTGCACTTACCATGAATTAACTGAATCATCTATTGAGACATTTATATTTTCAAGACTTCGGCAATTACATCTATATATAATTATTATGCAAAGCATACTCATATCGGAGGACTTAAAAAGATCTCGATGCAACCACTTGGGAATCTACTTCCAAATTCTGTGTGTGTGTGCAAGGGTAAATGTGAAAACTCTCCTGGCAACATGTGTACTTTGGAAGCTCTTTTTAGGGGCCAGCCAGGATGTGGGCTCCAAGAAATGCATTCCTGTGACACCAATAGGTGACTCCAGAAAAGGACCAATTCAGGCTCAGCACTGCAAAACCCACCACGAAGTCTTTTTCTCAAAACACAACACCTAAAGCCCTGAAACTGTTCAGAGAAACAACAGAGCAGTAATGGAAGAAATAAGAAAATAATGAAACCACAAATATGACACCTATTCACAGATGCCTGTAAAAATATTGAGCTATTATTACTGGATACATCTCTAACACAATAGCAGTGTCTCTCTAACACAACATTTCAGGATTTCAAAAAGGAGTAGAATAATGTCATGTTAGTGCTTGTTGCAAACACGTAACTGCAGAAAGGTGATGTTTCCTCTACAGAGGGAGCAAGGTACCAGCTGCTGGTGAGCCTGAACCCTCCTGCCCTGGGGTAACGCATTTTGGGGAAATAAACTTTAATCTGACACGTAGCTAAACTGCCTTTCAATGTAGGAATGCATGAGATTGTTTTCTTTCTTTGATGCCAACCCCTTCTCTATGGTTATACCTATGCAAGGGAAATAGGATGTAGCAGAGAGGAGGAGAGGATATAAGATGCTGAAACTGGAAATTAAAAGCATTCTGTGGGTGAGGAACTGAAGTTAAGAGCTAGAGCAAAGAAGATAAAATCTGATTCAGGTCTGAGTTTTGGTTAACCAATTAGGTACCATGTAATGGGAAAGGATCCACTTCAACACACTGTCATCAGGAGTTAGTGAGTCATAAATGATGGAATCTGATAAGGAAAATGAAGTTCCCAAAATACACAGATTTCATTAAAAAAACCCTAAGACACCTCACACTCAATGACACTAAAGTAAAGGTAACTCACTCTGTGCATTAGGCAGTATCATTTTGATGGGCTGGGAGGGAAGGAATGTTTTAATAAACTAATAAAGAGATACAGATGATTAGGCCAATAAAACTGGAAAGACGGAATTTCATTATCCTGTCCCATACTGCATACTGTGCAGCCAAAGTGTGTTAAATGGAAACCCTCAGCTGTACAACTTCAGGATGTTAGAAACAACATAATAACAGCATGTACTTGGAGGCTAAGAATGGCACTGTAAATAGACATCAGTTTTAGCAATCAAGGCCACCAGAGCACAGCTGTTATTAAATGCATAATAAAAACCCCCAACTCAACGAAGTGGGAGTAAAAAGCAAATCAGAGCTGCCTGGCTGCTCTGCAGGCATTGGTTGTGCTGACACCACACAGACAGAGCTTTAGCACATGAAATTAGGTATGGACTTGTAGCACTGGACTCTCAGGGCATTTTTATCTCCTCAAAAGTTTGTTGGTGCCTTTTGGAGATGATATGACTTCACATTTGATGCTCACTAAATCATCACTTGATGATCACTAAATACATTCCACAGAAAGTGTTAAATCTGAGGAACATTAAAGGATTAAAAAGGGATAAACTTTTGTCTACCTGCAAAAATGGAATTTTTTACTGAGTTGTCTCAAGCACCGAAGTCCTTTCAGATGCATTTGCAAATAACTCTTTAACTAATCAATTATTTTGCTTCCCCAACTGCACATATGGACAAAGTGAGAGTTCATGCTAAAAAAGTCACCTACCAACAATTAATCATCCACTTCCCATTTACACAGAAAGTACCAATCAGGGAATGTCTTTCTATCTGTTTTTTGCCTTGATATTACTAAATACAGCTAAAATAAACAAGGATATAAATTATTCAAACCACTCAGCATATTAGTCTCCTTTTAACCTGCTTTGATGAGGCAAGTCACCGTCATAATGTTGTTTCAAAACTAATTTGTAGGTTAAGTACAAACCAATTAATACCATCCTAAAAGCCATGCAGAGTCCTTGCTTATGAAGAAAACTGCACAAAGCAATGAACTCCATCTCAGTTCTGTCTCCTGGCACACTGAGGTTTGCACTGATGGCTGCAGATCAGGCACCAACTGGTCCAGTGCCCTCCCCTGCTGCCTGGTGGCACAGGTTCCCTCTGCTGTCCCCCGCTCCAGCCATCCTTTCTGGGCACTGCTGTCACCACTGACAGTGGTGACAGTGCCTCAGAGGTTTGTAATGGAACTCTCATGGGGCTAAACCAAACTCCATTCCTTAAAATCTTGCCTAAAGTAGGACTAGGCAAAGATTCAGATTAAACAAAAGACTTCTGCATTCAAAAAAGGAAGTAATTCCTACGTGGTTTGACTTACATCATATTAAAATACATTGTGATAAGATTCTGTTACCCAAATGTAACTTCTGATACTACAAAATTTTCAATACAAAAAAGAAATCTACGGAATTATCATGCTTGGGACTCTGTGCTCCTTTACTCAATTCTTACCAGATTTACAAGGCATCAGGGATGCTACCCTGAATTAAGTACAAGAAAGCTTTGCTTCACTCTGCAGAACACATCACTAACAGAAAATGAGAGGCTGCAAGTACCACAAAGCCTCACAGAGGAAAATGGAGACACTCCTTGCCTATGATCCTTTGTAAATGGTCTTTTGATTTCTCAGTCCAGCTCTGCCATTGACATTCCCATCTTACTCAAAGTGTGACACAAAAGGTTTTACAGACAATGCCATGAACCCATGGATGGAGAGAAGAGACGCTGTGCTATCTTCCACTGGCAGAGACTGGTAACTATCCCCTAATACAAGCACCTAAGTGTGATAGCAGCCTAGGAGGTGTGAATACCACATGCCTCCCAAGAAGTTAGGACAGCCATTTCAACCTTTTTTTTTTTCCTTTTCCCAGAATTGTAAATATATTTGGATATTCAGAAAATTCACTCTCCTACTGCTCAAACTGGTGCACTGGCAGTGACCGGGCACGAGGATGCCCGACAGCCCCTCAGAGGGCCAGCCAAGAGCTCTCAGGGTGCCTGTGTAACTTGTTTTTACTGCCAAGTGTGTTCTACAGAGAGCACACAGGTCTGGAAACATCAAAATGTGTCATTCAAAATTATGCAGCACAATCTGAGCGTGTAACAGTGGTGAGACCATATGGAGAGCTAAGAGCAAGGGTTTAAAGACACCCAGCCCGAGTCCCCGGGCTGCTGCAGGGCTGACTCCCAGATGGAAAGGGCACTCTGCTGCCAGTCACCCTCTCAGGGCACAGCCTCCCCTGGAAAATGTCTGAAGTGACAGTCAGTACTTCCAGCTGCCCTCCAGACTGGCATTTAACGAGCTGTCAGGATGACTTAAAAATAGCACAGGATCTAACTGCAAAACAGAGTTCTGGTTTGCTTGTTCTGCTTTCCCTGCTGTGATTTTATCAGGAATAGGCCGGCTTAATTTAGCTTTGCTAGTTGCCAGGAAATAGCATCATTTCGTTTCAATTTTGCTTCTTGGCTGGGTTTTCCGAACTAACCCAGCCCCAGCCACCCCTCAGTGACTGGCTGCAGCAGCTTGCACAGACCCTGGCCAGGAGTGCTGGGCCCTGTTCTTGCCCCTCTGCTGAGGACAGTGTGGCCACCAGTGTGGCCACCAGGCAACACCCGTGTCCCCCGTGCTTCCACGCCCACGTTTACAAAAGCAAGTTACAGTTACTGCCCCGGCTGGAAAGCTGACACTTTTATAAACGCTCAGAACCAGAAATACCTCACTGCAGTGTTGCTTTGTGAAGGCGGAAGCTTTTGGGTTGAGTTGGAAGGAAGAGTGAAATAAAGGAATATAAAGCACCTGCAACACTGACATTGAAGCTGAGACATCCTCCACCTGGCTGTGCCTTTGCATTGCTTGCAAGACTGAAATCCTCCCCCAGCTCAAGCAAGAGCTGTTTTGTCAGTTTGAAACTAATCCAGCCAAGGTAAAAATCAAGGCTTAACTAGCAGAGATAAAATTAGAGTGATCATGCAGCTCTTCAAAACATAATCCATTACCTTGCTTAAAACTTAATATTCAGACATAACAACAACACGCTTTTGAACAGGATTTAAGATTACTAGAAGTAGAGGGGTCATTTGGAAAATGTCACAGCCTTGGTAAGCAGATCCAGGGATGGCTGAAAGTACCCAGGGGCATATTAAAAGATAAATCTTTTGTATTTAGAATTCATCAAAACATTGTATGAGGATCTACTGGATTTCTGGTGTATTTGTCTCTATCTTTCAGTTTGCCTTTTTGCATTATGATATTTCAATGTCTTGAACTTGACTTCCACCTTCGAATACAGATGAAAACCATCCCCAAGGAATTTACAAAATTCTTCTAGTAAAGAAGTGATACCTTTACTATCTGTTTGCAGAAAGACTCAACACAGCTAGTCCCTGAGTAGCTTCTCTTTTCACTTTCCTTTAGGTGTTCTATTAGAAAAATACTTTCCAATATTTTAGAGATCAAATTCTCTTCTAACAATCCTATTTTTACCTTACTTTTATGAGACTCTGAAGAACATTGCTTGGTCGTCATCCAGAACTGTATTTCTTTTCACGTATCAAATTCCATCTGTAACTGTTATCCACCTGCACTAAGACTATTCTTTAGCTAAGCAATCTAGAAATATTGTTTTTCCACCCATTTTCCTTTTCCAGTCTTTCCAGTTCTGTAACTGAGTGTTCCTTGGTAAAATCTAAAACTACCCCAGCCCTGGCTTATTTCTTGTCCCATCACACAGATCAAATTAGTCAAAGGCTCTTTTGCAATCAAAGAACATGAACTTGTGTTGCTGAGCTGTTACATAAAAAACCAAGCCTGACCTTATTTCCCAGTGAGCACTTCCTCCACCCCCCGCCTTCACAGGTGTCTGGCTCCCTGCGAGGCACTTCAGTGATCCAGGACTTCCCAGACTCAGCCAGGGGCTGCCTACATTCCCAGTTTCAAAGATGGGAACCAAGATGTCTTCGTGTAAGCCCCAAACATGATCTTGCTGCTCTGTTTCGTTCTCTGAAATCTTACCTGTCTAAAATCCCCCAAGGTTCATGGATCCTGCTCCAGGTAAATTTCTGCTGTCCCTTCTGCTCACAGTAATATAACTCAAACAGCAAACTTCTACTTGTTTTCATATATTTGAATAAATCCCTCCCCAAAACAATGCAAACCCTCCCTGCATTACTGAAAAAACAAATTAATTTACACATGTATGGAGGATGCTGCTGCTTTTAGGAAGCGCCTCTTGTGTACATTGAAGAGGAAATCGGGAGAGTTGCCAGACACGAGTTTCTCTCTTCTTGTTATTCTCACATAACCCTCCCCAAAAGAAATAATTAGAAAGCAAAATTCTCCAAACTCCCAAGTATGGAAAGGAAATGTGGGCAAAAAAATCATTTTTTAAAGGTTCCAAGAAACAGAATTTGCATATCCTAAATCTGTAGACAGCCCTGCAAACCATATTTCTTTCTCTTTTGAAAGCAACTGCTCTCTGCATTCACAACTCAGCCTAATAAATTCCATAGCAACCCTGTGAAGTGCACAAATAACAGACCTCAATAAGTCACAATGAGAACTTGGAGAGGCAAGGGCAGAAAGAGGTCCCAAAGCAGCCTTGAAATACCTGATTTCTCAGGACACTTATCACCCAGCATTGGCACTGCCTCTTCCAGTGCTCCCAACGCAGCCCGTGTCTCAATTGCCTCCAAACCCCATTTTCCCTGCAGCAGCACCACTCCTGCTCTGCAGGACTGAGCAGTCCCTGGGAGGGCAGGGCTCGAGGTCAGCTCTGGCTGTCACAGCATCCTTCCAGGCAGCTGTGTGCAGTGACAGGACCAGCCAGAGGCAGGAGAGCACCCAGCAGAAAACAGTCCATTGATGTATATAGTTTATGTAGTAACATGAATCTGTGATCTTGTCACAGTAACATAAGAAATATGTAAGAAGTAACATAAGATATAAGAAAAGCATATTTTTGGTTGCAATAACTATTGGAATTTTTAGTTAAGAGTTACGTGAATATTTATTCTCTCTCAATCTCTAGCAACTCCTCACTTAGCAGCAAGAAGGACCTAGTTAGTTAGATATGCACATTGTCTGGTCCAGCTAAGTCAAAGAAAATGAACATAAATAAAAACATTTCCAGGCTAAAATTATTTCTTAGGACGTTCAAATAACTGACTGTTCCTCTAGCAACACTGAGCATTGACAGGGATAAACCCAGGCAGGAGATTGCTTGGGGTTCCTGAAGAAAAGCCCGGGACCTACTGTCCCTTTGGAAAACTGCAGCAGCCTGGGTGCATCCACAGATCCTCATCTCGTAATGCTAAGGACTGAGTGTGAGGGGCATGGCAAGCTCTAGCAAAGGTTTTGCTGGTGCTAGATTAGGAACAAACTCCACTGGGGATGCAGGTGAGGAGCTGGGAAGCCAGGGAGAGGACACGGCAGCCTGGCAGGCAGCCTTGGAGCCAGCCAGAGGCACCCACGGCGGGGAGCAGCCTTCAGGGAGACCATGCCACGAGCACAAAGGCTTCAGTCTCCAAAGCTGTTTAAATAGAACACAAAATCCTAAACAAGAACAGCATAACTCTCCAGATACAAAACACAGATCTTCTGATTTGACAACAAACCCTGCCTCCCTCCCCACCACTGTGTCCTTGCAAAGCTGCCCTTCCTTCCTGCTTTGCTTTCCACACACCTGCTGTGTGGAAAGCACACAGCTCACGTGTCCCTTTGGGCCCCTCCAGACCTTGTCTGCCTGCAGCAGTCCCATTTCCCTTCTCCTGCTGCCCCCTGCACCCCGAGCTTTGCCCTGTGTGTCTGCTCCCGGAGCCTGTCCTCCACCACTGCTGCCGTGTGTGCTGCACAGGTCAGTGCTCCTGCCATCCACCCCAGCAGCCTCCTGGCCTGACCTCAGCCATCCATAAAGCAACCTGACATCACAAATGCTCGTCCTTGGGAAATTCAAAAGGGAGGAACAAGAGCACCTCTCATGCTGTAGAAGACCAACACAGTGATAAGAAACCCACCGCCCCCTGGCTTTTCCTGTAATGTCAGCACTAGGCCAGTACACCAAGCCAGAGCATTTAGGAAAGAGCAGCAATTAATCTGGAATAATGGCATGCAGGCAGAGAGACAGCTCAGAGGCAGCTCTGTGCATGCAGATTATCATGTAAAGTGACCCATCAGGGAAACAATCAGGGCTCTGCCCTCACAGGAAAATGCCAACATGCACCTGCTGGGGAGTGTGCTCACCCTTCCTGCAGCTCCATTCTCACTCCTGCCCTGGGGGAGTCCCCACCCATCACCATCAAGGCTGTTGTGATAGCTCCAATGGCTAAACCACTTCTGGTTTACAGGATTTATGTTTTTATTTTCTCTATTTATCTGAAAAACTGTCAAGATCCTCCTTCATCTGACCAGCAAACATTTAGGAACACACACATCTCATGTTGGAAATGTTTGAAACTACTGACTAATCTGCTTGAAACCTGATTGCTTGTTAGCACTGCTCTGAAAAGCAACTCAGGATTTCTATCACAATCTCACTTTTTTCCTACATCTCCTGGTGTTACTATTTTAAGTACAGAACTAAGAATGGGAAAACACAAAGACAGGAATGAATATACTTCCCAGAAAAAAATTTGCTCTTTGAATTTTGTTCTAGGAGGCAGCAGAAATCCAATCCTGTTGTGCTTTTATCTGTCATTTTCCCTGGAAGGTGTTATTAGCTCAATTAGCAGAGCTATCCATACTGAAATTTCTCCTTCTATCATTACTTTACAGCTCTTGAATTTAAAATTCAAGAGGCAGAACTTTGAGACACAATTTCTGGCAAGTTTGAGAATCTTTCAGTCTTTTACCTCATTACCATCCACTAAGCAGTGTATTTAACTCCTACCCCAGGTTGTGGTAACAGACCCGGGCAGAGCGTGTCTGCAGCTGGAGTGAGCTGCAGTCAGGCCACCCCACAGCAGCCCCTGGGGACACTCAGGCACTCAGAGTGCCACTGCAAGGCCTTGGCAGCTCAGTCCCAGCTCCTGTTGGGGACACAGTGCCTGCACAGCTCCACTGGCCAGCGTGGCCACCAGCTGAGGGGCTGGGCAGCTGAGGTACCCACACAAGAGTACACGGGCACAGAGACCACCTTCGAAAACAAGAAGTTAATGATTTGGTCGAACCTTGCTGTAACAAAGTCATCTCAGGCAGTAAGGCAGCCTTTCAGTGCTTCCATCATTATTATTCTATTAACACACTCTACCTTTTATTCTGCCTGAAATAATATTGACTTATACCTTCCCTTAAGGGCAGTTTTAAGATGCGAGTGAACTGCTACCTCTGCAGTATCTGAAACAGAGCAAACGTTTTCTATCAAGTCTTCACCTCTTCAAGAAACACACTTCTCCACTTGTGTGCATTCAGTGCTGTGCCTGGGAGGGATGCTCACGGTGTCTGGTTCAGCTGAGGACTCAAAGGGAAGCAAATTCCAGGGGCTTCCTGCCTGCCTGGCTGCCACGGTTGGTGCTCAGCGGGAGCCAGGAGCGAGCGCCTGACATTTCCAAAAGCTGTGCTTTGTGACTGCAGAAACCAAGCACTCCTTACATCTTCCTGTAAGCCCAGCAGCAAACTCAGAGAGCTGCCACACAGGAGAGGATATTTGTTTCTTCTCAGTCTCCTTTTCCCTCCAGATCCATTCGCTCATTACCTTGTACCCTGCGCAGAAGAGGAGGTTGAAGGATGCAACGTGAAATCTCCCAGTCTCAGGGTAGCCCTACAAACACAACTCCTACAAAAACTACACTTTGAGAATGAGCTTCCAGGAGAATTCCCAATGCTGTCAATAGGGTTGTTCAACCTGTCTGAAAGGGCAAAAACACTAATAAAGGAGTCAAAAGAGATGAGTTGTATGAGTCACCGTGGCCTGTGCAGAATACATGTAATACTTTCGCAGAAAACAATGCAAGTAAAGGGGAAGCATTCAGTAGCTTGGTGTAATATTGTCAGCAGTTGTTACCATCACAGCATAGTGGCCACCTACAGGATCTGTAAATGTGCCTGTCTTTAGAATAAAGAGGCGTTTCAAATATTACAGCTGTATATGCAAACATCGACTTTCAACAACACAAACCAGGTGTTCATTTGTATCTCTATTTATTAAACTCTAGTGCAAAATACAGTCAAAAGCATCCCTTTGTCTGAAGTCTAAAAATCCTTTCTTGGTAGACTGACATTACTGCTGTTTCTGTAAACTGTGAATCAACTTCCCACACCTTAAATCAGCAAATTACTGTATTATTTCTCTTGTGCTTGTCATTCAGAGCACTTCACCTCGAGAGGAAAGAAAGAATTTGTTTCTTTGACAGTGGGTGATAATGAGTATACTTGTACAAAAGCATTCTACAAGGGTCAGTAGCCTGTTACAGAGGGATTCTTATACAGTTTTTCATCACAGAACAAATGAAGAACATGCTTTTGCTGCTATTGAATCATATCCATTCCTGAAAATTACTGTGGTTCCTCTATTTACAGTGTGATTGAGACAGAGAAAGAAAAGTATCAGGTCAGTAACCACAGCATGGATCAACAAAATCAGTATTACAACAATGCAGAAATGCTGAATATCATAAAGCACTAGCAAACAGTATGTTACCGTGTATCTCCCATTATCACCTGCCACGCTGAACCGTAATGGAGGCAGGGCAAGGCTTCACAGCACTAAATACATCAATCCATGAGGATCAGGCAATTTGTACTGTATTATTCTAGCTCTCTTATGGCCTCCATAGGTTGGTCATGACTTCGTTTGAAAAGCAGGTATATATCTCTATAAAGGTAAGCAGGAATACTACTCTTCTATTTATTTTATATTATCCAACATTTGTGAAATGTCTCTCATTAAACCACAATCCTGCATTGAAATAGGATTAGTAATTTTTCTACTCTGAATCTACCAGTTTTCCTATCAGTACTTTGCCTTTCAGAATTGAATTTCTGCTTCTGAACCACATTTCAGAAAAAGGTTATTTTTGCCAGCAATTTATATTGTATTATTCTTATTACGAAATAGGCTTGAAAAGAGAGTAATATCAAAGGCTTTCAGTTTTCAAAAGCTGAAGAGCTGATGGGAACAGAGGGAGCCCCATTTCTAACCCAGAACCACAAACCTAATTTGACACAGTGTGTTAGCAAAACAAAACAGAACAGAAATTAGAGAATGTAACAGACAGAAAGAACTGATTCATCCTATTGATTCAGAGCAGCACTATCTGCATTTAACACTACCTAGAAATAAGACTTTTCCTAGTTTAGAATTTACATGTCTAATAGAAATACCATAACATTAAGGACCAGTATGCAAAATAATGCATACTGGGAAAGAGAGCCACCACCCACATCTCCAAACAGAACAAAAAACTTTCCAGCTTGAGGCCTAGGACAGTTGACACCACACACCTGAGCAGCTTTTCATGACATAGAAGAAGAATAACCTTATATGTAATCTGATATCAGATGATCAGCTGATCTTGAGTCTTTTCCAAGGGTCATCTCCTTCACAACACCTCTGAGACAGACACACCTCCAAGGCTACTTTCTGACTCTAGATAATAATCACTATGTGTGTACAAACAGTGGACATTTAGTCCAGATAAGGATAGAACAAGCTCAGTGTTTGGTCTGAAGTTGCCAGGAGAAAAGGGATAATGGGATTCCAGATGACTAAATTGATTTTAAGCTACTTTCACATTCAGAACACTATCCCATGAGCCCTTTCCTCAGTCACTCCAGTTCATGGCCAAGGATATTTAAACTGCCTCTCACATTAAAATGCCAGACTGTGAATTGTAGGGGCAAGACAGAATCAGAGATTTGCCTCCAGCACCTCTGCTGCACAGGCTGTAAGCTCTGGCAACAGGGCAGAGCTGGAACCCAGGAGCAGCAATGGCTGAGCCACTGTTAAATGGGTCAAAACCCATACCCAGAATTGTGACTGGCGGAAAGCAGGGATCTGGAGGATAGAGATATCAAAATTTAAGACAACAGGTATTTAAAGAAATAGAACTGAAACTGCAGCATCAATTCTCCACTAAATCTCTTGCTGTGAATAAAAATCAATGATAATCTTGTCTCTAACTTTTTAGGATGTGTTCAACAGATATATTACAAAGACTCTGAAAGCTAATGGAGCCTGGAATATGAGTTTCATCCTTCAAACGATATGTAACGCAATTATGCATAATGTTCTACAGTGTTACAAATTTACAGGAGAAATTTGACTTCTGTATAATTGCTTATTTGACATTAGTGTCTGTGTAACTGAAATCATATTGAACTTTCAGGTTGTCAAATATTTTGTGCTTTTCCACCTGTGAAACATTAGAATTAGCCTGACTTTTCCACTTTAACCTAGCCCAAGGGAAATATCCCTTCTGATCTTCTTGGCTTTAGGTATTGTTTGCAGCCACCCACAGCCACCTGCACTGTCACCATGAGAAGTAAATGTCCTTCTCAAGGACATGAGGCACAATCAGTACACCAAATCCAGGAAAGACAGAAACATGTTTCTCATGTTTCTCAGCGTTTCCTGTGCAGTAGAGGAAACCTTATTACAAGTAGCAGTATTTACCCAGTTCTAAGGTAGAATAAAGGTTAAGAGAGTCCTCCCTCTAGGACATAAGGTCATCACTCACACGTGGGCAATCAGTATCCATCCCCCTCTGCACAGAATTTCCTCCCCTGCACATTCTACTTTCATTAGACAGGAGATTATTTGGATCCAGTCAGCACAAAGAACCTGCAACAGACCCGTGCTAAGCAGAAGCTTGAAGCAAGCTAAAAGAGCACCCCTGGCCAGCAATCAGCTCCTTCTCACCAAGGGATCTGCTTAAAAAAAAACTGAGCTGAAGATCAAACAGACTGGCATGTTACCTGCAGTCAAAGGTGAACACATCCTCAGCACCTACTACGATTTTCCCTCCCAGTCACAGGTATTATAGCCAAGAGGCCTTAGCATTGCTGTATGAGCACATCATAACACCAAAATAATCGGGCTGTAAGTATTCTGAATTTTTATTTGAATGCACTGCTACATAGGTAAGGGATTTCTGTTTTAAATTAACAACAAGGACAATATGAATAAAGACGATTTTGAATTCATAAAGATGAATTTACTCGGATTAAAGGAACAGGCATGCAGACATCTAACACAGCTAAGCTTCAGTTATCTTGCAGCAAAAACAAAGGCAACACCACAAAATCACTAGAAACTAGGTGAAAAAAGACGGTGTGAAAAGAAGATTGAAAAAGGTGAAAACCAACAGCAATGAAGGTTAAAACCCAATCCACACACTCTGCCTTTTCATACACATAACTCATTGCAAAGAAAAAAATATTATCTCCCACCAGTGGAATGGCTCATTGCCTCAAGGAAATGCAAAACAATTACTGTTACAGAATAAAATAAGACCACAGGATATGAGGAGGAATACTGTCCCCCCTGCCCAAAAAAACCCCAAAAATAACCTTACTGCATACAAATGAATAAAAACACACAGCAAAATGACATCACAAAACCCAGGGGGAAGTGGTGTAATACAAAGACTTACAAACTGAGTTCTTGCAAGAACAATGGGAATATTCTTCCTAGATTAAATTTTGCCCACTCAAGCAAACAGCCCATGCAAAAATCCAAGGAACATCTCATGAAGCTCTACCTGTGCCTCACACAAAAGAAAATAATTTCATAATGCATGGCAACAAAGGAAGAACTGATCCTGATTTTTCATTGTTATTATAAATTGGGAATTATTTCACAGCACCCACTGAAATTACTGTACTAAGACAGAAACTCTGCAGACATAAAATGAAGTTCAGGCTCAAGAGGAAACACCGACTCCCTATTTTTTAATCCTCCTGCAGCAGAAGGTCTTCTGTTATTGACACAAGGAAGGAAAACACAAACAGCAAATAACTTTCCCCCATCTTTTCAGTTTATGATTAACATAAAACAATTTCCTCATCTTTTCTTTTTTTTCCATCACTGTTTTGGTGCTTATAGCATTTCCATCACTGAACTAACATCATGGAATGAATATTTTAGGGAGAAAACAACACAAGTGGCAGCACAAAGTTTGTTTCTCAGGCAGGCAAGCTGCCATCCCTCAGAAGACAGCTGAGTCACAGAGTGTATAAATAACTCTGTCAAGAGAATAACTCAGGCTCACTGTGAAGCCACTCAGCAGAGCCAGAAAGGTGGGCACACAGCGGGTGTTACCTGTGCTCAAGCAGTTCCCTTTCTCCCCACATCATCTGCAACAGCTTTTGCCTCTTTCCAGCAGCATGAAGGCAGACAGGAATGTTTTGTTCCCAGGTGGAGGCATCAGGTTTTGTGAGAATTCATTAACTCTATGACAATTCACAAATCCTAACTGTGCTGGGAGGTCACTCGAGCGACCACGTGTCAATTAGAACCACTCCTGAGAAAAGAAAGGGAGCCATACACCAACCTGGTGAGGAGAAGTGGAGGGTCACATCCCACCCAGCAGGATTTCCCTGCTCTCAGACACAGCACAGCCTTTACCTGTCCCACTGTGAGTAGCCAGAGCACACTCAAGGTCATTTGCAATGGTGGCAGCAGAGAGGCACAGATTCTCTGGACCACATTCATGGCAGCACATAGAAACATTTGCCTGCAACAAATACTGCTTTGGGGAACAGGCTTCTTTTAAATTGATAAAGCTTATACAGGAATTGTGGTGCATTAAACTATATATAACTGAACTCATATCACCACTTCCACTGACTTCAGGGAGAAGTCTGACGGAAAGATGAACCTAAAAAGAAATATAAAGATCCAAAACAAAGATGCAATTCCAGATGTACTTTGTCTCTAAAGAGTCACACATGTCTTGTGTGACTTGTACTACTTTATCACAAAAGAAACAAATTCATTGGTTCCTGGGCTGCCAAATTTTGTTCCAAACGTCATGATGCAATACGAATAGCTGGAAACATCAAAACATGTTTTACTCTCCATCTGTAATCTGCCCTCCTTGGTAAACACCATTACAGACTTGAATTCTCAGCTACACCGATTTCTTATTTTTAGCTGGAATACATGTAGACATTAGCGCAATTCATGGCCAAATATTACTGTATTTCATTTTCTTTTGACAGAGGCAACAGCTAAGGTCAAGTCATCCATTGCTCAATGGCCTGTCTCAAAACCAAAGCTTTCTCTGGGTAGTAATGGTTATTATTCTTTTTTCACCCACTCCTTTGCCTTCCTCTATCCTCTCCATCTGTGCAGCAGATATTTCTCTATTTCCTACTCCATTTTACACTCATTTTACATCCATGTAATTCATGACTTCAGGTAAGGATCACAAAAATTATACTAAAGACCACACTGATGACATTTTCTTTCTACTTGATTTCTTAGAACTAAAAACTGGGCTTCAACCTACTGTCATCACATTACCACAACATGGCAAAACATTTTTAGGCTTGAACTGTAAAATTAACTTCTCTCCTGCATGTTAGGAGCAATCGGTGCCCTGGTGACAATCTGGATGCAGAGAGTGGCAGGCTGTGCTGCCAAGGCTGCTCCCTGGCCGTGGGACTGGGAGGTTCCTCGCTGCCAGGCTCCAGTAGGCAGGCATGATCCCTTTGGGATCCCACTGCTGCATCCCGTTGGGAGAGCAGGATGGCCGCAGCACAATGCCGGCTTTCACATTTATCTCCCTTTCACAGATGCCCAACATCCCTGAATACAAATGAAGGGATATGATGAAAATAAGTTTGTTTGTCATTGAGAGTCAACTGTGAATGACTAACAATCAATGAATAACCCAGTGGGTGTTTGATTACATGGCCTGCATGTTAGGTTTTTGAAGACTAACTTCTCAAAGCACATTTCCATCCTCTTGGCTCCCTATGAGAGGATAAACATTTCAAAGAAGGCACTGTCTCCTGCAGTATTTGTTTGTACAGTGCCCTAGCACAATGGGGCCCTGTTCTCCAAGCAGTTCTTAATGAGAAGTTCAACACCCATTTCCTTTTATAATCACACAATAAGCAGTTTGTGTTCAGTCTTCTACTTTCCTGGTAGGCAAAAGCTTTATTGATCAGATCTCCTGTTAGTTAGTTGTTCACCTCAGCAAGAAGCCTCTTGCTAGGTAAGAGAGAAGAAAGAAATTGTTTTCCTCAGCAGCTGCATTCTTGCTTGTGTTCACTTCCACAAATAATTTCAGCTAAAGACTACTTTCTTTTTTCCTCCAAGAGAGGCATTTGTTGAAATTCAGTTTGAGAGATGAGTTGAGCGGAAATGAAATTCTTAGAGAGCACTTCAGCTGTGAATATTGGTCTCTTTGCTTTGCACCTTTGAAGAAATGTCTTCCTGAGCTACAAGTGATCGAGATTCCAGACTGAACACTTACTGTTAGAATTGAGATGTTGTTCTAAAGACTGAGCATGTCTGCAGCATTTCACCTTTGTGTCTCTTTATATGGAGCATTCTTAGACAGGTTGACTCCCAGATGCACCTATACTGCGCTTTGGCTCATCACAGTATTTTGTTAACAAAGCAGAAGTGACTTAAGCCTTGTTTGTGCTTCCAGGCTTGGAGAGCTGTGTTTGTGTAACAAATTCCCCCAGGAGCAGCTCCACTGCAGCAGCAAACTCCCAAAGAGCCAAGCTCCAGCAGCGCCCACCTTTCCTCCACCACAGGGAGGAATGGACAATTCTCTCCAGCAGGGCTGGAAGAAGCTGTGCAGTGTTTGCCAGGGCCACCTGCAAATCTGCCTCCTCTTCTGCCTCTTTTGCTCCTCCATCGTTTTCGTACTGATAATTGGTGTGGCCACTTTCATTTTGTAGTTCTGCCTCATAATGGTTTAGTGCTAATTGGTGTTGGAAGGCAGATTAAAATCTTTAGATACACTGTACCACCCCCCTATAAAACTGGGCAGTTATCTAGCAATAACACAAATGACATAAAGCAGTAGAGGAATCTGCAAGACTAAGACTTACAAACCGGATTTTTACCCTTTTTTGGACATATTACTGCTGGAAATCCTGTTAAATAGGAAAGAAAATCCCAACATTCATTGAGAAATGTGTAAGTTGAGGAGCAAACCTGAGAAAGTTAGTTTTACAGAATGCAATAACGTTAACTGCCACAAACGTGTGAAGGGTGGGGATGACGGACTTCCAGAAATGCTATCTGGCCACTTTTGCAAGTTTGAGAGCTTGGAAAGTTTAGTAAATATAACTGGCTTACACAGCTAAAGGTGCTGCTACAAGTGCCAGCTGATAACGTAAATGACAAACTACTTGTTCTAAATGCAACAGAAGCTTTGGAAAAGGGGTTGAACAACATCTAAACGTTAAGGGAAAGGAGAGAGGCCAAAGGGCAAAGAAAGATAAAAAGATCTTTTGGTTTTGATGAAAAGATAAAAAGATCTATTTTGGTTTTGCCTTACAGTGACTGTAATGTTTTTCTTAAGCCAAACCACTTGTCAATCTACCTCAAGAACAACATGAACAAGGCTTTTCAAACTATGGTGACTCATTGAAGTTGCACCTTTTATGGACGAGCATCCATGGAAATTCCTGCTGGTGCCCACTGTCACACTTCACACCGGACCCTGTAGGACAGCATTGCCCCAGATATGTCAGGGCGAATTAGGACATCAGTGGAGAGTAATGAGCTCCATGAAACCAACAGAACAGAGACAGAAATAGTCCCTTGATAAAGGCAACCTTCACTTCTTATCTGCCTTAAACTCACTGTCGAGCTGAGACAGCTCACAAAAGTATCAATTTAGAGTCACCTGTAAGGGTAGTTTTCATATAATGGGCAGCTGGTCTACTCCCAGTGAGTCTGAACCCACCAATTTACTTCATGCAGCAATCAAACATTAATGGGTTTCTGTTTTAACCTGTTCAGAGCAGAAGCGGTGACTGAAAGAGATAAAATTGCATTCCATCATGGCTCTGCACAGCCAACGACGTCCTTTCATCTTGCAATCACTTTTTTCCCTTTGTGGTAAAAGGAAAGTTGGGATCCTTAAAAACTTCAAACACATTGCATTCTCCAAACAGGAACTTCCCTGTCAATTTATCATAGATTTCAGCCTCTTGATCTTTTCCTTGTGTCTCATGATAAGATCCAAAGCCAAGAAAGACTTTTCTTAAAGGGCCAGTTTATAAAAATAAGCAAGGAGATTTTATTTCATACCTTAAGATTAGAAATGCATTATTGATAGGATCATTAATTATATATTTTGGATTTATAACCAAGATTTGAAGAAAAGCACAATATTTGAATGTACATAATTGCTATCACAGCATACAATCGCACCTTTTTTTTATTAAGCACAGACCCCATTTCCTCCTTGTATGAATATTTTATTCTGAATACGTGTTTCAGTTATTTGGCAATATCTTCTATTCCATTTCAGCCCTTATTTTGAAAGAGGGAAACTCAGATGTGAAGATTTCCTACTGACATAATCTCGTTCTACTTCTAAATCAAAATAAATTTGGAGTGCAATGTCTTGAAACCCAAATCCTCCCAGCTCCCTCCAGGCCTCAGACCCACAGGCTGGGGAACTGCAGGCACCTCAGGCCCTGGGTGCATCTTCCCAGGCCTCTGTACGTCACAGGGTAGGACCTGCCTTGCCGTGGTTTGCACAGCTGAATATTCCCACTGCTGAAGGTTTTTGCATGGCAGAGCGTTGATCTGCAGCCCTTCAGAGAGCTCTCTCTGTGTTTGTGTGCACATGTGCATCATTTTCCCTCAGAACAGCAGCAGAGAAGGAACCTCTACCAAGTTTTCAGCCACCCTAAGGAAACTGCACTGTTTTCTAAGTGAAGGCTTGATCCAAGACTCCAGGGAGATTTATCAAAATATAAACCAGGCCAAGCGATGTCGATGTACCAGAAGGAAGATTATAAACTTCTGTGGACATAGGTCCCACCACTGTCCCCTTGTGTGCCACGATGTGCCCCAGGAGCTGTGGGAGCTCTGGCCCAAAGCCTGGCAGGGGAGGATGAGCTGGGTGAGCCAGGGCACAGGGGAGGCAGCAGAGCTGCAGGGCCACGGGGCCGTGATTCCCCTCAGCCTCACCAACTTTGTTCTGGGACAAAAGGCAGCCCTTGTGCATTAAAGGCATGGATGAATGACAGCGTAGCTCAGGCTTCCTTCACATAAAATTAGTCTTTCATTAAAGGATCTTTGGGTTATTTTTTTCCTTACAGGGAATAAAGAAGCTGTTTGATTCCCACAAACACGCACAACTTCCAAGCTTAGACAGGTACAGCAGAGATGAGAGATGATGACCCATGCACTAATCTTGTCATTCATTCAGCTGAGACAAATATATAAAAAACCTTAACTTTCAGAAGAACAGCTAAAAGTCCAAGCTCAGCTGACACACTCTGAAGACCCAGATTCAGTACCCCAAGTAACCACATGGGATTTAGGAGTGAAGACCTGATCTTCAGCCTTCCTGTTTCACCTCCCCACTGGTACAACAGGGAAGCCACCAGATGCTGCACCAGCCCCAGCCTGCTCAAACTAGGGCAGTGGAGCCAAAAGCAATTGATGAGTACAGGTAACTACAGAAATCAGTTGTAACCAGCTGCTACAGCAAGAAACTGAGAGCAAAGAATCTGATATTCTACTATTATTTTCCTTTCATTTCACTAGATACGACTACACTATTTAATACAAAAACTTTAAAGTTACTGAAACTGAGAAAACGGGATCTTTGATGTCTTTTGTGCTTACTTCATTCATAGTGTAGATACTAAACCTCCTGCTTTAGAAACTGAAGAGTGCTTCGTTACTAAATGTCTGTGCATCATGGCGCTTACAAATCTCTATTAAACTGAGGATTAGGCAAGGGCTGGAACAGATAGACAGTATATTTTCATTCCATCTCCTTTAAAATAATGATGCATGCAACTTCATGTCATTACTCTTTAATGGTCTTAAGCCTATTTAATAGCACAGTAATATTCCAAAAAGGAAAGGGGAATTATTTCCACATTTAATTTTCATCACAAAAGTGAATGTGGTTCTTTCCATGGCAGATAAGCAGCTAAAGCTGCTTGGTACCTTTACTGGGATATGACTGCATTAGCTCTGCTACATTACAGCTGGACTAATGAAACAAAGCAAAATGATTAGCTTCAGACTCCCTGGAGTATGTGGAAGTGACATTTGGCTTGTTTCTAGGGGCCTGCACAGGGGCAGTGGGATGAGCAGGTGATGCACCTGGATGAGATCGAGCTGGGCCCGTGTGACCGAGCTGGTTCCCCACAGCATCGTCCCTGGCACAGCTCCTGTGTGGGGCTGCACGGGGAGCCAGGGACTGTTATGGCCCTGGCCGTGGCACCTCTCGTGCAGCAGGAGCTGGGTATTGCCCAGGGAATAGCTACCCTACCAAAGCTTTCTTCTGCCCTTATTTACACTGATGGAACTCTGTCAGTGTTGTAGATCCACTCCTGCTGCACCTCTGCAAAAAGGACTTGACACTTGGGCTTCCCAGTTCCTGCATCTCAGGTGGAAATAACATGTTTTTCCTTCACAAAAAAAAAAAATCCACTAGTTGCTATCTAGGAGAATATCCTACTCGTTAATTTTTTTAAAAATCCATTTCAGATGGAGGTTGTGCGATTCAGAACACAAAGGGTATCTGAGTCAATGTTCAGACTCTTTCTTTTAATGCAATAATGTGATTGATTTTTCCCCTCTTGGGGGGTGTTACTATATTCATATTTCAGCTCTAATTATCTTCTCCAGGATTGTTAGTGCTTCCACAAGATTCTTTCCTCTAAATTCTAATTATACATACTGGATAGATAAGTCAGTGCTTGATAACCTTTTATAGCCAATTGACTTCAGCTTCATGTGTACAAAAATGTGAGCTGGGGAAGGAAGAGGAGTTGTATCAAATGACCAAAGTCAAGTGAAACACAGCAGTTCTGCCCCTGTCCTCCTGTGCTGGTACATGAGCTCCACCAGAGAAAACTCACATCACCCAGGCAGCAGCAAAGAGCATGCTTATAAGCAGGACCCAAGAGATATTTAATACATAGATATTTAATATAAAGTTTTACTCTTCAACAGAAAAGTTGTCTGTGGACCAAGAATCTAGGGTTATTTGCACTAAGGTTATTCATCTAGGGTAAGTGGCACTGTAATGTAAAATATTTAAAGATTTTCTTTGCCAGGCTGCACTAGTCCAAAATCTAAGAACATGTCATTAACTTTTCCCAAGGATTTTCCCCAAGGATTTAAGAAGACAAATTTCATTAATTTTTATCAGATGTTATTTTCAATTATGAAAATGCTAAAAACCCCACCTTTGAAGATATTATAAGATCATAAATGTGTACAGAAACGCATAAAAATAGTCAGGGAACTTCACTAGGTTAACACACTGTGACTGGTTTAATAAAATATAACTTTGCCCCCTATGCAGGAATAAAAATCTGCTGGGTTTTTTTTTTCCTTAACCAGTAATTAATGAGGTTGCAACAGTATGAATGATTTACAGTGACATGCTCTGACAGGTTATACATGGTGAGTAATGCCTTGTCAGACACTTCAGCATTTATATTGAGATGAATGGCACATAATGTGATGCACATGCTAACAATGAACATCAATATTTAGTACTCCCAGCAAAGCTACTGGTATGATAAATTTGGCCTTAACTTCGTATCTATCTTTAGACTTGCCTATCAGCTATTTATGGAAAGAAATATTTCCAGAGAACCCTTATCAAGCGTATTTACACATCCTCACTGCTTTGGCAAGAACTTTTCCTTCTCCTTGGAGCTGTGAGCTCCACTCACATCACTTTACAAGGCCCTGAAGACCACTGAGGCCAGGCTTGCAGCATCCTGCTAAGAGCCCAACACACACAATAACCAGCAAGGCTGCTGGGCAGACAGACACCTCTTACATTTATACACCTTGCTCTCCTAACAGCCTCCTCCATGGCACAGAGCATGGACTTGGCAGTCTTGAAAGATCCCTTCCAACCCCAGCTGTGCTGTGATTTCCCTCAGGAAAGGCAATGAGACAGCAAATGCAGTTCTGATAAAAGCCATGGAGAAAGTACCATAATGCCACGCACTATCACACAAATCAACAGATGAAACATAGTCAACAGCTACATCCCTATCCATGTTCTTCCTGCAGTTTTGTAGTGTTGTTTCCTGCCACCCTTTCATCCTGTGATACATTCATGATGGTGCTATTCTCAGTGGCTGGGCTCAAAACCTTTCTGCTTTGTATGGTCTGAATTGATCCTGTAAAGAATTCTTTGAAAACCACTATTAGGATGATGTATGGCCTAATTTTGGTTGCTATAGTATTTAGAGTCAGACTTATGACTGGGGAAACAATCTCCCACTCACTTGAAATGCAGGAAAAGCTTTCAGTGCTGCAAGAAAAGGCTTTCTGGCTGAAAAGTCATATTTTAAAGTTTACAGCTCCTGCTTCTGGCTCAGCACTGCTACAGCAGCAAGGAGAGGAGAGCCAGCCTGGCAGGGCTGTGCACAGCCCTGGCTGAGGCTACTCCAGAATTCTGCTGGAGCTGCTTTATGGGACAAATGTAGCAGCAGTTTATTACCAGAAGTACCAAGCTGCCATTCGAATTTTTCTACAGTTTTAAAAGCAGCACGTTTTTATTAAGACAGAAATGACTTTGAGGAACCAAGTGCATTTTAACACAGGCAGTGAGATGTAATGCAAGAACACTGTGCAGGCCTTTATGGCTGGCAATAGACACCATTGCTATCAACCTTTTCTGTTGCCTTCCATCAAGTTTAATGTGCATAACCTTGGCAGCAGAACCTCATCTCACACTCTCTGGCCTTGGGGCCATATAAACAAATATATCAAACTAAAGCCAAATCCCAAAGCAGACAGGAGAACCTCTCTTAATTCTACATATATCTGTTCATATGACAGAGGACCTCAAAGCACTACTGTATATATGTGAAAACCAATACTCACTTCACAAATGAACCTAGGATAGTTGAATTTAAAATCTTCCTCCAGTTCTTGCCTCAGCTTATGCATTTTAGCAGGATTTTACAAGTGCTAAGCACCAGTTTCAGAAGCAGCTTATACTTGTACCTAGCTTCACTGATGTTCAAACAGGCCTTAAGGAGTCATGAACTAGGTTCTCCAGAATTAGGAAATGGCTTTAAAACATGATTTTCAAGGCAGGCAAAATGTCCTATTATTAATAATGTACCTTAGACAAATTCAACCAAGCAAATCAGAATAACCTATCCATTGCTTGGATATGCGACAAATTCTTTTACATGCAACCACCACCCTTCAGAATGCACACTCAAGTCATTTAGTTCAGCTTTACTTCCTTTCAGGTAACTTTTCTGGAGAACAGAATCTGTTTTTAAGAGCACCTACTTATGACAGATACTAAACTAACTAATGTCCTTAGTGTTGCTTCTGCAGATTTTCACCATACTGAAGCATGAGGTACCTGTGCGTACACAATGCATATGGTTGATAAATTTTAGTTAAACTTATCTCTGGTACTGTTCTCACTCCCATCAATTTTAGCAGTGCCCACTCCCGTTACTACACTGAAAAGTAATTTCCTGATTGCAGAGCAGATGCTTGGATATTCCACAGAGAACAGAAATGTCCTGCTCTGTACGGTTCCAGGGCTGCTAATGAACTTTTAATTTCCTGCCACTGACACTCTGTCTTGCCTCTAAACCTTAAATAGGTGCAGCTCTGAGTTTTTACATACAACACAACCCTTTTCCCAAGAGATTCATGCCCTTGTTTAGTTGATACCAGAATCTTTGGTCTGGCCAACCATAGCACATGCACAATCTCAAAATGTCACCTTCTGTAACTCTGCCTTTCTTACTCCCTCTCCCTCCCCTGTGATGCCAGCCTGCTCTGCTGCAGGAAAACCATCACTTCACAAGTGTTTCACAGGCAGCTGCTGCAGCCACGCAGTGCTCCCAGCTCCAGCAGAGCTGGCAATGCAGCACCCCAGGAGACAGCACTGCATTTAAAATTCCCAAACTCTGGCACAACCCCACATTTGCACTAAACACTTAAACACAAAAAATACAGAATATGTTCTTTCCTAGCATTAAAAATACCCTCCAAGAAACAATAATTTTCTTGTAAAATTCGCTTGGGCTTTTGGGTGATCTGATTGTTTGTTTGTTTGTTTGGGGGGGGGAGAGGGGCAGGCATGGATTTTTCTTTCCCTTAAGAAAAACCCCATAATTTAGTGATTTTTCAGTGAAATCCCTATATGTTTCCTTCAGAAATCCACAACACATTGTCCAGAAGGTAATGTACAGTGCAGTACAAGACTGCATGCTAAAAGACTTCAGCCTTAAAGAGTTTTTTATTTATTTTTTTTGTTTCTTCCTTGTTTTACTTCAGAGGTTTTCCCAGCAGTTCTAATCTGTAATAGAATATTAAGCTGTATCTCCTGTGGCTCTGTTGGTCACAGTCACTGATAAGATTTGATTCCTACTGTTCTTAAAATGCAAGGGACAGGCTTTGCCGGGGCGTGCGTGACCTTTCCAAAGGCACGGCCTGGTAGGAACTGCGTCGATTGCTCTAACCTGTCAATGAGCAAGGGCTGCAAAGCCAGCAGGAGAACACGTCCTGATGCCTGTAGTTAAATAACAGCACCTCAGGAGAGCACATTTATGAAACATCTGAAGGGCTGAAAGGTCACTCTCAATGAATCTCCCCTTTCTTGGGAGCAAGAGCTGCTCCTTTGGCAGGGCAGGTTGTACCACAGCGGCCTGGATCTGAAGGGCTCCAGGCCACTTTAGGAGAGAAAGCACTTTCACAGATACAAGCTTTGCTCCACAATGTATCATACTTAAAGCAACACCGAACTTCTGGCAGAAATTTAAAAAAACCCCAAGGCGTGGAACTTCTTTAACCCACAGTAAGGCCCACCCGCCTTTTCACACTGGCTCACAGAGGTCTCCCACTCTCCTTTCCGAGGCCAAGGGTCTCCAAACACCACCCACAGCAAGTAAAGCTTTTATCCTCTCAAACATCCCACACTTGAGAGTTTGAAAACCTTCCAAAACTTATCACAACATGCCAGGAATCACAGCATTCCTGCAAGGGTTTAACCGAGACAGCTCTGTACGCCCACGGAGCCCCCATCACAGCACACTGCTCTGGCCCGAAGCTGGCAGCCCCGAGCTCCTGCCCCTCTCCCTTTCCTGCCAATTCCTGCAAACCCTCACAGCTCCACAGGTGCTCCATGCAGCAAGTTACTCTTCATTAGGCAAAACCTGACTTTCAGGAAAAACAGGAACTTTCACACACCCCGAGGGCCGTAGCACGAGTCCTCCTACCTTTGCCTCTTTCTTTGTGTTTTCTCCTGGTTTTCATGCTGCTCTCCTCCTGCTGCTTTTAGGTGCCTCCATACCTGTTCAAATGACAGATGAAAATCAAATTGATACTGTGCCTCTGTTTGTACACTCTGGTGTTTGGATACTTCAACTTACTTTTAGAGAAGGTATATGTACAGTTTCCTATTCTTAGTCCAAGTGAAGGGAGCTGGTGTGGGTATCAGTCTCTAAGTCTGGTGTGATGTTTTTTAGACTGTACACATCCATCAGCATAAAAACAGGCACATCCAAAAGCTAAACAGCGTTTTTACCATGAGCCATGAGCTGGTTTGTTGCCAGCTTAAAGAGCAAGTGTCTCAAAACTAGATCTTTTACTACAAACATCATGAGCTTGAAGTAACACAAATGTTTTACTTTTTAAATATTTTCATTTCCTCAAGTCTGCCATCTTTTGACACCTTCCCTCCCTTGTTTAAAAGCTTTTCTAATCCAGAACGGCGTAAGAAACAGAATACTGTAAAGTGCATACATTGAAGTCCGACTGGGTAATTTGGCAATGGTCTTACAGTAACTGTTTTCCAAACCCACTGGTACACTTTCTCAATGTTCCAGTTAGTATATAAAAATAATGCTTAAACTGTACAACTTCTATAAAAACCTAGAGCAGGCAATGCACTCCTTGGCACAACCACACATTTCAAAAATGGGATTTTTATCACCGTATTTCATTTCCAGTCAATCGAGGTCTGCATTCATAGATCATTTTGCACACACATTACTCAGCGACTGCTGCTCCTATCTCTAGTCTGGTAAATATTTTTGCCTTGTGCAAAGGATATATGGGCAACACAGCCAAGATGAATTCTTGCATTAGTCTTGCAGCCCAGATGACAGTGACATACAGCAAGACATTAGAGGACTATGGTATCAGAATTGTACAGTAAGCCTGAGTAAAGGATGTAGCCTAGAGTTTTATAGCCTAAGAGCCAGGAAAACAAAGATAAAAGGTACACTTCCACTGTAGCATATGGTCAAGTTTAGTCATTCAGAATAATGCACCACATCAATTAAATTTAACCTATTGATTCATCATCTTCCTGGAGCCAGCCCAGGTGCCTTCGATGACAGCTTGGCCTATTTCATGCAGTGCAATAGAGATCAATAAGGAGGTGCTACGGGGTAGTAGATGGTGCCCATGTGTCTAGCTAAGGAAAAAAGTATGTAACACTGAGTTATTAAACTGTTTTACTGCTTCTAAATGGACACCAGTATTCTATATCATAATCCAGTGGTAAAGTAGTAGTGAAGTTTGGCTCTTGAAAGTGTTAAAAGACTGCTGTGATTTTCTAACGGGCAGCAGGATATTGCTCCCAGCAAGTTCCCAGTTACTGGGATCAGCCTGGTTCAGTTTTATGGGCACACCCCAGGCAGCTGCAGAGCAGTGCATAACCAGTCTGTCATGAGCAAAGAACGCTTTGTTTTTCTATACTGATGGGAAATCTTCGTTTCTCTTTACAGGCATTAATCCACCGAAATCAGGCATATTTAAAAGCCAGAGTTCAGGTTAAGCCGTTCTTTCTACATCCCAGCAATGCTGCACGTCCAGCATTTATGCCTCCAGCCTTATCAGCATTCAAAGCCACATCAGTTTAGCTAACAGTACTAAGATTTTTAAACAGCTAATGAATTCTGAGCATGGCCAGCACTACTTTAATTCAAATTTGCCTTATAGTGAGTTCTCTCAGCTCAGCAAAGGGGGCAGTTTAATGTGCAATTAAGGCTCTCTCTGCTATGTAAGCTGTTTTTATTATATCAAAAATCATAAATGAGAAGAATTAACACATTGAAGAGTCAGTCTAAGGTGATGAAGAAGAGGAAAGTTTATGCAAAATACAGACTGTATCCAAGTTTCAGTCACCTTGAAGACGGTGGAAACACCAAACAGCCCATTTAACATTTTATTAGTCAACTTGCTAAAATGATACAGAAGGACCATAGAGCTTTAGCAGAGTGACTACTGAAATCCCTTCATAAGCGACCTGTACTATCCTGTCCTTATTTGTAAATTTACATGGGATGTCATAAACATATATATAAATAACACAGAAACAGTCTTGTGATAGTAAGCAATCCATACAAATTCTATCAGAGCAATAAACTCTCTCAGAATTTTATCCTCAGGGCTCCAGATAACCTCATCCGGTGAGGAATTCAATAACTCCATCACTCAAGAACCAGAAAGCGGGGTGGTAACTGGGTTTGGAAGTAATGCTAATCAAACTCTACAGATGCAGCTTCTCAAACAGAATTAATTTGATGAGAATAGAACACAGAGAATCATTTCAGGCTTATTTTTTGACATCTTTCAAAGTTAAAAATACTTCCAAATTTATATGCTTGAAACCCTAGCAACTGCCTCAATTTTCTAATGTAATACATTTGTGGGTAGAATCCTGGAAGACAAAAATTTATTAGCACATGGAAGTATTATTTAATCTAACTTAGTCTGGAGGCTCAAAACACTTAATCTAAATTCCTAAGGAATTAACCATATTTAGAGTTACTATGACTGAATTTTAATAACCTGAAATTAAAGCTGGGCCAGTTGGAGGAGGGAGACATAAAAACTGAGCTACTCATTTTTTGCTTTCAAACACTTGCAAGTTCTTCTTAATTTTTAACAAGTGAGTGACCTCCAGGCATGGCAGATATCGCAGTTTGGTGGGTACTCTATAAAATAGGATGAAGTTAAAAAATGAATACTTTTCTTTCTTCCAAATAACTTCCAATTAGAACATGAAAAATATTTACAAAGACCAAACATGAAGAAACAGCACTGCTTTATGAAAGCTTAGTGGTTTAAAGCAAAGTGTTCCACATTTTTTTCCCAGCAGAAATATTTTGTGGCATTTTAGTCCTGACGGTGTTGATGGGCTTGTGTGGAAGTGGCAACATGGAATATTTTCAAATAGGTGGCTCTCAGTAACACGCTGGGAAGATGAACTGGAGGGAAAGGCTGAATGGAGGGAAGGATCTCCTGGAAGAGAAGGAGACATGGTGGGAGGACAGCCTGGGTCAGTGCTCAGAAGAGAGGGAAGTCAAGGAAAAGCTGAATCCAGAGCAGTATGAAGCTCAAAGAAACTGTCTCAAAAGTTGTCTTAGCAACTGCACACGGTAACTCACGTGTGCCAGAAGACACTCCCGTTTCAAAACTTTGACCACAATTACCTTTGCACTTCTAGATGCAGATTAACTGGGACTAATAGACTTTGCAAATCATGGCCAAGGGGGGTACAACTGTTCTGGCTACTATAATTTCTGCTGCTAAGGTTCTAAACACATCTGGAAAAAAAATTATGGTTTTGGCATGCAATACTAACAGTAAAGTGTCATAAGTTTTCAAGGCTGTGTTGCCATGCTAAGATGAAGAATCAAACAAAACGTTGTAACTTAGAGAAGCTGCTTCAGGCATTTATCTTTGACAGGAATGGCCTGTGGGAAGCACATCTCTCACTCATTTACACAGAAAAACTCAGGCCTCTACACTGAGAGGGTCTGCATCTCCACATTGACTCATGCTGTCAAACATAACCACAATAAAAAGCACCATCCTATTTGGATTTCTTATTGATCTGTGTTCTACTGTGAATGGCATTATTTTCTTCCTTGACCTCAGTTCAGGGAACAATTTACAGACTTTTCAAAATCTGCTTTTCTATTATTCAGAAATAGATTTAAATTTATTGAACAAGTACTCTTTTTACAAATGCTTTTTTTTCTGGATCTTCTTTTTTCTTTCCATCTTGCTTTTCTGTTCTCTCCCTCCTGTCCCAAGGTGGATGTGAACCTCAGGCTGCCTGAGTACCTTTTAAACATTAAACAAAACACATCAGCTTGCCATGTCTGTCTCAGCAGAAAGTCAATATTCACTCCAGGAGCAATCAAGCACCCAAGCACAGAGGCTGTAGCAAAAGGCTGTAAAAAATGTAGTAACAATGCCTGAAAGTGCTTTGAGTAAAGGTTTTCTTGTAAACCTGCAGTTGAAACCAACTTTATCTTAGAAATTACAAAGGCTTTGATCAAACTGAACTAAATTTTGATATTACAAACCCAATATGTGGCCAAGTGTAATTTTGCAATGCACAAGGACCTTCTACCAAGTCTACTGAAATTCTAGTGATAAAGGTTTTGTGTACATTTTGTAATTCTAAACCTTTGATGTGCTCAGAATTTCAGCTAACCCACATCTCAAGATCTTCATTGCTTCTATAAATGCAAATAGTCAGAAAAATACTTGTTTTCTAGCAGTACAGCTTTGAAAATCTTTACCTAATAAATAACTCATTTCACATGTGACACTGATCATGCACTGGATGACAAATGCTTTTTATTACTACCAATCTCAATAGTTTCAATGAAGAAACATCTAAGTCAAGAACAAGATACACTATAAACGACCTTTTTTTCCCTGAACAACTCAAAAACAATGTAGTTAACCCAGCAAAGATTTTAACCTTCATCCTATGACAGTAGAAATGCTTTATTTGCTGTGAAAAGCACTGAAGGCCTCAGAAACACAAATCTCATTAAAATTGCAACTAGTTGTGAAGAAAGGTTCATTAATATGAGTTAGACTGTGAGTCAGCAATGCTGGCATCCTTGCTAAAACAACGAGGTGGTCTCAGCTCAGAAGACTTAAATGTGGGAACAAACAGCACTAGCAGCACACTGCATCTGGAGTGTAAACATTTATCATCAAGAGAAACTGATCCTGCTCCTGACTTGCTGGGCTTTAAGTCTTCTTATTGTTTGCAGCATTTGAACAAAAATACTGAAAAAATAATTCTAAAATAATGGGTAATGTGTAAAGCATGGAGTAGAAACATTTCAGACAAGGACAGTCATATCAAGGAAACACCAACTCCTCATGCTTTCAGAATATGTAAATATTTTACACTTAGAAAAACATTTAAATGCTCTTAATTGCAATGGGTACTTATCCCCTGAGAGCTCTGATAATTCAGGAACAGACATGTCAGCAAACACGCCTGTTCAAATGTAACTTAAAAAAATAAGTGAGAGCAGTAGCTATCACGGAAACAACGTTATTTTACAACAGGTGTCATGGAAACACTCATCAGCCCCAAACAAAGCCGCACCAAAAGAACAACTTCAGCATCTTAAATCAGGATTTACAAGCAGTCACAAGCTCCAAATTATCTACAAATTATGATTATCTGTCCCAGAATTACACAGCCATCTTGCACACAAGCACGACTGTTCTGGAACTCAGGATTTTTTTGAAGCCAAACTTCCGTCTCGGCAGCAGAATTTAATCTCTCTTATTTATGGTGCTCCCAATTCCCCAAACAATTAGGTGGCAGTGGAAGGGGGAGGCACCAACAGAGGCTGATGTCTCTTCCCACACCCCAGTGTGTCGGGCACTTCTCCTTTCTGGCACTCTGGAGTCAGGGTGGCATCGCAAGGTCGTGATGATTTGTAGCACCAGAGGATTGTAGAAGCCTCAGGCAATTGTCAGAAGCCTTGGCTTCCTCCTAGAGCTCACTGAATTATTTCCAAATTTACTACTAAGGCAAACAGCTGCCAAATAATCTCAGTGCCCACAGCCCAGAAAGGCAGAGAGGAGTGAATTAAGTTCAGAGGAGATGCAAAGTTTCTGTCTATGCCAGATGTCACCCTCACATACACAGGTTGATTTACTTTTTAGTGGCCCAACTGCAGCCTTTCAGTGCCTGATCATTCTGGAGGCCATGAGAAAGATGACACTTCTCCAATAACAGGTTAATTACAAACCGGTGACAGGTTTGTAGGTGACAGAATACTGATGGATCAGTCAGGGAAGGGAACTGAGGAAAAAAGGGGCAGGGGAGAAGCATAGGGAGGTCCTGAATGGGAATATCTTTTAGAAGGAAAACTCAAGAGATTAGAGTAGCCAGTGAAAACAGCAGTAGGTGACAGAATGCTGATGTTATAGATCAAGATTGCCTCTAACACTTATTCATTAGATAAGAAAAGGTATTTCTGAAGCTTTAGTTAGCAGCTGTTAAATGGGTGCAAAAGGCAAAGCCTGAGTTAGAGACCGAGGGGCTGTGTAACAGAGCAGTCACAGCACACCTGGAACCACAAACACCAGATTTTAGTTCACACTTCCTCTTACCTCTGCCTCTGCTTACTCATCTCTAAAGCAGAACTGCCACTTCTTACAATCTTAGCTGATACATTTGGAGAATTTTGCTATTTGAGAGATATTGCATGGTACCAACATGAGCCGTGGCTGCGATGGTGCCTGAGGGATCATTTGCCAGGTCAGGGAGTGGATGTGTCACTGGGGTGTAGGCAGTGGAAGCCAAAATGACTTCCAGCCCTTACCCAGCTCATTCTACTGCTGATGGAAGAACCTGTGGGCAGCAGCATGGTCCCACCTGGAGCCTTTGGAGAAGCCAGGGACTCAGTGATGACCTCCAGGACTTTGGAGCTGGGGGTGCAGGGGACCCAAGGCCCACTAAGACCCCACAGAAATAGAGCAATTAGCAGCATATGAAGGGTTGGAGCTGCTTCAGAAGCAGTCAGTGGAGAAGCACAGCTCCCTTGGCACCACGATGTTGAAATATTTGTTCCCAACACTGGTTTGTTTTTTCCCTTACCTGCCCCACAGCACACTCCCTCCATTACATCAAACTCACTATTATTTTTAAATAATGATCTGCCAACATTTAAAAAAGCATTTTATTTTAATTAGATATTTCTGACTGATTATGAACAACAAAAGCAAAAAAAGATACTTTGTGTAACAATATAAGTAATTTGGGTAGCTGATCCATATCTTCAGAAATGACCAACAAATAGAGAGCTTGCTCAAAGCCATGTGTAACTCTAAAAATGTCCATACTAGCATTAAAAAAAGCAGAATAAAAATGTGTAATTGCTGCTCCTTAAATTTGTATATTTCTTAAAAAAACCTACTCTGAATGTTCATAGTTTTCTCACATTAAATCATTATATTAATAAAATATCAGTTTATATATATTTATATGCAGCTCAGTGACTAATATGCATATTAAGAAAGCAAAAGTGCTATTTGGTTTGGATAGGGTCTTTAGAAAAGACTTTTTTGCATTTGGCAAGCTAGATTAGCAGTCTTAGAGAGAACATAAGAGAGCAGATTTTAATATGTGAAAGAAATTAACTACAATTGTTAAATGTTAAAATTACAGAATTACCCTAACCCTGACACCACCACTACTGCATTTCCTCTTGCAGCCTCCCTTTTGCAGTAACCTTTTCTACTCTGAGATGGGCCTAATGAATAAAGCACAAATACACTCAAGTCCCTTAAGCCAACCAAAGTTCATCGCAGCTAATTCTCTTCCAAACTTCTCGTATTTACCAAATTCAGCAATGCTGTGTGCAGTGCTGCAGTAATAAAAATGTCATCTTTTGCACTTTGCTGCTGCCACACCTTTTATGTCATCCCTTTGATATAACACATCCTTCCTGCCTACAATGTATTAAAAGTCTCTCCTACTGTTGCTGTGTGGTTTTGTTCTTAAATGAGGTGTATGAAACAAAAGGCATCAGTGACTATTACCTGGTACTTTTGCTTTCTCAGTTATGAGAGAAGTTTTCCAATATAGCTGCAATCTCTGCTCTCAGTAAGCCCAGCTCCACAAGTTATGAAAGCCAAACTCATCTGTTGTTCACTCACACTGAGGATTATCCACAGCTGCCTGGAAACAGCTCCTTCTCCTCCTCCCTCACCCCTTCCTCTCTATTAGTGTTTGCCTCTTCCCTTTCCCTGCTACTCATTTGGAGAAATTAATTCATTTTTAGCTCCACATAATTTCAAAAACCTTTTCATTTGTCACACTCTGCCCACAACACAGTTTGTTCCTCTCTGGGAACAGCGGGGAGCTGCACAGCTACTCACACACAGGGGTTTACAGGTCTGGCTGTTTTTTCCAAATCTAAGGCAAAACTACCCAAAACCTTCACACGTGCCCAGCCCAGCTGCTCACTCCCACCCCGGACACCAGCCCTGGGAGCCCTTTGCTGTTTTCACGGGCTACTCTGATCTCTGACTTTTCCTTCTAAAAGATATTCCCATTCAGGACACCTCCCTATGCCTCTTTTTCTCCTCAGTTCCCTTCCCTGACTGATCCAGGTTGCTACAGAGCCGCTCCCAGTGTGGGAAAACCTCACCCACATGGTGGAGCCAGGGTCTGAGCTGGAGGCTTTGGAGCTTGGGAGGACAGAATGGGGAGGAGGCACCCACACAGCGCTGGGGCTGTGAGCCAGCCCTGCCTGAGCTCAGTGACACCGAGGAGCTGGACACAGAGCTCAGCAACTGCACCATCCTCACCTGCCAGGACACACTCACCTGCTGGGAACACACCTTGGAAGGGCATCATCTGTCTGAAAAACTAAAGGGGAAAAAAAAAACCCACACAGTTTTTCCTCAATTTATTTCAATTAGGGAAGTGAACTCTAAATGCATCTGGACATGAGCACATCCCTATCAGGCAAAATAATTTGAGAGAGATTTTCAAAAATTTATGAACAAAAGATAGGGATTTTTTGCAGGCACTAAGGAGGGCTTTGGACACTTCTGCCTTCAGAAAGAAGGACATTTAAACAGAGTAGGAGAGTAAGGGTCACATCCAGCAAACGAAAGTATCTGTAATGATACAATCAGGCTGAACCAGAAGACTGCAGAAATCCCGTGCACAAAAGAGAACGGTTCTGGTTCAAATGACAACCTGTCAAAAAAGGTGCTGGACCCCTAAACATAGTAGAGAGAGATTTAGTTTTAAAATTATTGAACAAAAAAAGAGCCAAGGAGAGGACAGGAGGCTGCTATGATGGAACATGCAGGAACAATGGTCTTAGGGAACAGGTACCAGCTATTCCCAAGGGTTTAACAACTACAGCAGAGCCACAGTGACAGGCAAGGAGCCAGGTATGATAAAGAAGATAGATGGAAAACTTCCAAGGTCTAGTGATCATGGTAGTATTTACTTTTAAATTTTCCTGAGGCTGCTATTTCAGAAAAAGCAATTCTAATTTATTAGGACTTCTTAAGAAATCCACACT
Source organism: Melanocharis versteri (assembly GCA_013397845.1). NCBI lineage: Eukaryota > Metazoa > Chordata > Aves > Passeriformes > Melanocharitidae > Melanocharis > Melanocharis versteri. Next base: position 1,318,574 of record VZTG01002323.1, on the reverse strand, counting down.
TGAATGCAAGTGATAGAAAACTGATAGTAATCAATTGTTTTCTACAACAGTTGGGAATGGATCAACAAAAAAGCATTTAACTCATGGTTAAACGCTGAGAACTACCATCAGCCCACAAACCACACCTGAGTAATTTTTGAGGAGTTAAATCACGCAAACCTTAATCACAATTCATGCTGAAATTTCTGTGAGTTGAGTTTTGTAGCTGTCTCAGTACACATCTAAAGCATCATAAAACCTGTGAGAATCAGCAGTAAATAAATGAACATATAAATAGTTGTTTGACATAAAGGATAAAAATTCTTTACAAGACTTTAGCCCTTGGATGGATGAGGCCAACATCTGATAAGACAGGAATATATAAAAGAAAAGCAGAATTAAACATCAAATTGCAGAACACCCATAGGCAGTACTACCTTTTTCCTTCTAAGAGGTCTTGAAAAAGAGAAGCCTGTTCTCATCTTGATTCTTTGAGCCTGGTTCACAACCCCACCACCCTTCTTTTACTGTGATCAGGTATGTTTGAGGACCTCATCTGAAAGTAGCCTTAATACGGACCTCTCCTCTGTGCAATTTATCCATCTGTGTTCTCAAATTTAAGTGATAATATTTAATACCTCATTCACACCTAATACCTGTGAAAAGAGATTTAAATAAACATCACAGAAGTGGAAAGTTTTTTTTGTATGGCAGCACTGATGGTAATAGAAAACTCAGAGATAATGGTAACATCGTTCTCCTCTGCAAGGCCACTCACCAGTTTTTGTGGTGCTATCAAGGACAAACAAATAAGGGAAGCCAGGGGGAATCCAGTTCCTAAGCAACGCTATACTTCTGTACCCCACTCAGGCTCTGGCAGAGGTTTATCTTGCTCCAGGCTCTGAAAACAGGATACAAGAGGTCTGTGGTACTGTCTGGGAAGCACAGTCTGGCTTTAGATGGCACCTTATTAAATCATGCTCTCTTGGGCTGCTATTACTAACCAGTATGATGAAAATCATTGCTTTCCCTTTTTTCAAGCCTTTGTGTTTCTCATCTATCTACCCAACAGAGCCATCAGGGCAGTGATCAGACCTTTCTGTGGCTGCACAATGCCAGGCAACAGGAAGCCCTGAATTCAGAGGGAGGATCTCTGATGTGACTGCAATACAAAACATAAACAGCAACAAACAGCCTGGACACAAACCCAAATTCTACTCCTGCCAGTAGCTACATTTGGTGTTTGTTTCTCTGAACACTTCACCTGCAGCAAACAGAACTTGTCTGCAACCACAATCAGGCTAAATTGCAGCACTGCCACAGACCAAGAGAACACACAGGGCGGTGAGGAGAGGGGTCACCATGTGCACAGGAGAATCACCCCAATACACCCAGTTACAAACTCCTGTACTCCCGTCAGCCCCTCGTGCACGACACTGTGGCAGGACCTGTGGAAACAGGAATATCTCCCATCTGTTCAGGAAGATAGGGCACAACTAAAAGCATCCAGGTAAGGGGGATAAAAACCACATTTTCATAGTTATCACTACAGTATTTCTTACACCAGCCACAAAGCAGTGGCAAAGACCACCAAAACATCACTGCTGCAGGACAACACACCAAACAAAAAATTGTTTTTCCCTAGCAGACACACACAAAATGCATCCTCTGATTGCATAAAGCTCCGTGAGCAATTTTGTAGAAGGATTATTTTGTCTTCATGCAGTTGCCTAGTGATAATATTTGTCCATCTGTTGTAAGGCATATTTCCATATCCAAAGGCACAGCACACATCGCCATGTGCTGGGAGGGATGCAGGATTCTTGCCTTGCAAATCAGCCCATTGATCATAATGAAAAATGGCAAAATGCCAATAGTTCATGCACTGAGACATCTCAAGGATTCACAGCTGAATAGCTATTTAAATAATAAACCCACCCTACTTCAAGTCATATTTAGAGCTAAGTATCACCAGACTAACAACTTTTTCAGCAGTACAATGTTCTTTATAAGTAATAAGCAATGTAAATTTTTGCAAGCTGAAGCATAAAGCCATAACTATACAAATAATCACTACATATAAAAGTAGACCTTTTGACCTCAGTACAGTTATTTCACTCAGAGGAATACTTCTATTTATGAAGCGTTTATTTGTTCTGGCCCCACTTCTTCTAATGATGGTCTGCTATGATCACAAATGGATGTGGGGTTGATTTGAACAATTTCTTTTGCTCCTAAAATTGGTATTTACATCTAAGCATCAGTGCACAAAGTCTAAGTTGTTCCACCATATGAATTTAACCACAAGAAAAGGAGAAAATGCTCTCCAAATAAAATTTCTCCTATATATGTTATGTTCTAACAGCAAAACCAGTCATTACTAAATGGAAATTATCACCTTGCTATTAATCTAACCGTTCACCAAATACAGCAATTGAATAGATGACATTAGTGAGCCTGGGTTCACTCTGGTGAAAGCACACACGCTCCCTGAATCCTAGGCAGATGAAATTTCAGTTCTCACCTTGGTTTTCAGGATCCCACGTACTCCTGCCTTTCTAAACTACATCAACAAAACAGCAGCATTCAGTTACAAATGATTAGCACCACAGAAACACAGGTTTAACCTTTACGGAGATGTTTGCAGCATAGGCAAAGCACAGCACTCAGAGTTCACCACTAATGACTTTAACCCAGTCTAGATGAGCCAGACTTTCAAGTGGTTAAAGCTAATTTAGATTAGATGCTAATTTAGGTCTGGGCCTCTCCTGTGAGCAGCTTGTGCCAGATTGAATATGGTGCTCTTGTGATATGGGATTACAGTCAAAAGAATTAAGGAGCAGCTACCTAATTAATTTCAGTTAATGGTATTTAAAGACATGCAGCTGCATGCAAACCAGCTTCCCAGCACCAAGGAGTGCAGTAATATTTCATTCACAAAGCTACTGAGTGCCCATGAGGTGGCCACATTCACAGGCACGTGGCTGGTGCCACAGCCCTGCATTTGCCTATCTGAGCAGCACAGGCAGGTCCCTTGTCCCTCTCTGGCACAGTGAGAGCACGTCCTGCTCTCTGCCCAGGACGCTGCTGCAAGCGGGGAACGTAGGATGGGCAAGAAACAGCTGCAAGGAAAGGTTAAAGCTATGAAAAATGCACTTTGCCAATTGCCTAGTGTTTTCCTCCCCACGGCTCTGCAGCCCCTCTGCCAAGTGCAGGTCTCTGGCACAGCCTCGGGTGGCTCAGTCTGGGGTGCCACAGCCTCGGGTGGCACAGGGTGGCTCAGCCTCGGGTGGCACAGCCTGGGGTGGCACAGCCTCGGGTGACACAGCCTCGGGTGGCTCAGCCCCGGGTGGCTCAGCCTGGGGTGCCACAGCCTCGGGTGACACAGCCTCGGGTGCCTCAGCCTCGGGTGACACAGGGTGGCTCAGCCTGGGGTGGCCCAGCCTCGGGTGGCTCAGTCTGGGGTGCCACAGCCTCGGGTGGCACAGGGTGGCTCAGCCTCGGGTGGCACAGCCTGGGGTGGCACAGCCTCGGGTGACACAGCCTCGGGTGGCTCAGCCCCGGGTGGCTCAGCCTGGGGTGCCACAGCCTCGGGTGACACAGCCTCGGGTGGCACAG
>VZTG01002323.1:1157375-1314823 GCA_013397845.1 Melanocharis versteri | reverse complement strand
GGGTGGCACAGGGTGGCTCAGTCTGGGGTGGCACAGCCTCGGGTGGCCCAGCCTCGGGTGGCTCCGCTGTCCCAGGGGCTGTCGCTGGACTTCCCACAAGGCCAAACAACCCAGGGCTGGGAAGAGCAGTGGTGCTGGTGCACACCCACTGAAGGGACATTTTTACACAGTAAGATATCTTTCTGCAGCAGGGTTGTCTGAACCTCTCGATACCCCAGGGGAATTTTGCTGTAAGAAGCTTCTCCCTCTTTCTGTACACGAGTCCTGCATTTAACCCAGTGCTGCTCCTCAGGGACTGGGACATCGGGGATGAGCTGCCAGCGCTGGGGACTGGCTCTAGGTGGGTGAGCTTTGCTGGCAGCTGCTCTGGAGAAAGGGGTGCTCAGCACTGGAATGTGGCACCAAACAGAAAGGGTCTGTTTTATGTATGCTCAGCCTGGTGTGGTTTTTGACCCATCAGTAAAGAAAATGGAGAGCTGGATGCTGAGTGTTGTTAAAATACTATTCTGGGTCAAACACCAAGGCCACCAACCCGAGCTAAATTCTCCTCCAGTCTTTCCCTGACCTCCCCATTTTCAAGTCATAATTGCATCACCTGCTTTCCTGCACAGGAAATTAAAAGTACATAAAAATTATTACCTATGCTAAAAGTTACCTGTATTTTTTAATGGACATTGAAGATACTATAAAAATGTGCAAGGCTTGTAAAGAGTGGAACACTGAAATCACAAGCAGGGTCTCCATTGAAAATGGATACCAAGAGTTTGCAGCCTTTTTTTTTAAATTTCAACATAATGCTACCAATTCTTTTTTACTTTATATAAAAATACCACTACAGAAAGTCAGGTTCCCTCTACCCCCTTGGAGGTGGCAAAATATAAATGTTCAGAGACATCTGAATGGTTATTTTAAATGTCACCAAATCCAAACCTCAGCATTACAGGAATTATTAATTATATCCATGTTCTGTACATGCCAAAACATTTGCTCTCTCATCAACCATTGTTTTCTATTTTGCTCTTAATTTACTAAGTTCTAAACTCACAGATGGCTTCAGTAAGTTTAGCTTACAGAGTAAGCAATACAGGAGAAAAACTACAGTAATGAACAATGTCTTTAAGAGGTCACACTTAAGGAGATCAGTAATGTCTAACTTTTGAAAGAATGCAGTAAATCCCTCTCACCTGTCACATTCACATACTCACAGGTAATCATGGCAATCTGAGCTTATTTGAATAAACTGAAAACATAAAACTGGTAATTTAAATCACTAAAGCATATTCACTTTTGCTTTTACCAATTTAAACCAAGAAAATTTTGCCAATAGTTTTTTCTGTAGAGTAGAATAAACAAGCCGTAGGTTTCACAATTCAGTATAAATTGAATTTAAGGTAGTGTGCTAAAATGAGTTTAACTGCAATGTAAATCCCTACAGTGTTTTACGAAAGTAGATTATTTCATACATTTTAAATTACCTATTAAGAGGGTAAAAAAACAATACCAGTCAAATTTCTATTTACATAAACACTGCTTCACCTTTCACCTTGGTAGAACCAGATCAGTAAAAAAGCAATTTAATATTAAAAATTCAGGTCATGCTATAGCCATTTTCTCATGCAAAAAACATATAAGAGAGGAGACCACCAAATTAAAGCTAAGCTCATAAATGGACATATGTATATATCTGGAATCATACATTTGCATTGCATACAATGGACATATCATGATGAAGAAATAACCGTATGAAACTTACTCTAGAAATAAATTATTTTTCAACCCCAAAATAGAAATAAAATTGTCATAAAATTTCTTTACAGCATATGCTAAAGGCTTAAAAAATCCTCACTGAGGAAGAAAAGCAACACGGAAATTTCCAGAAATATTGATTTTCCCTCCCATTCTCCAGGCTTAGAAATTTTCCACTTTTGTTAAGTTTTAGTTAAGCAGTGTCAGTGGTTTAGTGCACCATGTGTTCCATCAGTCGCACCTGAATGCTGAATAATAGAGGTTGGTATTACCCTTCCTGCAGACAAGATGTCTTCATCTCTGGATGGACTGAGCAAGCAGCAGAGAATCTGACCACACAGAGGAGAAACTAAATTCACCTAACACACCATCTAATGAGAGGGGAACAGGAAGAACTATGAACAGCCAAAATCCGAGGCCTTATTGAGAATCTGTTCACCACGATGATCCCATTAAAATGGAATACCAATAAAAATGGCAGCGATGGTCTCTAATGCAACCTGTGAGAGCAGATTACAGGTCTGGGTGTGAAATTTTAGCCCAAGTGTCAAATGCTGGGCTGAACATCTTGTGTTTTCACAGCACCAAGCAGTTTCTCCCCTCACTTTCAGTGAATACAAGGGTAACACCTGGAGCAGTCACTTGCTCATACTGCATCCCAGGGACTTGGGAACATCCTCCTGGGAGGGGTGATAAGGTTAGAGTTCTGCATTCCTGCTTTCCTCTTTCAATTAAGGTTTTTAATGCCACCAAAATATGTTTTACGTAAATGCAAATCACGGATTTGTTACTGAGCTGCATTTGGTGTTTATAAACTTCTGAGAGAGCAGGCACTGAGGCTCGTGGTTTTTTGCTGCTTTAAACCCATTGTAATCTACAAAATATGATCGGTTATTGTGGCGGCTCCGAGTATTTAAAGCAAATCCATTTTTCTTTGTCAACCACTTTATGTGATATGAGATGTTAGACACACAGACTGAGACATTTTCTCATTAGCCCAGCCAAGCATATACATCTCTCCTCATCCACTCCTTGAATTTATGTTATGAAAAGATACATATTTTGAAGCAAACCATTTTCTCTGCATGTTAAAAACAAAACGAAGTTGGAGACTGAGAAGGGGAGAAAGGGAACAGCTGAAAGTAATCTGAATCCCAGAATACATTTAAAGGGAAGAACAATGAATACTTCTATTGGGAGATAAGCCATATTGAGCTTATCAAAAAGACAGTCCTTGGATGCCACAGTTTGCATGTGGCTGGAAGATAAAGAAACAATGCTGCTTCCTTATGCTCTCTAATCCTTCAAATGTGCAGCTTTAAAATATCCCATAATTTAAGTATGGATTTATGATCAGAAATCAGGTACATTTATTTTTTACAGCTAATTACATTCAGAGTGATTAAGAAATCAGTATATTCCAGTGCTTTTGGAAAATAAGTAGTGAAGTTCTAAGACTATTTCTGCAGTCCTGCTCACTGTGCTCATAGTCAGGATTACTGTACCCAACACAGCTTCGCAAAACTTTACCCAGTGAGTTCTGCTGCATTCTATTTATTCAAAATGAATATAGCTTTAATTTCATTAACTGCAAGAAACTGAGATAATAAATTGTATTTGCTTGATGTAACATTCAAAGACAGAAAAAACAAGGGTATCTCAAAAAAGCAAAAGACTGAAATTCCAAGTGCCAGATTTCCAGCCTCTCCAACACCTGAGTAACTTAAATACACAACTCATCCCACTGAAGCCACAAGACAGGTACATGCTTGACTAGGACCACATGCTTTTAGATAAATTGATTTATGTGAACAGAGCTCAATCCTCTGACCACAGCCTGGGATGAGACCGAGGTAAGAATTTTTCCATCGAGTCAGTCAATGGCCAGGTTTTCACTGGAAAATGCAGCACAGGTCTCTCAGTCTCAGACTGTTTTCCCCTCAGAAATACACACAGCTGGGTCCTGCACAGGCACAGCTCTGCCCAGGGAAGCAGATGTGCCAGTCCAACCCTTCCTTTCCACACTGAACCAGGACAGCCTGGCTGTGTCTCGGCCAAGATGGAGCGACACCAGCACCCTGCAAATGCTGCAGGGAGAGGGGGTGCTTTGGAAAACTCTCCTGCACTATAACTTTAGTCTTTGTTGTTCCACTAGACTTATCCCCATGCAAAAATAATGCAATATTCCATTCAGATGTACTTCAAATCGTGTTTTAGGGGAACAATAGCTAGTTATTTTTGAACACGTCAGAAGCAATAGAGATTTCAAAGCACAAAGTGTATAAGCAACGTATATTAATGCCTGCTTGAGCTGCTCTGTAATATTTTATCTGGAGATCTGCCAAATCCTCTCTCTGAAATTCAGCTAAAGTTTGATGATCACAAGTAGAATGGCTATTTTTTTATCCAACATGCATATTATCAGGAATAAAGAGAAATTGTCAAGTGAACGGCACTGTTGTTACAAAGGTGGTATTTAAACAATTGGAGAACTTAGAAGCAAATAGAAGGCAACCAGCCAATTCCACATTGCTTCAAATGACATTTGCACAAAGCTCCATTTTCCAATTATTTCACATAACATGCTCTGCTCTATGGGTTTGGATCTCCAGTGCAAGGCTGCAACACGAACTCCACAGAGTGCTGGGAAAAAAGACTTCCTAGGCTATTTTGAAAAACACTCTTTTTTTTAAGTTATTAAAGCCAGAAGGACGATTTTCATGCATAAACACAGCTTTCTGGCTGTTTATCACTGCTGTCAGGCAAACATCAGCTGTGCTCAGCATGGCATTTCCCCTCAGCTTTATTTTGTAACTTCCATTGCACACTGGAAGTGGGGCTCACCAAGAAGAGTGTTCTTAAAAGGCTTACTGCTAAGGACAAACTAATTCATGAAAATTTTATCCACACATTAAACATCCCACAACATTAAAACAATTACAATCTCACTTTCTATCCTATCTGCTTCTCCAAGTCTGGAAGAGCACATCCTCTCCCACTTTCCCATGACACTGCCAATACACACAGCCTCCTCTCACACCCAGTCCCTCAGGCACCTTGCATTTCTTTCCTTCTCTATATTACAGTTAGCCCAGTATCTCACCTCTTTAAATGATATTCTTACACACCAACTGTCTCTAGATGGCCTGTGCCACTTACCCTTGCTCCTGTCTCCAGGTGGTAGCAAAGCATAACCTTCTCACAAAACAGACTCATTAGGATAAAATTCCAACAGGAAAAACAGCAATGGATCAAGAACGCAGTGATGATGACTTCCCCAGAATTATGAACTCCTCTAAAGCCCTTTAAAACAAATCAAAACACTCATGTTTCATTTTATTTATTAAATAGTACCTATGGCAATATATCTTTTGCCTACAGATGCTTGCTTTGGGGGTCACCAAATATCGAGAAGTCTCACTTTTTACCTGTGGACATTTTCCCCTCTTGACCTAAAAGCTGCTGGAGGAGAGGGAAAAGGAATGACTGAATTACCAGAAAGATGGTCTCTCTCTTTGTTCCATTAGTCATACAGACACACATTTTATTAATCAAAATAAAATGATTTAAATAATTTCAGTTTTTCTTGCTAAAACAGTGCTGCCACCTCCCCCACAGTCTCCCAGCCATCTCTGCCAGTGGCAGATGGGCTCAGGAGAAACCTCTACAGAGCAGCCATCGAGAGCATGTGCAAAGATTTGCTCCAGAGGAACACAAAGGGAAGGAGCTCTCTTCAGCAGCAGCTGTTCTAGGAACAGCCTCACCAGGTGACTGACAACAGCCTTATGTCATCTCAAACTTATCCACCACGATTGATATTTTCCCTATAGCCAACTTTTTGAAAGAAGATATACACTGATTATGTCATGTCTTCATCAGCTCACATCTCAACCTCTATTTTTTAAAACTTAACTCGCTCATCTCTGACATGCACAGGCTCTTTCATCAACCACAGACTGCCTAGGCATATGCTGTATGACATGTCCAACCTGAGTGCTTTATGCAGAAATCCTAAATCCTGGTGTATTGTGGTCAGGGGTTGCTCTGGTTTGCATCTCTCTGCCCTCAGGCATCCCACACTCTGTGTCCCACAGCTTAACAGCTGGCAAACCAGATGTGAGTTGGAGACAATCCCAAGCGTGTTCCTGTCAGCAGCACTGTAAGCTGGAATGCTTATTCTGGCTTTAGTGACCTGATCTGCCTCAATGTTCCCTGGGAGACTTTCCCTCGCACTGTGTGTGCACCATTTTCTCCTGCCTGGAGCACTGTGACTGAGCTCTTGCATTTCTAGTGCCTCTTTTCTTTATGTCATGAAGACACTGGTTTAATAAACAATATCAAACAGACTTGTGGTCCCAGACAGGTAAACTTATGGCAGTATAAAAATGTAACAAATCATTAAATTTGTGCCATGGTAAGCTATTATGTAAGGAACTTGCAGCAAAGAAATTAAATTGACAGATACCAAAATCAGTATTGGTAGCAACAGCTTGAAAGAGAGAGAAAAAAATAAAGAACAAGAAAAGAAAATCACCCAAAGACTTCGGTTCAAATGTTCCAAGATTTGCAGACACAGCCAGCTGCAGCAAACAGGATGTCCTGGGTGCTCCAGCCCAACACTGTGCTCACCCAATTCAAAGCACCCTTCTACTTTAACACAGGTGCCCTTCAAGTCCTGCCCCATGGAGCTGTAACTGCCCTAAGAACATCCTTAGATAATTACTGAGCAGCATCACCCAGGGAAACCAAGCTGCCTCTAAGCACTGCATGCAGTTGCCATCCACAAACCTCAGCATTCCCTGGCTCCGTAAGCAATCCTCAACTCTCAGCTCTAAAGGGACAAGTTCATCGTAAACACTCAGTTATTCATCCAGCCTGATAAAAGGCCTGCAGGCCACCTCCCTTGCTCATTCACAGAGAGGAGCATGGCTTGCTGATTAAGTGTATTTCCATTCTGGGAGATGATGATTATGGTTGCTGGAAGCGATGATAGCCTCCCAGGACATTATCGTGATTCAAAGCCTGCTTTGGCAAAGACATTTATTTAATTATCCAAGGGGCATCTAGGAAAATGCTTTTGTTATATATATGTGTAATGAATGAGCACTACACTGTGCTTATCCGTACATCAATCAAGTGTGATTACAGGGGTGACTGCCACATTCTCACACAATTTTTTAGAAATTAGGAAATGAGAAAACAAATTTTATTTAAATCCGCTTCTTTTCCCGTCATCACCTAGGCAGATGTCATTTTCATTATTCTGTAAATACCAGGTCTCCTCTCCTCTGTGGCCTCATCCTGTCTAATTATTACTGTCAGAAGACCCATTTTAGACCCTATACCCAAACATTTCAGCAGAGAACCTGGGGAAAAAAATAAATTGCTAAGCACCAGGCTTATTTTTCTGCCCAAGTATGAGACTGCAGATGAATCAGACCATAAAATAATCATTCTAAGTGGACAGAAGTAAAAATATCTAAAGACCTGACTGTATATTTAAAATAATAATTTACTCTGGTGCCATAGACATATAGACATAAGGTATATTAAGTAGAATTAGTTCAGAAGTATATTTAAAATGTCTATTTTAAAAATACATCTCATTTCTCAAAGAGAACACACCACAGCCTCCTCCCTTGCTTGAATACAATGAAAGTTATGAATGTGGATGAGGGTTCTCAGCAGGAAAGGCTTTTGAACAGGATCAGGTTTTCACCTCCAAAAAACGAGCAATTCTTGTCTCCACTGCCAATCCCATATTGCATGGGACTTGTGCTGAATACTCATCTCATCAGCCCATGCTTTGATTTACCCCTGTACATATACTGAAGACAGCGCCTCAAAATGTAATCACTGGAATATCATGACATGCATGATAATTTAAGAGGTTCAAGCCTTCTGCTTACTATCCTTTATTATAAAAGATGTTTGTCCTTGTCAAAGGAATTTAGCAGGGTGTAAAAAATAACTGTAATATTTAACATTGTACATTAACAGCGTGTCGCTACAACTTTAATTTTCAAGCTTAAGTTTTTGGTGTTTCATGACCACTTCAAAACCAAAACCCAAACCCAGTCTTTTAGCCATTTTCCAACACTGGCTTGCTCTGAAGGTGCTAAGTCACTGGGGAGAACATTATTAGATTGCAGTAATTTTTTACCACATTACTTAGACTGTACATTATTGTACTTAGTCACAGCTTTCTCCTACTGCTTACAGATTGGCCTCGATTTTATTTATTTATATACCTACAGATACAGAAACTCACATATCTACATCCTATCTACATATCAAAAACATAGCTTATTGTTCCTGATTTTAATTATTTAGTTGAAATTCTTAAGGAGGCTTTAAAGGAATTATTTTTCTGCAGAACAGAAACACTGAAGGAATCCTGATCCTGCAGGCACAGAAAGTTGCATTGGAGTGCTCAGCATATTCAGTAAGGCTTGAGTGACTCATACAAGGACATGGCTGCAGAATAAATGTTTTTATTAATTATTTATTAATCTTCAGTGTTTCAGTGCCACACTGAGTTAGCATAACTTTCTGAATAAATTATTCAGCTTTTCACAGTTCAACCCAAGCACAGCACAGCTCAAAAGAGATGACAAGCCTGTGACATATAGCACATACCCATTAAACCCCTTCCCTCTTTGAGCTCTTGATATTTTAATCACATTTCTACCCAGGGATGCACTCCTTAGCATCAGGCAGTGTAAATCAGAGGAATTCAGTCATAAATACTACAGAAATTCAGCAGCTGTCCCAGTAGCTGGCACAACAACAAGCTGAATGAAGGCCTGGAAGGAGGAGGAGGAGGTCACAGCACGGAGATGCTCTCGCAGGCCAGCCCTGAGCCTGGCAGTCTCACAGGGACTGGGCACAGCAGCCAGTCACTCTTCCCCACCTGCAGGGGAGCCCTCCCTCGTGAACCATTGTCTTGTGACCTGAGGCTGTGGCATTTTTGTCATTTGCCAAGTTCATGTTTTCCACACTTGATACTGCATCTCTGAAGAATCTTGCCCCTGAATAGAAGGCCAGTTTAAAATCTTGCCAAGTTTATGGCCCAGGTGGTGTTGCACAGCCATGAACTCCAGAAGCTCACTGTGCATTATGGTGCTTAAAAACAGAANTGAAGGCCTTTCAATAAATATCTATTTTATTCTTTAACTCTGCCCAGCCTCTGTTCCAGGTAGCCTTCTTTTAGGCATCACAGGGAGCCATAAAATGTCAATGCCTGTGAAAAAATATGACCCACAATGCAAACTGGATGAGAAGGTTCTTGAGCATTTCCTTCTGCAGAGTTGCCTCTGCTGCCCGGGCAAGGGCAGAGCAAACTGTGCCACGCTGGTCCCTGCAGCTCTGCAGATCTGACTGTGCCCAGCCACCCACCCAGAGCAGCTCAGCACAGCACTGGAGCGAGGGCACAGATGGCAATGTGCCCTGTGCTGCTGAGTGAGGCACCTTCACCTACCCCCTGCAAAAATCACTCAATCCCTGATTCAATTCACGTAGGCACAGTGCCCAGGCAGAGGGAGGATCTGGTTCATCATACAAATTACTCCCCACAAAGGGACAAGAGTGTCCTGCTTGAAGCAAACAACAGGTCACACATTACTGGGAAAAGCTGCTGTCTTGGCCTCCTGAGATCCTCAAGAACGTGCCTGCAGCCTGGGATTTCTGGTGTGCCCAAGGAATCTCATGCTCCAGGCACTTTGCTCAGCTCCTTTTCTGTGCCTCTGGCTACAGGATGCAACAGAAGACACAACCACCCAAACCCACCTCCAGCCAATCTCTACTGGCAAAGCAGAAAACCCAGATGCAGGGAGAGAGGCAACCAAAGAAACAAACCTAAACCAACTTCCTAATGGATTATAAATTATAGAAAGAACATTCTTTGCTATGTAATTAATGGAAATTTACTATTTTTAAGCTTCCTGAGGGAAATTTTCCATGTCAAATCAATTTGTAGGTAGGACCCAAGAGGCAGAAAATCACAACTGCTTCAGTATGCTTCTTCATTACACTGTTGCTGGGGGTTTAATTTTCAGTCACGTTCTTTGGTGACTTTGATCTTTGATGACAGTGTTAACTCTATTTGGTTCTCAGTATTGCATTGATTTTAAAAAGCCTTTTGAGATACCCTCACTAATTATTTCAGTGGAAGTTTAATTAAATCTTGTCACACAGGAATAAGCTGCTTCTTGGAATAGCTGCTAAACATTATACAGCATGTAATTGGAGAAAAAGGAGGATGGATAATTATAGTTGGACAGACAAGCACATGAAGAAAAACCAGAAAGCTATTTCTAAATATGAATTTAAGTGCAAGTGTCTGTGAACCTCCTCAGCCTCCTTTGTGCACAGAAGCAGCAGACTTCTTGCATTTGTTCTGTTTTCTATCTAGATACTTCTATATCAACACTTCAACTCCCAGATCTCATCCTAATTTCTGCAATAGAGGCAACTTGGTAATACACAAACTTCTCAAGATTCCTATTGGAAAGGAATTATTAACATTTAGTCAAGAATACCTTAGGAGGGGATATCTTCCTTCAGACAACTGGTCTGCTCATGTTTATTTAACAATGCAGCAAAAGAAAAGTTGAAAGGATTTCTTTTTAATGACATTTTTGTGCCCACAGTTCCTCCCTGTTGATCTGTAACTGCCTTTTATTTTCCATATGGAGTCCCATAAATTCATAAATAAAGGATATTAGATTGTAGCAGAGATTGAATTTATTCCTCAGCTAGATTTACACGCATAAAAATGGGGCCTGTTATTTCTTTTTGTAAAAGATTTCAGAATCTTTCTATTTCTTTCTGATTCTTTGATTCCCTAGAGCAATGAATAAGTCTTTTACTACAGGAATTTCACCCAGCTCTTATGTTGAATGTCACATGTATATATTTCATACTGAGCCAGCAGCTAGTTAGTATGTTCCACTTGGAAAACTCAGCAAAAAAAGAAATAAATCTATATGCCTAAGGTTAAGCACATACTTTTTGCAAGCCAATATATTTTCATATTAACTGGTATAAATATAGCATTCATACATAAATATCACACTTCTACGATGATGCCAATATTTCTTTTGGGGGGAAAAGAAAGATAACCTGATTTTGAATGAGCTTTAAGAGCAGAAGAACCTGTTTGGATGGTGCATCAACCAGAACAAAACAGCAAAAAAGTAAAATTAAAGCTTAATGGTAAGTGAAATGAAACAGCAAAAAGTATTCATTTCCTAATCTGAATTTTAATACATGAACTGCATAAGACTGTGGGATCAGACAAAGTTCCCTAGAGATTGAATAAAAGCCTCAAGAGGTTTGTATGATAAACAAAAATGGTCAAATTGGACCCAACGGAAGGAAAGCAACACCATCTGTTTTGAGGGGGAGGGCAACAGCAGGGGCAGCAACCAACAAAGAGAAGAGCTGAACAGGAAGGCCAGGCCTTGGTCTATGTTCTAACAAACTCCTAAAGGGAAATTAAGGACTTGAACAAGGCACTACTTTTAATCTCATTAATACATCCACAATATGGCTGGAACATTCAAGAACAAGAATTTGCTTTCCAGCCCTTGAACAAATGAGTGTGGCCATTTGGAGAGACTGTTCTTCATCCAAATGGGCTGTAAAGTCTCTGAGAATAAACACTCCTGCTTGGAAATTAAGAATAAAACCTCTGTCATTGGCACTTCTTTGACACCTTTCTCAGGTCTAGCAGAAGCATCACAGGGCAGAAGTTTGTTTCTTATTTAAGAAGAAGGAAAAAAAATAGCACTTCCTCATGTTACTTTTGAAGCATTCTAATAAATGTGATAGGACTTGTATCCCTTGTACAAAGATGTGGGGGCTCTCTAAATCCCCCCCAGCAAGGGTTTAATTATCAGGGTCCACAGAACTACATAATTCTCTTCCTCATTATGCTGCACAATAGCTCTTCCCACTGTACATTAACTTTTTTTTACTGCTGTTAATTATTATCTTGTGTTCTTACCATAGGCCTCTCACCTCTGAAATAAATCTAACAAATCCTTTAAAACTTGTCGCCTCTAAAGCAATGTCCAAGCTTTTCTGTCACACTCATCCTACCTGAGAGCTTCCAGCAGGATGTCTGCTATGGCTAAACTCAGTAACAAACACTTCAGACCTCGTGTCTGATCACTCCCAGTGGATTTTCACATCACAATAACAAAATGCAGTTGGTTTATTCCAAAGTAAAGATGCAGACCACCGAACTCTCCTGTGACAGGTTTACTTTTCCCACGTGCTGTTTTCAAGCACTTGCAGGCAGTGAGAGGCTGATCCTGCAGAACCCAGCCCTGAGCCCAGTTCCAGCACCTCCATGAGTCCCACTGGCCACCACTGCACCGTAACAGGGATGTGATCAGTGCAGTTGTTACTGGAGTTATGGATGTCAGGGGCTGACACATGGATCACCTGCCCTTCTGCCACCAGGGAT
Organism: Melanocharis versteri; assembly: GCA_013397845.1. NCBI lineage: Eukaryota > Metazoa > Chordata > Aves > Passeriformes > Melanocharitidae > Melanocharis > Melanocharis versteri. The sequence goes on along the minus strand of VZTG01002323.1, from coordinate 1,302,603 downwards.
CAGCAGACACACTGAAGTTACTGATTAGCTCAGCACAACTGCACAGCTCCAGGCTGGGGAATCTATATCATCCTTTATTCTCCGTGGTTTCAGAGCTTCCCACAGATTAATCTCTTCAGGCTGGGGCTCAAACATCCTCCAAACACATGCTGTAGCTGTACTCACAGGAGTTTTCTTGAATTGTTTCTTTCCTAGTTCCCTTTCCTTTCCACTAACAGCCTGGCTGATACCAAGAGATCAGCGTGTCCGTCAGCTGAGGAATGACTGGATCAGAGGATGCTGTAAAACATCACTCTCCTAAACTGAAATCTGTCACACTGACAGTGTGACCCCAGGATATATGGTGTCTCTGCCTAATCACCATTTTACAGAAAGTGCCATCATGTTTTATTTACACAGTCAACTCCTGAGGGTAGGAGTCCCACACCATATGTTCCTGGGATAACACCTACATTTGCAGTTATGGGTTCTGGAATTTGAAGATGTAAGAACTCTCATGGGGAAATAGTTAAAATAACTGTATAGAAGGACAGAAAAGAGAAAATTGCCTTTTCTTCTCTTAGCCATGTTCAACCAAAATAACTTTGGGTGTTACCTTGTTTAAAAAAAGAAAGCATAATATTTCAATATTTGTAGACAGAGTGATCCTCAAATTGCATCTCTCTTGTTGCATAAAGCTTAACAAAACTACAGAACCAGATATTACTCCTGTTCTGACTCTGAAGTACAGTATAATTTATTTGTTTCTAACATCTCTAGAACTGGCATTCCTTAATTTAAAAAAAAAAAAATCCAAACCAGAAGAGTAATGAGAAGATAAAAATACCCCAAAGTAAACAGTTCAAACAAATCAGATATGAAAGGGAAGAAAAGTCTGCAGACCTCTATTATGGAGACTGATTATCAGCAAATGTATAAGCACTTAGAAAAGTCCTTCATCTTGATCAGAGTAGGAAACAACGCAGACCTCTGTAGGAATAATGCCAGAAGGGATTTTCCTCCAAGGTTCTGTGGGAACAGCAGGCAGTGACCCTTCACAAACTATTTGTTTGGCTTCACACGTAGCGAAAAACAACAGTCCCTGCAACATAATTTCTGATTTCTCTGCTAAACTGTTTGAGACCTCCAGAAGGACACTCAGCAATTTGTTCAGCTGAGCAGTAAACAAGCCCTGCACACAGCAGGAACATGTGCAAAGCAAACTCCACCTGCGTGTTCCCCTCCAAATTGCCAGAGGCTGTTAGAACAACTGCAGCTCATTTTTTAAAAAGAAGGAAAAAACCAAAAAAACCCCAACAACAACAAAAAAACAACACAGGCAAATTGCATCATTTTCCAGGACAAGTTGTTAAAGCTCCACATAAAGAGGAAGTACCATCTGATGTACTGTCAATAACTAAAATTAAATTCACATTTAACATGGCAATAACAAAGCAGGCAGCCAAGCCTCAGTTTATTCTTTGCAAACATTTTTAAGTTATAAGCTAATACAGGTATTCCAGCCCCTGCTCCTGGCTATGTTATCCCTACAAGTTCTGATTTGTTGCTAATTTATCCCACCAAGAGCAGCCACAGCCATGTCTGAAAATGTTTTATCCAGTGCCTGTGGAAGGATTAAGGAAAATGCATAGTGTGTAGTTCGCAAAAAAATTAAAAATTTTAAAAAGACAATTTGCATTGCAAAGTGTCATTTTAAAGAATTCTATGATATTGTAGAATTAAAAGACAAATTAACAGATTTCACATTGATCATTTTATTCACAGAACTGCCCAAAGCTCCTTCAGGGAAGTGGGTTATAACTTATTCTCCCATTAAGTAAATTATTTCCTGATGCTTAAGGTAAGTTTTTGCAGGAGACAGCAAAAGAGTCGGGAATAACCTCTGCAATCTGTGAGAGTGTGATATTATGATATGGAAAACAAGAATCGTGATAGACCACCTACACCCAGGATAGAGTTTCTTGATTTCTGTTAAATAACAGAAGAAATGCACTCACAGAAATGCAGATTCAAGAAAGTACTTTGAAAAGTGTTTTGCAATTATCCATTTTGTTACTTAAAGACATCTAAGGGGATTTTCAGTCTACTGTCTGCCTTCCAAAAGAAATTTTTAGGCAAAAATCTGCTAACTATTGTAGGGCCAGAAACTGTATAATATTAATGAGGGGGAAATGTAGAGAAGGGCAATATTTGTTATCTGTATGATTCTGTCAACTGTATGGTTTACAAAAGAGGGGAGACCACTACCTCTGTTATCTGTGAATTTTACTAAATTTCACAGAACCTTGCAAAGACAGGTCTTTAAGACTAATGACAAAATGAAATTACAGAATCATCCAGGATGAAAAAGACTTTTAAGATAGTTGAGTCCAACTGTTAACCTATTTTCTAAAGTTTTGCAGGCCAGTTGTTGGCCTGCAGCAATAGCAGAGATGGTTACGGTAAAGATAAAGAGTTCAATCTCAAAACAATTGAATTGTTGTTCTTAGAAGCACAGAACGATTTAATTTGGAAAAGAGCTCTAGGATCACCAAACCAACCATTAACTGCCACATCCACAACTAAACCACGACCCCTTAAATGCCTCCAGGGCTGGTGACTGTACCACTGCCCTGGGCAGCCTGTTCCAACGCTCAGCAAGCCTTTGGGGAAGAAATGTCCCCTAATACCCAACCCAACCTACACACATCTACCCCACCCCGCTCCTGCACAGCCTGAGGCCATTTCCTCTCATCCTATTGCTCGTTCCCTGGGAGCAAAGCCTGACCCCACCTGGCTCCAGCCTCCTATCACCGAGCTGGAGAGAAGTTTATCCTTTCCCCCAGGATAAAAACCCCCAGCTCCCTCAGCCGCTGCTCTTCAGATTTGTGCTTCCATTTAAAATTATTCTATTACCAATCTTTCTACACATTTGTGTCTACCACAACTAAAGCACAGCATGATACCACTCAGGAAAAAGCAAAACCCACAAACCTTTCTAACTGAGATGTTCTGTGGGAAACCAAAGACGTTTTGAAAGAAAAATATCAGAGGAAAAGTCTTTGCCAGAATCCTTCCCAGGACCATTCCCCTCCCAGGACATTGTAGCTCAGTTGCATCTAGACTCATCTGTGATTAATGGATTAAAAATACCTGAAATGTATAGATTTACTGCTCATTAGCAGGGTGGTGTTTTGGTCTTTGCTTTTTTGTTTGTTTAGCCATAACTCCCACATTAACTGAAATATCAATTTTATGTGAAAAAAAATTATAGCAGCGCCTCAGACAGTAAATTTCTTAGGAGAGTCAGATAGTCATTTGCCCAACAGAATTAAGAAAGAATACACACCTATTTTACAGAAGCAGAAAACATTGAAGAAGCTGGTTTATAGCCATATTCAATGTGTCTCAATGTTAACCTCAGGGTATGTTGGACTGAGGGACGCTTTATGTGAAATCAATGCCTGCTGTGTACACCCAGGCTTTTTCAAATATCAGTGTACAGATTGACATGTGTTTTAATGGAAATGTCATTTACTGCATGCAGCCAGCCCTAATACTATTGAAAGATGTGATTATATTTGCATGAATAGTGTTGTGATGCTGCAGGTAGGGGCTTGTAATCCCAAAGCTGTAATGTCTCAAGAGCAGTAGCCTCGTACAGATGGAATTACCAGGGACTGATACTCAATTAATACTCCTCTACAAATTAGGAATGAGAGACCTGACACCTCTGCTGTGCTGCAGCCGCTGGAGTGGAAATCTTCTGCTCACAAAGGCCCTGCAGGAGCACCAAGTACTATGCAGAAATAATCGTCATATTTGTTACTGCTTACCTGTATTCAGATAATCGTGGGCCACACCTAAAGCCACTAAAGACAGCTTGTCTGGTAACACTTCAGAGAAGAGTAGTTGTTAGCAGACAAAATGCACACGAAAGCCATTAAAAACCTGTTTAAACCCAACCTACACTCTCAGCTCCACAACCTGCTGCCCTTACCAATGAAAGCAAGAACTGGGTGCTTAACGGCCTTTAGGAAGGATTTAGTAATCTGTAGGATAAGCTAATTAAACCCAGTTAAGTACTGAAGAACGATCTTAAATCAGAAAAAAAAAGTTGAATGAGGTGAAGCACAAATCCAAAGGTCAATACTCAGGCTTACAGACCCAGCTGTTCAATCGGGACATTAATTAATGCAACTTTTTTTTACACAGCTGTAGAAGCAAACACACATTTGTTTATCAAGAGACAGGGGCTGGTCCTGCGTGGTGCTGAATATTCTCAGATGCCCTGAAAAGGGTGGTGTTCAAAAGAGATCTGTGATATACTGAGGAAAACCTATTTTGCAAACCCTGAATTGCCCACGATATTCTTTTTAATGTGTACAAACCTCCACATGTTTTGTGTTAAATAACACAGAGGAGCAGTCCAGAACACAAAGATGTGCTTGTGCTGCCATTTCTCTGTCTCATTTGCTTATTTGGGGCACGCTTAGTCATAATTAAACAATATTGATGGGATGTTTAAACAATTTCTGTATGGATTTGCCCGTAGGGCTCCCAGCAAACGATCTCTTCCTATTCAAGTGAGCAAAACAATTCAAGAGTTTTCACCAGACACGCACATTTTAACTGTCTTTTAATGACAGAATAATGAATATTTCATGGCTGCAGCTTCGGCTTGAAATGAGATATTTTTATTGATGTTGGGATTGTCCTGTAATAGTGTCGTTTCAAAGCTGGTAGGTTTATAATTAGGTATTTTTCTAAATATTTGGTACTTTTTCTGATCATTCTGATAGGTACAATTTTCTCATAGCTGAATATGCCAATCATTAAAATGACTCAGTTGTAAAGCAAATAGATCTGTTTGATCAAAAATGCGGTGTAACAGATTATGAATATTTTAAAAATTGTTTTTCAAATGTGTATTCACATCTTTGAACATACTTTTTAAATGCACATTACAACAAAACCAGGAAACTTAATACTTTGAATAACAGATTTTTGTTAGGTTTACTCATGAAAACTTAGTTTCATGCCACAGATAAAAACAAGAGAATTTTATAATGTCAGTGTACAGAAAAGATTCTGCATTAAACAACAGCAGAGTTGGCCATCTGGAAAGAAATGTACAATCTCTATAAATCTATTTAATCTGGGAAATGGGTGAGTTCTAGACACTGATTTTTTTCTCTTAAGAATATCATGTTCTAACAACTTTGCAAGTACACACAGACGAATGTCTGTCAGGAATTAACAAGAAAGTAGACTGTAGCACTGAGATCATTGGTCAGTTCCCTAGCCTGATGAAAATCCGTATATGCTACATAGGACATGACAGAACTCCTGCTTGTAGTGTCAGGGTTTCCTGAAAGCGTTATTTGCTCAGGAGAATAAGGTGCATGGGGACAGCGGATGAATTCCTGAGCTGTGCTTTCCCAGGTGGAGATTCCCCCTGCCACAATCACTGACACGGGAGAGCAGTCCAGTCTTCCCTTTCCACTTTTCCCGATGTCCCGCTGTCTGTGCGATGTCTCCCCACGCCCTATTTCCCATCAAGGCAGACAACCAGATTCTTTTGAAATGGAAAAGCCCCAAACAACTACTAAAAGCTTTTCCTGAATGAGTGCCTCATTACAGTGAAAGCCGGTAGAAAATCCGAGTAGCTCACAAATCCTGAGACAGAGCGCTGTCTCTTGGCCCTGACACTCAGCGTGTCCTGATTCCTCAGTCTGAATACCTTTAGCCCAGGGAATACCTTGTGGCCATACTTTTTATCTTATTTGGGAAACAAACACAGAGCACCAGAAAAACTTCCAAAATGCCTGGCCATACACCTTGGAGGTGCTTCAGAGCTGATCTTTATGTGCAAATAGTGAGTCAGGACCTGAGTGCTTAAGAGTTCATCTTAAACTCTCTTTACAAAACCAGATGAAATTGATTAAGTGGTACAAACTGCAAACACCCAATAACCAGCATCTAAATTATTTGTTAAATGCCACTTAAGGGGGAAGAAAACTGGTCTGTGGCCCAAGGTCTTAATTTTAAAAGAGCTCTTTGTTATTTTTATTTGTGCCCATCCAGAACAGTAATTGCAGAATTCCAAATAATAATAATAATTTAAATAATAATAATAATAATAATAATAATCCTTCCTCAGTAACTGCTCAAACACAGAGCCTGCAGCGCCCTGAATGGAGGCAGCTCTGCAGAGCTCACTGCATCCTCAGCATTTTGTCTTTCCTACCATGGGCATGTATGTCACTCCTGCTCACAGCAGAATCAGTGCTGATCCTCCTCTGTGCCATTCTTTGCGCCCTTAAGTTAAAGCAATAAAAATGTTTTTAATTGGAATGGGGCTGCACAAAATGCTTCACAAAAAGCAGTCCTCTGCTCACAATGAAGGGCAGGAATGTAAAGGTTTTGCAATCCCCAACTTTGATCAAACACACTGTAATGACAGGCAAACAGAATGGAGACCAGTTAAGTCTCAGTAGAAATAGAACGTGCTCAGATGACTCAAGAGAGAAGCCCAATGCAATTCTTAGAGGTGGTTTTCTGCAGGAATAAGTTTCTCTGCTTCATTCCAAAGCACTTCCCCAGAGCTGTAAGTGACCACCGTGCTCATCGCTGCAGCTGTAAATCATCACTGAGAGCACTGAAGGTGCTGCCCTCAGGGCCTGACCCTGGCAGCATCAAAACCAGCGGCCAAGTCCTGTCCTGTGCTTTAGGAAGATTTTGAGATAATGGGGTAAGATGGACAAACACAGCTAAAACTGGGCCTTGAGCAACCTCACAGCACCCTGCTCGCTCAGGGCAGCGGGAGCCCCCGGCCTTGGCTCATCCTCCCTCCCCAAAAGCTGTTGATGCCTTTGACACCAAAGCAAAGCCAAACGCCCTGAGCAGGCCATGCAGAGGTGACCAACCCTTTGGGACTGTGCTGGGAGCACTGAGGCACCAGTAACCCCCAGGGCACTGGTGCTGCTGAGCTGGATGTGGTACAGTCCCAGCTGCTATCCCAGAGAGAACAGACAACCTGTATCTTACCTGAAATCCCAAGGGTCTTGTGAGAAAAAGATGTGTCACAGAAACGTGATGCTGACAGATGAACTGTCATTACCTGGCCCCCAAACTGGATGTGGGACAGGGTCACTAAGAGGTTTGATCTCAGCACACCAATGCGGTCACTAAATACCACTTACAGCAGCAGTCATTTCCTGGACAACAGCAGAGCAAAGTGACCCTTATTAAACCTACCCCATCAACTGGAAATCACTACTATGGTTATGTGGTTATGATTATTAACATAATTAAAATAAAACAAGTTAGTAAAAGATCCCATCAAGTTTGACCTTGAATAATTAGGTTTCTAATGCATAGTAAGGCCAGCAATAACAAGCTACCATTAAAACAGAAATTCAGAAGTTTTTCTTGCAGGCAGAATTTAAAGGAAACACATTGCTTTTCCAGTGTATTTAATTTTCAATACGGAGTCTGCAATGAGCTGCTAATAATCATGCACTATGCCATCAGGGTTTTGCACCTATTTACATATAAACAGTTCAGACCTGACTTGGCTACCAACAGTGGTTAATTTAATTTATTGTCCTTTGGCAAGTGAATTGTCATTGGTTTTCTAGCACTTTTAACCTTAGCAAACCCTTGGGAAATAAAAATTAGATTGAAAGAAAATTACTACTGGTGGAGAACAGCAAGAAAGTGACAGTAGTATATATAAACCTCAGGCAGCAGTGGAATAAAGTGTCATATTATTGTATGCTGTCTTCTAAAGTTCGATATTGCTTTCTTGATTTACACTTCTGTAATTTTTTCCAAGTAAGTCTTCTTGCTTTGGGGACTTTTGCATCTAACTTCATGTTTTTCAGCCAGGAAGAGGGATTAACCTACTTACCATTAAAAAACATATCAGAACTCATAAGCATAAGCCAGCAATGTGCAACCAACAACAGCTAAATAAGGTGACAGCTATTGAGCACTAATGACTCAGAGTAACCCTAATTGATCATCTCTCCTGTTGGGGAGGATGAAACAGGGAGGCCTTATTGCCTGGCAAAAGATGCTGAGAACATGGAAACTATAGGTGAAATTGAAATGAAGGCATACTTTGAGATACCAGGCCTCAGTTACTGAACAACTGGAAAACAATGGTGTGGCCTGCTGAAGATAATCCCTTTTGATTGAACAATACCTTCTGCTAGCAGACAGGTCCAAGGGTCGGGGCAGACCCTGCTAGCTTGGCAGAAAAGATCCAAAGAGTGGTTTTTAGGGTTTAAAATGTAATACAGTATGGTAATGCAATGATTCTTATAGGCTGTATTTAAATGCTATAGGATTTGTATCTTGTACCAGATTGGTTGATGAAAATTAGAATATTCAGCACAGAAGATGATTTATTGTATTATAAACGAGAACTTCCCTCTTTCTTCTGCTCGTTCTTAGAACTCTTACACTTACTCTTACTCCTGCGCTCTCTCTCTTAGACATCTCTTAGACCTCTCTCTTGCTTCTCTCCCTCTTGCCTTTCTGGCCTGCTCCGAGCTGCGGCTGGCAGCTCCAAGCAAGGCCCCTACATCCACGCCCTTAGCAATAAACCTCATGCTCTAAAACCAAACTATAGAGATCTCTCCTCACCATCCGTCCCAACCATCCACACCGAAACAACGCTCGATCCCACACTCTCCCATACCCCTTGTAGGAGAACATCTTTGAAGGGCCCATTTCAGCCCCGGGGTCAATGAGAAAATACAGAGCCCCGAAGCATTGCTGCCCCCTGGCACGGGCACACCTGGCTCCTGCCTCCCCTTGGAACACACAGTGCTCTGCTGAGGGTGTCCCTGGGGATGAACCACTGCCCTGCCATCGAGCCTAGGTCACAAGGAGCAGGAGTACTGCAATAGGAACAACACGTGCTGCACTATTCCCACAACAAATACCTTGAAGGAAAAAAAAACATTTTGGAATTCCTGACAGCCTGTATATACATGAAACTGCTGCACAATTTGTTTCCCAGAATTAAAAGAGTTAATTATTTCAGATAGGGAGGAAGTTAGAGGTTTGTTTTGTGAAGCTCTGTTTTCAGAGCCAAACATATCTGAGCTCCACAAACATGGGAGCAGGTTTAGAAAATGGGAAGTCCTGAAATGCAGAAAAAATTTAATACAATTTTTAAGTCAATACATTTTAAGTATTTTTATGTCAATACAGTTTAAGTAAAGTATTTTTATGCCACAGGTATGTTACCAGCAATGGGTTTTTTCATCCCACAGGAGATTTTTGTTTAAAAAAAGAAAATCAATAACCATTGTTCAAGAAAATAAATTCCGTTTTCAGCTTAGAAGCCATTTCCTTTTCTGCACTTCTCCAAAATCACATTCTTCTTCTCAGTCACCTTCAGAGAATAAATTCCAAAAATAAACTTTTATATTCCTTACATTAAAAGCACAGACATATTGTAAGCACTTGCCCAAATGAACCAGTGTTGTGTGCCCTGACATGATCCTCACTGGTTTGTTTCAGGTGCTGTCAGCTATTTTAGCAGAGGATGAATCACTCTGTGAAATGCAAATCCTGTTTCATTTCTCATCAGTCATGATTCACCCTGAAATTTATAAGATTTTAGCAAGTTGCTATATTATACATTAGGTACTTAGGCTATTTGCTTCAATAATGCAGCATCACTTTATCCCTTAAGTGATTAAAACCCTCTGTGAAGAAGAGAACAGTAACAGTTCCCTTTTTACTGGTGGGAGCTGTGTCAGAGGTGTTGAGGGTAGGTGCGAGCATTCCACCAGGAGGAAATGTGGCCCCGTGGGACAGGTGACTTCCAGTGGAGCCAAATGCCACCAAAGCATCGAGCCTGCTCCAAGCTCGCCTGATGCAGCTCAGGGCCTTCGGGTAACTTTGCATATTTTCAAATCCAGCCTCGCAAGACGGATTATGCCCACGCTGCTGAGTCACTTCTCAGCACGGAGCAGTTTGCTTTGCTTCTCAGCAGGACTCCAGACCTGTGCTGCTGCAATTTAACTATGCCCAGCATCCAAAAAAGCTTTACTTTAAAGCCAGTTTGGCAATACCCACGCTGGGCTCAAAGCATTGCCTTACCGTGGGACTGGCATATCTGACCAGTAAAACTGGTCCAGTTCCTCTGTTGGCATTTGAATGGTTTTTGACTGAACACTTAATTTCCACTGAATCAACAGCTTTTCAGAAAATAAACATTGACAACATAAAGAAAATCTTGTTTTGGAAAATCAAATTAAGTGATTTCACCTGAAGCTAATATGGTGGTGACCTGCTGTTGAACTGACTTATATGCTTAATTCAAGATATCAGCAGATGCAACAAATATGACCCTACATGAGCACCAGGGAATGTAGTACTTTGGGCAACTGAATTTGTATACTAAACTAACTTAAGAATAACTTTAATTTCATTTAGTAAAAAATAAAGTTTTCCTTGAATGCTATATAGTGCCATTTCCTAATCTATTTTTAAAAGTTTTTGTTCTATTGGGAAAAAAATCATTAATTTCTAATCTTTTCAAACAATTTGGGCTGAAATTTTTCACAGAAAAAAAAATTGTACATCCTGGTGAACATTTTGAAAAGGAACTTAGGACTCCAATCCTACTGAAAGTAGCTGAGATAATCACCTGTATTACTTTTCAAAATGAGAAGAAAGCTCCTGTCCATCCTAGACACTTTCTGTGTGTTTACTGCTATTATGTACCATGCGTTACACATTAAAACCAGTGCAAAGCCAACCACTAAAAGCGGGTTTGGTATCATAAATCTGCTCTGAAATCTCTAATGACACTTCTTTGCTGCATGGAGCTGAGCTGCTGGTCATGATTTCAGTCCCTTTTTGCTGAAGGAGCCATTACATAAAAGGGTTTGATTGCACCGTTTCGTCAGCAGATAGGAGTCCTGTTACCAGTCTGGCCTTGATACAAATGGTATGAGCCACAGCAGCTCCCAAGTACAAGATTTACCACAAATTAGGATCTGAATGGAATGAATCAAACAGCAGACAGAGAGGATTATGGGTCTGTGGCTATATTCTGACATATATTGGATTATTAGGATTTGCATTCATTAGGAAAGTTAGACTGGCATTTGCATGAGCGTGGTATGTTGTGCAGTTCATGGAAGTCCTGTAGGTAATAGGAGAGGGATAATTATAAGCTGCCTTCCTCTGATGAGCAGCTGTAGGTTTTGCATATTTTGCACACTTTGACACTGCTGGTGTTTGTTATGCCAGGCAGAGCCCTGATCCTCCACGCACCCTCTGCTCCCATGTGACACTCACGGGGTTTAACTGATGGAGGGGGCTCCCTGCACAGTACTTGGTAAAAAATAACCCCTGTGGTGACTAAAGGTTTTCCTCAAATATATCGAGGGTCAAATCAGAGCTTCAGCTAAAATCCTATGTAAAATACTATTCATATTGAAGTGCATGGGTTGCACCACAGTGACGACAGGCAAGGTTGTAAGGCAGAGATATGATCTGCACTCTGTTATAGACAGTTAAATCAGTGACTCAACAAATCAGAATCTATAGGAGAAAAGAAGAGTCCTACTCTTTATCTATTAGTTTGCTTTCTACATATTTGGATAGACCATGAAAGCTACTTAAACAGCCCCTGAAGTCCTTGGCTGGAGGCATCTTTGAGTTTGACTTGCACATAACAGAATTCAACATCATCTTAGGGTCTCAAATACATTACTCTTCAAATTAAATTCTGATGACGATTTATAGCCTTGAAAATCCTTTCACCCCACTGAGGGTGGCATGGCAGGCAGGCAGACTCAGAGTTCCCAGAAGAAACTTGAAGTGCTTCCTGAGGAACAGCTGTGCTGTGTGTCCTGCCTGAGCACTGGGGCTGGAGCAAGCGCGATGGTGCTGAAACAACTGAGGCGTAACAGCCCAGTGCAGGGGGGAAAGCAAGCAAGGGGAAAGCAGAGAAAACTGGAACCAAGTTCTGGGGAAGGATGAACACAGGATTATACTCCTTAATTCCTTTTTTAAGACAGGTGAATAATAAGCTCTAATTGGTGAAATGCTGCTCTTTTAGCCTTCAATATTTAAAGGATTTATGAAGGCTTATTATTAGGGACCGCACTAATAGAGTCCTCATGGGTCCACTGCATCAGCCCATCTCTTGGTATAGACATTTTTACTTTCTTTTCTTTCAAAGTTAGTAAAATAATAAAATAATAGAATCCCCATTTGCTTTACTGAGCTAAAGGAGTAATTAACTGTGGGAGCAAGAGGCAAGAAGAAAGAAACCTCAAGCTTAAGCTCTTTGATTGCAGAGAGAAGCAGAACTATTATCAGCATTAATATAGAGAGATCAGAAGCCTCAGTATGAAGGTATTAAAAATGCACACAATATTGATCAACAGGTTTACCATAATTATGGAGTAGAAGCTAATTCAGCCAACTGTGCTTTCAGACTTCCTGGGTGATGTATCTCCCAGCTCATGAAATATAGACTGACGCTATGAATCTGACTGACAGCTTCATTTGAGTAATTTGCCACAGCACACTGACATTTTATTAAAGCTCACTAGAAGACACATTGAAATTAGTGGGGGAGACTCTGGCTTTCAGCAGGCTTTGGATAAAGTAATAGGTGTTATTTCTGATAAGATGGTGGGAGACCCTGTAAAATCCACAGTAGCGGCTCCCAAATTTCCAGTAAATGAAAATGAGTGGGAGTTGTGCACCTGAGTCTCCCCTTGTGCTTTTGAACGCTCCTCTTCTTTATTACACTAAACACTTGTCAGCGTGGAATGTCAGGGGAGAGGCATGCAAGATGCTTCACCTCTGCTCTGGTACGTCTCCCCCAGGTAAGTTTGCTTCCTCTCGTTCCCTTCATTTTCCGACTCTAGTTTCCTTTCTCAGTCAACAATTTTCCCCAGTCCCTCCTCCCACCTTAGCCTCTCTATGGAGCTCTTTGCTACTGTTTCCACCAGTGGATCCAGGAGCTTTTGCCCTGCTAAGCAAGATAAAGTTTCTCTCCCACTATCATTCTCACTTCTGAGACTCTCCTTCCCAGTCTGTTCAGCGCTTAGGATGTGGTATTGCCTATTCTGATTTTGAGTCCAAAAGTGAAACCCTGAAAGCAAAGGAGACAGGCTCTCACCCAGTGCTTTGTCCACCCGTACATCAGCCTAGAGCACCTCAAATAAAAACATTACGGGGAAGAGACTTGGGGTCCTCTGGTCCTGGGCAGTAATTTGCAGAGATGGTGCATCTCTCTGCTAACCTGTAAGAGTCATGAAAGCCTGGAGCAGAGCACCGAGGACCTGAGCAAGCCGCAGGGGCTCTCCAGCCTCTCCCCCTGCCCTGGAGTCTGGCTGCCCGTGCTCCAAGGCAGCTCGGATGTGGTGCATGTGTGCAGCTCCGGGTCTGCCTGGGTGTGCAGGAAAGCTGTGAGAAGCTGTGGTTGCCAGCAGCAGCCCTGCCGGGAGCCCGTGGGATGTGTCCCACCCGCGTGGGCACAGCCCGGCCCGGCTGCCCCGAGGAGCAGCTCGGCACACGGAGCAGCCCTGTGAAATCGGCAGCTGAACACCTCACACCGGGCCTGCACAAACCTCATTTATCGAGGGCTTAAAGGCTGAATCCATTCAGGCACTCGGCAAAAGGAACATCCCTAATAGCCTTCAGCCGTTCAAGCCCGTGTCCCAGAGAGAAAGGCAGCCAGAGAGCTCGAAGATGTGTCAACAGACCCTTTTAAGAACGCCAAATAATGCATTTTTCTCTCACGTTTGACTCTTATGTCTTAAGAACTGTCCCTAAAATAAAACAAAATAAAGTAAATCAGCCTGTATGGTTCCGGTTTGCACAGTTTAACCATCAGGAGGAGAGAACTTGACAAGGAGAAACGGAACAACACAAAGTATGGGCTATATACAAACCAAAGAATCTCTGATCATTTTCCATTCCTATTTGGTTCATATTTCTGTTTACAGGTATTGCAACATTTTATGCTTTTTCTTTATGGAGTTATTGGCCAGACTCACCTTTTGTTCCCTTTTATAACGCAGATATGTGGTCCTGATCTGTACGTTCTCCATCTATTTGTGGCCAACAGTGATGCTGAAGTGCCATGGTTCCTTTCATTTAAAGCAAACTCAAGGCAGAACTTAATCCCTGAACCAGACTCAAAGGCCACTGAAATCAAAAGAAGAATTCTGATCAGTCCCAGTGAGATCTGAATCAGTCTAGTAAAGAACACTTTCCATAGAAGCTAGCATAGGATTGACTCCCTTATCAAAAAGGCATTCCAAAGCACATCTGTTATTAATTCTGCTTCCTCCTTAATCCCATCCTAAATAGTTCCAGCTTCACTTCGTTCTCTCCTTGAAAAGTTAAAACTTCCAGAGGTTTTGACGACACCCTTTGTCAAAGGATTACTGGAGGCACCAGTGGAAATTTAGGCATCATTAATTAGACCAGGAGAATGAATTCCTATAAAAATTGCCCATCTGTGAGTGTTAATTTAGCAGCAAGTAGTTATTTTTCTCTGCTGGAAAGGTAGATCGAAAGCAAGCTGAGAAAATAAAAGACACAAGAAAATAAGACAGGAAAAACAGTATGAAGCTTATCAGTAGAAAATGTTAATTACATTTTAAAGCCCTTAGTCACCTAAGCTTCTGTGTACAATAGAAATAGAACAGTCCAAATTATCTCCGCATTTTTTTAAAAACTGTGATTACAATTCTATTTGTTACCTTTCTCTCATTATCTTTAACTGGACGAATATCAAGCACCTCTAATTTCTGGATATTGTTTTGTCACTTTTTACCTAATTTCTTGTGTGTGCATTCTAATGAATGCACATCCAGAGGTGTGTGCAGCCATGTGAGAAGTGGAACCAGATGACTGCAAGCCACTGGTGGCTGTTCAGCACTGATCAAAAGAGCTCCCATCAAAGTTTCAGGCTATCAGCGCTGAATCCTACAATCACACCTTCCCCAAGACATCACTGCAGACTCCTTCAGAGTAGAGACCAGTAAGGTGCACGGGAGGCTGAGCCAAAACATCCCTTCAGAGCACAGTGGACTTCACTATTGCTGTGGGTTTCACTGACAGACACAAACACTGTTTGCCCAAGAGAATAAAAAGAGGTCTCAGCATCATCTCTCTCTCTGTGGCTTAATCAACTCGTGTGGGAAGAGTTGCTGGACCTAAGACAGCTAATTCCCATTTGATGATTCTGTATGATTGCCTCAGCAATGGATATTTCTGAGGCAGTGGACAGAAACGTTGCATGTGTGCACTGGGTGAAACCAAAGGCCCTCCTGCCATAGGCTGCTGCAAGGATGTTGCATGAAATATTAAAAAAGAAGCCTTCATGCCTGGAGTCCTCACTGGGTCACCTCAGCCTTCAGCTGTCCTGCCAGCTTGGTCCTCTCCTTGGGATGTAATTAAATAAGAGCAAAATGGTATGAACCTGCTAATGGCTTGACATTGCCCAGAAGGAGATCACTGAATTACCCTGGGATGCCTGCTCTGATTAGAAATAGCACTGCCTTGATTGAGGCACTTCATTTGGCACAGAGGCTGACAGTGTATGAGCACTGGAACTGAAGAGCATTCAAGGGAAACCACCTCAGAGTATGCTGCTGCAAAGCAGATTAGTGAAGGGTAAAAGGATCACAGACTATACACCCACTCCCTCCAGAAAGACCTACAGACAGTCTGATCAAGCTGGCTGGAGTTTTGAGCTGAGCTGAGCGCAGTTACCTGGGGGTGAATCAACAGGGCTCAGAGCACAGGCCCAGCTCTCAGGGGTAGAAACTATAGTTTGTTCCATCAACACAGTTTGACGTGTGCTGGGAAGCCCTCTGTTAAGTCAAGCTCTAAATAAATACTTGAAAGTTAGTGAAAAAAAATCTCTCCTTGGGCAAGATTATTCAACCTCTGCCTGTCTGCATCTTAGTCTCAGGATCTCCACCCTCCTCAGGCCAAGCTTCACTGCTTCCTCTGTTTCAAATCTCCATGGAAATCTCTATCAAGTACTGACTGCATGAAGCTGCAGTTTATCCTTCACCTGCACACGACTTCTGTTTCTCAAGTCTCCAGCATATGACCAGAAGTGTTTAGCACGAGCAGCTGCTCTCCAGAGCCCTGTGCTCCTGCAGTGCTGCTGAGCCACGACCACCACTGGTACCCAATCCCCAGCCAGATGGGTCCCCCCTTACATTTGTCATTCAGCTGTCCCTTTCCCTGACAGCCACAATTGGTTTTCTGGGCTGTTAATGGTGGAATTTGGAAATAAAGTGCATGTTATTTGATTCTGAACAGGCAATTAGACTTCCTCATTTCGTTTTTAGGGCTTTAACTGCCTAACTTGACACTAATGTGAATCAACCAGCATCCCACTCTGCTCTGCCACTACCATTAATGCCAGTGCAATGTGCACAATAATTTTGATATAATATATCACTGGCAGCTCATCTCCATATCATTCACCTTTTTTTTTGCCCCAAATTGGTCTTATGGTAGGATCACACATTCCCTAATTAACACCTTCTTTCCATGGTTACTAATGAGTCTGTTGATACCGCTTCTTCAGGCTGCCTCTATTATAATAACGTCTTGTGGGTATATCCAGCTCCAACTGTCTGCTTTAATTAACACACAGATGTCACTGACTTTCACTTAGCACTTAACAGACACAGCCCCCTGGATGACAAGTGAGGAATGAAAATGCTTTGTCTTTCGATTCTTTCTTCATTGTGCATGGCAGGACTCTGGGAAATGTCTTAGATAAGGGACTGGAAGTGAGACTGGTAACTGAAATAGCAGCACCTGGCAGGAGGTCAGCCTTGGAATTTTTTTAAGAAAAATGAGGCTAAGGCAGAACACAGTGAATTTCTGGAGGCAAAAATTGTTCATGGAGAAGATTTACAGAAATCGCAGCAGAACACAACACTCACATTCAACTAGACTTGTCAGGCTCACCTATGGCACTTTCTGCAGCTTCACCAGAAATTAGAAACAGTCAGTTGTGTTCGTTGCATGTTTTGAACACAGTCTGACCCAAAACTTAAACAAAGAAGAGGATCTTATTTAGCTTTCAGGAAGTCATGGAATGGTTTGGACTGGAAGAGACCTTACAGATGACCTTGTTCCAACCCCCTGCCAGGGCAGGGACCCCTTCCACTGGACCAGGTTGCTCAAAGCTCTGTCCAGCCTGGCCTCAGACACTTCCAGGGATGGGGCATCTCCCTCGACCTGCTGGCCACGCTTCTTTTCATGCAGCCTGAGATATGATTGGTTTTCTGTGCTGCAAGCACACATCGCCAGCTCATGTCCAGCCTCTCATCCACCTTTAAGTTATTTAAGGCAGGGTTCCTCCCCATCCATTCATCTGCCAGCCCACATTGGTACTGGGGGTTGCCCAGTATCAACAGAAAGCTTCATCAGGCTTTGACAGCACTGGATCATGGGAGTGAAGATTTTCTGTATGGGATAGTCCGTGAGAAAAGGCAGAACACAAAATGGAAACACAATGTCTCCTACAGAGAACCCTTCAGTAAACTACCCCAGTACCTGTGCTCTTCGAAGCTGTGTTCAAGCTAATCCTTCAGGAGGCTAAAGAGGTGGAAATCAATAGTATCTGACTGTATAGTTTCAACAATGAGAAAGCTATTCAGGACATAGCGTTAATACAAAGGACCTGTTGTATTCCTTGTAAAGTTCATGTAACTTTTGGTTGTGTTTGTTTACAAAAGGGGAACCTGTTTGCAAGAATAAAATATACACTTCACAAGAACAGATTCTATGTTAGAGTATTTCTTTTGGTACTATACAACATTACTACAGGCATAAAGTTCTATTATTCCTAAATTTAAAATAACACCTCCAAATTCCAGACTCTATTTTAAATATTAAAGCTGAAAAACAGAAACCAATTTAAATAATAAATACTGATTTTATATTTTGTGTGGTTTTTGAAATGGAAAAACTCAACCTTTGAGCACAGAATGACAATTTAAAGCTGTGGCTGATTAAGCTGTCTGCTTTACAAGCTGAACAGGCAGTAGCACTTGCTGTACTTAATCCATCAATTGCATACAACCAAGAATGCAAGGGGTAGAAGAGTTAATAAATAGTGCTGTAGTGTCCTCCTCCAGAGACACAAAATGGGACAGCAAATTGTCAAGCTAAGGTGTTTTCTGATAGTTACCAATCAAAAAACTGAGCAGGTATCTCCACACCATGGTCACATCTTCATCTGCAGTGGCTGCACAACTGAAGCCACGCCACAGCTTTGGTACAACCACGCTTTAGGATAAAGATACTTTCAATTGCAGAAGTGTTCAAGAGTAAAACTGCTCTTCTAGTGATAGTAGAGTAACTGGCTGATAAAAGCAAAGAGGCTCCAGACATTCCCAAAGGACCAAACTGAGATGGTGTCTTCTTAAAGCATTTTCCAGGCAGTGGAAAGAATGCAGATTTCCACACCCCAGGAAAGTTTACTGCCTTCTCTGGAGAGTGCTGAGCCTTTTTGGTATGACTTTTATTCCTACCTCAAGCTACTTCTGAAGATCAATGTCTTTGCTGTCAGACTATATGGAATGGCAGAGATTTTTAACTTTTTTCTTCAGATCTTCAAAGGATGAGACATCCTGAACTCTCCATTGGCTTTACATCCTCTCTTCCATTGCCTCTACCAGGAGAAAAAAAACCCCAACCCAAAACACCAAAATCATGTTCCACATTATCACAGCCCTTTGTGTCCATGTTACAGTCTCTTCATCAGACCAGCCCTTTGGTTACACACTTGCAGGGAGTGACTCCTGGTAAAGGGAAGAAAAAGCTCCACTTTCATAAATAATCCCATTTTAAGGGGCAGATCATCACATCTGGACTTAAGACAGTAAGTGACAGGGGCTATAAACAGGAAAATAAAAGATTTTGTGGCCTTTGTATCCTGTAGGCAGGATAAATCCTTCCAATTACACAAGATCTTGGCTAAAGTCATTACTTGCTGTTCAGAAGTCTTACAGCATTTTTCATTCTTTGCTAAATTTATCACACTAAATCCCTTCCCTATGATCAAAGTCTTTCGGGATACAGAAGCTGAAAGATATAAAAGTGCTTTGATCCAAGGGGACTCTGATGAAAACAGGCTTCAGTAGTACAACCTCTTAATTGTTACCATAACTCAGCATGATACTATCTCAATGTCATCAGCAACAAAAGACTTCTCAACAGGAAATACTGATTTAGGGAATCCACCCATTATCTCATTTGCATTCACAGGTGTTGCTGAGAAAGGCAGCCTTGTCCAGATGTTCCTCAAAATAATTAATTTTCAAACTACTGGGATTTTTTTTCAATACAGATTCTTCTGTATTCCATCTCACCACCTTGACCAGACAGTAAAAAACACCTGCATGGCAATACCTCACATTTTAAGCAGTAAGGCTTGCTTCCCAGTGGAGGTCCCGCTCAAAAATCAATTCTATCAATTGGAAACAACAGAGGAGTTAATGTATTTTTTATTCTCCCTGGTGTCCTAGAAACATTCAAGGAATACGATGTCAGCTGAGGGGAGAGGGCAGCAATCAACAGTATAAAAATCAGCTTGTCAGTCTAAGATACTTGTCCATCGACCACTTCCATAGCCAGACAATATATTCAATACCAAACTCAAAATGATAATTCAGAGAGGCATTCCCCAGCTCTGCTATTGCTTTCCATTGCATCCCCGGCATCTTTTAACAGATGTTTTAATTATCTAAATTTTGCAGGACTCTCTACATTTCTGTGTGTATTCCAAACAGGAGAGGCAGAACCATATGGAACAAAAGTTTTTACGTCATTAGAAGACGGGGCAAATTTCAAGGTGGCTCATTTGTTTCTCTATGGCAAAACTAAAACTTTGCTTCGGACCTACCGAGCACTTGCTTCCACACCATTCTGCAGAGCTGCTCCCTGCACATCCTCCTCCCTTTCCACATCAGCTGCCCAGGATCTGCACGTGCCTGTGATGTGACCCTGCCCATCCACGAGGTGCCGTGGAGCTCAGAGCCCTGTGGCACCAGACTCTCCATCCCCTGGGATGTGAGGCTGGGCCATCTCAACCTGCCTTGCTCTCCGAGGAGCTGGACACGCCAGGGAGCCAGCCCCAGGGGCTCCTGCTCACACACACTGCAGTTTGCTGGAAAGAACAGGCTGGACACATCTCAGCCTTGCACTCGCTGCCCTCCAACCCCCAGCCTCCTGCCTAAGCCAACAGAAGCTTCCTGGAATTCTCCCTGTATTTTTCACCTGCACCAGCAATTCTTCTGTGCTCAACTGACACTTTTTTTTTGTTAAGACAGTATTGCTTTCTGATGGGAATATTAGTAGATGACATTCCCTGTGCCTCCTTCAGGTGCATACACAGAATATCTCATGTCAAACCAGCTAATTATGCCACTATTCCCTTGTTGTAGATAACAGCAAAACTTCAATTAAAGCTTAGCCCCTCTTCATGATACTTTTAGCATAATTTCTGAACAATTGCATTACCCCAGTAAATGCCTGTGTTTGATGAGACACAGGTGGGAATTAAAAAGTTATTTTTTCCCCTTATCACAGTGGGAGGAGGAAGCCAAACCTCTCTGTGCTGTGAAAAAATCTGCTCTTCCTTTTCTGAAATGTGGTCTCTAGAAATAATACCCAGGTAGTGGTTCCTGGATGCCAAAAGGAAAACAGTTAAGGATTTTATGAACACAATTAAGGACACACACAGGGCAGCACTGCTGAACCTTAAGGGAGGTATCACAGCCTGCACTCCCAAAGTGCTGCACACCCTTTCAGAAAGGAGCTTCCACCCAGGAGACCCAGCATGAAAGTACTGAAATTCTTGCATTTGAACCCGTTTTCCTCTCACCAATACTTGTTAATTCTACAACAAAAGTGAAACTTTTGTTTCTTCCATCAAGCCAAAGAAGTTTGTCATGACCAACTTCAGTCCACTAAGATCTGATTCCAAAGAGTGTGGAGAAGGTGAGATTTGGTAACAAACTTGGGAAGGATGCACCAGGTACCACAGCATTTTGAGCACAGAAACCCTCATGATACTCCAGTAACAAACAACACTCATTTATGGCCGCATTTTTNGCAAAACATCTCACAGATGCAGGATAGAAGAATTATTTACAAAAGCTCTCTAGCTGTTTTGCAGCTAGCACCGTGAGAAAGTGAGAATGCTCACGGACACAGGCAGATACTGAAAAATCTCTCTGCCACCAAGCTTTCAGCATCCACATTGCTCTCACCAATACTTCTTAATTCTACAACAAAAGTGAAACTTTTGTTTCTTCCATCAAGCCAAAGAAGTTTGTCATGACCAACTTCAGTCCACTAAGATCTGATTCCAAAGAGTGTGGAGAAGGTGAGATTTGGTAACAAACTTGGGAAGGATGCACCAGGTACCACAGCATTTTGAGCACAGAAACCCTCATGATACTCCAGTAACAAACAACACTCATTTATGGCCGCATTTTTCTCTCACAGCTCTGAAAGCATTGTCAAAGGAATTACTATCCCAGCTTTGTTTCTTTTTGGGAAGAAGCCCACTGGGTACTGAGGACTAACATTTCCAAACTGGCTACTGATTTTTGCAGTGCTCCTGTGTTTGCCATGTTTGAGAGCCCAGCTGGAGCTCACAGACCTCATCTACCAGAAGCACCAATTACACACAAGTCCCACTGAATCATTAGGAGCTGAAGGTTATCAGCATTCCTAAAAAATTAATTAAGGAGAACAAAATGAATTTGCTGCGATAATTTGGACATGCAAAAATAACAGATTGCTTTGGAAAAAGCATGGCCCACCTCTCATCCAAGGTCACCAAGGGTGAGAACCAAGTCCAGGTCTTCTAATAGTGTACAAAGTGATATATTTATATACACGTTTATGTAGGAGAACCGTATAGAAACTGGACTAACGATTCAGCCGTGGGCTTCGCAGTATCGTGTCTCTAGTGCATAATTTGAATGACACTGATGAAGCATCATCATCTCTTCATAATCATCCCTACCCCTGTGGACTCTGGAGTACACCAGAGATATTTGTGAAGCCAGTTAGGAAATACACATGGGCTCCTTGTTCTGGGCTGTGAAAAATCAAAATAACCACTATCAGCTCCCTTTTCATTTTTTTTAATTGTTTCTTTGAGGCATAAAATCATAAAAGGAAGAGGGACAAATTTTTAAAGTAGGCTGAAAAGAGACAACAACATAGTTTACATGCACAGGTGTGATTTTCTGGTAACTCGCAAAAAAATCTCAGATCCAAACATCCAATAACCAGATTTTTTCCCCTTAGTGATATTTAAAATATGCATAATATCCTCCCTGAGGAGTCTACTCCAGGTATAATTGTTTCTACATAAGCAGGGCTCCTGTGAAATAGGATTTGCCAATCAGGCCACTGATGAAAAGCAAAGCAAACAGTTACCGGTTTTTTAGGTTCCTGAACCTGACATTTTCAGACAAATATCGTGGAAATTTTGAATGAAGAAAAATTAACACTAAAGGTCAGATGCAATAAAGAAACACTAAGAAAATGTCTGAAAATCTGAACATCAATGTTTAGAACCCAAACAACCTTCCTCCAACTGACACTCAATGATCCACAAATAGATTTAAAGAGACTTCCTCATTTAGAAACATCAAAATATGAGTAAAAAGGGAACGAATGGGTAAATTTTCATTCTATTTGCCCTTTTCTATTATTCATGTTCCATTGTATAAAGCTGTTTACATGTAAACCCTTATAGATTTTATATTGCCCACCATTAGTATTAAAATTGAAATTAATTATGGGTCATGTGCTCATCTTCTATAAATTAGGGTAGCTATTGAAATAAAAGATACAAAGTAGCACTGAATACTAGAGCAATAAGGTGCTCTTTGTCTGCCTGACAAAAAGTGTGGAAATATTCTTTAAAAAAAGAGTAAGGATATTTGTTGACAAAATAATCTTTTACTACTGAAAAGCGTCACTTACCTTCACCAAAATATATCCATTGAGACTAATCCTCCCACAGCAAGAGAACAAATGCTACATGAAACTACACCTGAAACATCTGGTGTATTCACAAAAATGAAACCATCCAGACCAGCTAAGAATGTAAAGTTGAAAAAAAGCAAATATGTAACAGAAGTCAACAGACACTATTCTTTCAGAATGCTTGAGAAAGCTCCCTGGAAATTTATTTCTAGAACAAAATTGTGTGTATACACCAGAGACTTGTGCTTCCAAACACATCCTTCTGCTTTCCTACTGAACTTTCTATTCACCTGTTGCATTAACCCAT
Organism: Melanocharis versteri; assembly: GCA_013397845.1. NCBI lineage: Eukaryota > Metazoa > Chordata > Aves > Passeriformes > Melanocharitidae > Melanocharis > Melanocharis versteri. The sequence continues at coordinate 1,279,268 of VZTG01002323.1, read as the reverse complement.
CTTATACAGACAGGAACCTTATGACAAAATAATGCAAAGCAACCTACCTGAGATCCCACTGTCCTGGGAGCAGAGCTGGGAACCAGATCTCTTCCTTAGTCCCCATGCAGTGCCATAGGATGTGATGGTGAGCTCTCCAGCATTTGTGGCCCCTGTCACTTTCAGTCATATGTTTTGCTGAGTGCATAATTCTGCTGGAGCGGTTATTAATTTCTCATTGAATACTGAAACCACCAGTGCATAAAACCAACATCATGTCCTGGTTAGCATCAAACCTCTGACTGCTCTGCTGCTGTGGTACAATGCATTTGCTGCAGCTGAAAACTGTGACATCCAAATTTTTTTTTTTTTTTAATTTAGGATTAAATATTGGCCCTGTGCCTTGTCAACACCACACAGACAACATTGTCTGAAGCCTTGGGTCCAGAGAGCCCAGCCCCAAGACCTTTCTCTGAATGGGCTTCCAAACCCTAGCAGTGAAGTCCAAGCTTCCCAGCTATCCCAAAGAATATCAGATTGCCTGTAAACGGTACAGGAAAATCCCATTTCCTGTGGAGCCCACACACTACACCCAGTCCTTATCCATGCTGTGCAGTTCCAATAGTGAAGGACTCCCAGCCCCGTGTGCAAACAGCAGGCTGCCCCTCTGGGTTGTTATTCACTTCTGTGCTGCTGTAGCAAGAGCACAGTCTGGAGCACCAGTCTATGCCATGCTTGTGCTCTAATTGGGTTTATACCTTTTAATGAAGTTTCATCTGTAATGGCAGCCAGCTGCTTTATCAGATACTACATCCTCTTGTTTCTCCCTCTATACACTGATAAATTTCACTCTTGACCCTAAGTTGGTCAACACCCGTGAGAAGCATTCTTTTGTGTCAGATCTCCCTCAAGTGCCTTTTTCACAAAGCCCAGCACAGTGTGTGATGGTGTAAGAGAAGAAAGAGCCAAGCCTCAGTAACAACCTGCTATTTGTGTTTTCATGTAATCACATCTGATTGCTGGTTACTGCTCCTCATCCTCCGTGGCTGCAGAACTGCAGCCTGTGAACTTTGCTGTTTACAAACAGCGATTTAAGCACCACACAAAATTTGCACTTCCCCTCAGCAGTCTGTTTCCAGGAGCCACAGCTGCACACTCAGGTGCTCCCCGCAGACCCCACACACTGAACAGCCTGTCCAGCTCTGCTCTCCTGCAGTGCCCCCTGCCCAGATCCGAACTGCAGAGCAGAGCTGACAGATGCACAAAGCCATGGGGTGGCCTTAGGTACTTGAAACCAGACCTGTGAAATCACAGACTGCCAAACTCATGCCACTTGTGGATTAATTGAGCTTATAACATTTCCCTCCAGGTTGCCTCTGCTCCCTCTGGTCACCCCCTTGCTTTTTCAGCATGAAGCATTCTTTACACAAGCAGTTTCATTTGAAGACCAAAAGACAGGTGGCTGCTGGTTATTGTTTTGGGGATTTTTTTCCTGAAGAAGAATATTAGGTAAAGCTCCAGCTATTAATTTGATGAAAGAGATGTTGGAAATTACAGCAAGGAGCAGCATCAATCCATATAAATCTCTTTAGTGTTTCCATTCCAAACTCACTCAATCAGGCAATGCAGAGCATGTGTATTTTTCAGAGGCAGTCTTTTAGCCACTCAGTTTTCCCCTGTCAGGTGTTAGTGGCACCTATTTCTCCTGCTCTTATTTTGGATGTTCCTCATATTTTTGCATTGCTCTCCAGAGAATGGCCAGTCCCCTCAAGTCTTAAGATATATCATTGTCTAAGTAATGAGTACCAAGTACCTGTTTGCAAAAATGGACCTGAATGTGTGACAAAACCCAACTGTAAAGAAATTTTTAAATAAGCCATTATTATCCTAATAATAAAAAGAACTTTTTTCCTGCTGTAAAACACAAAAAACTTTGAAAGCATTCTGTAATTCTTCCTGGTTTCTGTTTGAGAATGATTTCTTTTTCCCAATCTTGTTATCAGGCCAAAATTCTCATTCAAAAGAAAATCTGGTGGTTTCAAGCTCAGTATATTTTGTCACATAAAAACACCCCAAAAAACCTCCTGGTTAAATACTAACCTTTTGCTGAAATCCTTGAACATTTCTGTTAGGTCTGAAGAGTAAACTCCTTGGAAGGTTTTTGGTATTGGTGTTGCTACGGGCAACCTCTCTATAGAAACAGCGTGTAAGGATAAACAGTCTGGTCAGTGAAACGCTTTGCTGATAGATCTGACACCAAGAAACTCATCGTGAAGGGTGCAGGTGAACTGCTTTGTGACAGCAAAAGGGCTCCCAGGCAGTGCCGTTCCCAGCACCAAGGTGCAGGAGCACGGTGAGGCAGCACAGGCAGCTGGGACCCTGCAGGGAGCCCTCAAAGCACCAGAGGCTGCACTCAGCTCACCTGGGACACGACTGACCCCAAAGCAACAGAATGTAAAATGTACTACTCCCAGCTTGTTCCCAAATCCGTCCTGCCTGCCCTTGGCCGACCATTAATGCCTCAGCCTTCCAGAGGCCTGTTTCTTTCAAATACTTCTATTTCCTGTAGAAAACTTTTCACACAAGAAGCAATTAAAGTTTCATAAAAACAAAACTTCCCAAACATGAACTGCTCCCCATGCATAAAATGCCTTACTCTTAATAAAATGTGGTGCCTCACATCAATAAAAGAGTGAATTCTATTCCAGTTTAATGAAAAGGAAACATATTAAATGTATTCTCCAGCATTAAAACACGTTTTCTTTTTGTCAGATGAGCTCTTTTCCCACTTGCTGTTTTAATAAAACATGGCAAGAGGCACTATGAAGAGCGGAGCTGCACGCTGGAAAGCTGGGCTGTCTGCAGAGATGAACATTCCATCAGTCCCTGCTCCCAAGGGCAAGGAGATGAAGGGCTGCGATGAAAACCCCTTCCTGGCACGAGAGATGCTCCCGGCTCTGCCTCTCGGGGTCTGTGCTGGGCAGGCAGGTGGCACAGCCAGCAGCCCCCCCCAGGCCAGGGGCTCTCCCGTGTCCCAGCACAGCCCTGCAGACACACACGGGACACGGGGCCCTTCTGCAGGCACCGCACAGACCCGCGAGCAGAGTAAATTCACAACACTGTGTCTCCTAACAGGTGCGAGGGAGCCCCAGCTGTCCTGCAAGCCCAGCCCTCCCCTGAGTCCCCCAAAACTCCACTACGGCCCCACAGAAGACTTTTAATATTCAGGCGAGATTTTTCTGCTTACTGAAGAAATTGTGACAAATAAAAGGAGTTCCCAAACTTATCCTCTTCTAAGAAGCAACTCTTTCCTATGACTGCTGCCCGCAAGAACGTTTGGAATTTGGTAGCAGAGTTTGGACAACTGCTTTCCAAGTTGACATCATTATAAAAAAAATTAAGTTTTAAATGCAGGAACATCCTTATTTTAAATGACAGTTTACTTACGATATTGGCAGTGACACTTGTCAGTATTCAGTGGCACAGTGGATAACTAAGAATTCTTCCTATTTGCAGAGAAAGAGACACGTATCTGTTGTCAGAAATTATTAACTGAAGTTACAACTTCACATTTGTTTAAAGACCTTAATTTTCTTTCCTTTTAATTTAGTTCTTTGACCTAAAATACAGTTTGGTGCTTGGAAATGCATTTTGCATATGTTGAGGCTAATACAGCTCGAAGTATGCCACTGTTCCTGATTTTGCCATATTGATCTCTGTCACTCAAATTCCTTTCTCAGAACATGCCATCTCAGTTATTTTAGTTTTATCTGGACTCCTACGATATTTGGGGCAGTTGTTGAAACTTTTTACTGAGACTGATGTAATTAGTTGAGAAATTCAGTTCCTTCCTTCCCAGTTTTTAGCCCTCGAGGATGCTGAGAAAAGGTTACCAAGAAAACTCGCGTGCTAGCTCAAAGTTCAGAAGCAGAAAGGCTTCTCACAACCTGGTGAGCATTAATCACTGCCTGTAATGGCCCACACCCACAGACTGCTCTGCACTTTCAAAACACAAATTTGCATCAGGCAGAGCTGCAGAAACCAGAGGTCCCTGATTATCAGAGAGGACAAAGAGTGCCAATGTCTATTTAGCAGAGAAGCTGATTGCAAGTGAGTCTCAGAGCTTGCTGGGCTGGAGATTCAGCTGCCCCTTCACATTCTTTTTGCCTCCAAAACTAACTCAAGGCTTCTTCTGATGTTTTGGCAAAGGTTATTCCCTCCGGAAATCAACTGCTCTGCTGAAGCTGTCTGAACAATTACCCTGGTCCTGATAAGGACTGCTGGAACTGCTGTTACTGAGGCTGCCTCTAAGATGCTTGCTGTGGTTTCCATCCCAAGCAATGGTCTCATTCCCTTTTATGTGTTCTATTTGCTCCCTCACCATTTACATCCCCTTTTCTTAACCTGGCAAAGTTTGGGTTTTTTCCACCACCAGTCCTCTGTCTGCTACAGCCATTTGCACGTGTGTGTGTGTGTGGGAGAGCCTCCAGCTCTCCCAGAGGAGATGCTCCAAGAATGATTCTGTTCAACTCTGAACTCACCTAAGTCAGGTTACCTATGACAAAAGACCAGCTTTTATTATTCTTAGAGCAAATTTCTCTTGCAAAAAAAATCTCAGGCTTTCAAACTTTATTCTTCTGACCATTTGACCTTTTATATTTATTACACTGTATTTTTCATCTCTCAACCAGAGACATCTCTTTTCAGTCAATTCTTGCAATACTCTAAAACCAGTAACAAAACATCGTCAATGATCCTTAAAATTACTGCCATGCTGACTAACAAATGTTTTTACCTACGTCTGCAAGTGTGAGTATGTGATCTGGGGAACCACAGACAAACAGCCATACTCCTCTATCAGTCAGAATAAAAGTTGGAATGGCAATACAGTCTCAAAATTCCTTACCAAAATACCCAATCTACTTGCAGTTCCCTACATTCTATCTAATAAGCAAAACATGTTCAACCACATTTTAACTACGTTCTCAGGACAGGGATTGCTGAGAAATCTCTGGTTTTCCACTGTACCATGTATCCCAAAATAGAGCCAAATGTAACAAGGGCTGGAAGCATCACTGCTGTCATCCAGGCAGTATCCAGTACCAGAATGGATGTTATTTCAGAAATGTGCTGCGTGCCCAGTGAGCTGGCATGTATCTGAAAAAATGCTCCAGAAAGTGTGAGCTTCAAAGTCCGTCAGGTAAAGGGTCTAGAAAGTGCCAGGTTTCCAGATCCCAAAAGTATTTTCTAATCACATTGAGGCCCATTTCTCTGCCACAAAGCCCAGAGGCCTGTGACTGAGCAATAACCTGAAAGCAGCAGAGGCTGCTGGATCTTGCCGGGTAATTTTTTCCCTTTCACATTAAAAATAGAATACTATTTTTTTCTTACACATTCTGGTACTATTTCATCCAAATAATTCTTACCATTTGGAATGCAGCCTCATGTGACAGGCTCATTAGCCTGACAGCAAAGCCAGCAAGTTCAGAATAGCACAGCGGAGCACGTGTTGCTTTTCTCTGCAGATGCTTCAAAAAATAAGTGACAAGAGCCCAAATCCTGACCCCACCATGCACCCAAAATTAACTAAAGAAATCTTTCTCAAAAACAGAAGCTCTTGTATAGCCTCCATTCTAGGATTAGATCACAGCAGCAGATGAGTAATTTCCTCCCTTTTTGTTCTTGGTTAGAGAGGAGCCCAAAAAAAGCCCGGCAAAGGCTGAGAACATCTTTTCCCCTTAGCACCCCCACCTGTGGAACTCCTGTGCTTCTCCCTGCTGCTGCCACCTGGCTCCCCAACAGAAGGGCATTTTTACATTTAAATTGTGGAACTTTGCCACTGAACTCGGGCTATGTTTATCTCCTTAAAAAGTTACAATGTGAATGGCTCCAGCTGTCTGATGATTTGGCTGGGTGGCACAGAAGACAGGAGCTGGCTTGGAGACCGTGGTAAAAAGGGATTAGATAGTGTCTTCATTAATTACAACAGAATTAGCTCAAGGAATCACTGACTAGGCACAGCAGCGTTTCAAAAGATCAGATATACAGATTATCCTTGAGAACTACAAATAACCATAACATCCTTAGGCAGAGCTTTTCTGATGCAAAAAGAGTAATTTGAACTTCTTCAGAACTTTAGTTTGTGAGCTGATAGAGGACCAGCCCTTGGATACTGCAGGCACCAGAGATGCACAGGACAAGTCCTTGCACAGTTGAATTCCCAGGGTCACTGCACGCTGACACACTTTGCCAGTTTGCAGCTGTTAAAAATAAGCTCTATTTGGAGCATCGGTAACACACAACTATATTAAAATTCTCACCTTTTTGTAGGAGGGTGCTCTTAAACAAGGACTCTGCATAATACCATGTGGTGTGTGTTCCAATACAAAAATAAGCACTGATTTAGCTTCTATGCTCTTTGCCCAGAGATCTGTGGCTTCTTATCTATTATGTCTTTAATATAAAACAAACTATTTTCATTCTTACTGGCTTCCTCCACAAGGCATTCTATTTATGAGACGGTTTTAGACTTATAATTTAATCATATGAACAGATTTTGCCAATTTATGCCCGAGCCCCATGACGATATACTTGTAGACTGGACCTTTAAACAGCTTCAAGAAATGTTTATCCTGACAATGAAGAGTTTAAGCCATGCACAATTGATTTTTATCTTACTTGTATAACAGGGGCAGGTAAAGGGGATGCAAACCATTTTCACATTAATTATAAATACTGCATTACACACACAAGGTTGCACCTTCAGCTTTCCAGGGTCCCAAGTTCTCCCTATGGGCTTGTAACCCAGAAATTTTAGCTTGCTTTATGGTGGTTTAAACCAATCTTTCCTGCTTTCTTCTCTTATACAGGCTCCAATCACTCAAGCAAAATTGTTTGCTTTTAGTTTATACTTCATCATTTACTATATTTTGATAAAGCCTATTGGCTAGAGTTCTATAACTAGGATATATTATCTAACCTTACCAGGCCATTTTCCTCAGACAATTTCATATTAGAAAGAAAAATTCTGTTTAAGTACTCATTTCAGGAAGCTTAAATATGGGTCTATTATACCATAATAATAAAATATATCTAAACAGTTTTATGTTGGACAAATACTCAAAGCATTTATTCACTTTTGTTATAATCCTAGCAATTTACTATTTCTGATTGCTCTGCCTTCTTTCAAACAGCCAAGACTGAAATGCAGCAGCATGACTAAGGAGAATTTATGTTGGGGACTGGTGGCACTTGCAAGGTACCATTTTTTTAAAAACTTCAATAGGATAGATGGATAGATGGATAGAAAAAAGAGATAGATATTCTAGAAACAGATATTCTACAATAATCTCTTTCAATGACAGGTATTAAGTAACAGGAAAGAGCCTAAACTGTAGCAGTTTCATTAAAGAAAAAAAAAAACCCAACAACATATAAACTAAGAGAATACAGAAACTGAGTACTGACTTATAGAAACTACACGATCTGTGTTGTGAAAACGTGTTCAGTGGCCTTAAGGCTAATTCTAATCACCTTTGAGAAAAAGCAGAACAGACCTAAAACGTCCAGCACAATCCTCTGCAAATGCATTTGTACAGTTCAAAATGAGGGCAGAACAAAGACTGGTGTTTGTTCATTCACTGGACAAACACTTGCTCTGTTTCCAAAGGGGGGGCTGAACGAGTGGACCTCACCAGGACATCCTGCAGCAGATACTCGTAAGGCTTCCTGTATTCCTTGGGGCTGCTGCAGGATCTGAACTTGAATTTTATCTTGTTACTCTCAAGATTTATTGCATAAACACTTAATGTGAGTTTTATTTCATATCTAAAGTTACTTTGGTGTTATTAAGATTTATTGTGTAAAACTTTAGAACTGGGAGTTATTCTTCTGAAAACTGTTTCCTTTCCTTCTCTTACCTGGCCCACACACATTTGTGCTCCAAGAGGAGACCTGTAATTTACTCCACTGGGTAGAGGGAGGGGTGTAAAGCAGGGACCACACTTTAAGAGACAGCAACTAAATAAACAAGAATGTGGTGATGACACACTTTTAATTATCCCTGAACAAAAGAGAGCATTTCCAACGACAGATCAACTAGATCAAGTATTTAAACACAAAAACATATACAGGAGCTAGCAAAAATGGAAAGGAGATTTGGACAAAATCTAATTAAGAGAAAGTAAATGACTACCTAATTTAATTGTAGACTCTTTGCTTGCATTTGAGCATCTCAGGAAGTATTTGCAGATACAAAAGTAATTTAAAACTGGTTACTGTAATTACTTATATCTCCCAAGGAATGCAGGATACTTATAAGTTAAGAAAAAAAACACACACAGGTTTTTACGTAAAACAATTGGTGCTAACTGCCATGAGAAAAATAGAAATCCTTTTTGTATATAATACTATGTGGTTTTGTGGCCGGAATTCAAAAACTGCACCCCATCCATGTGAGCTCTGGCTCTGGGAATATGTGGTGTAACAGCTTTGAAAACCCAAGGCTCTTCCACAGGCCACCTTCTCCAGCAAACTGGGAAACTCAACACACATCCACACCTGATCTGCTACACACTGGAAAGGTTTGGCATTTGGGAAATTTCTCTTGACATTGGTACAACTATTTTTTTTTAATCATACCCTCTGCAATTTAATGTCCAAACTTTATCAGCAGATGATTGCTTTCACAGAGTTTTTCATGGAACTCTAGATGGTTCATGGCACAGTAGTTTCTCCTTGTTAATATTCTATTCCCACCTAGAAACCGGACAGTGTTTTAATAAGAAATTGGTGGACCAATTTATAAATTCATGAATTAAGGCAAATCTTATTCTTTGGCATATAGGGAATAAAAGCAGCCAGCTAAAATCAAATCCTTAATTTCACATTTCCCCACTGTACATTTACCCACTGCATTATCCAGGCAATGCTTGTCTTGTTGTAGGCAGGGTCAGAATAAGCTGAAAATCAAGATGAGATCAGCTGCACGTAGCAGGATAGCAGCTGTCACTTCAGCAAAAGTCCCCTTTCTGATGACACAGCACCTGAATAGCTGTGGGAACTCTGGTGTAAATGTCAGCCAGCCTTTAGTGATTAGTAACTACTGGATTCTGACATCAGTGACAGGGGAGTGTGATAATGTACCAGTTTATCTCAGATTCCACATAAAAGATCAAAAGTCCATGGATTCTGATATTAGCTCATCAGCAAATCGTTATGACAGTGACACTAGGGAAAAAAATTCCCACAAGCTTGCACACAGGATGAGCAAGATGTATTTCCTGAAACTACTGTTTCACTGAAAAAATAAATGCAAGCAGTAAAGGGAATCTGACCTAAAGACATGTAACATCCAGTTTCTCTAACAATGCCTTTGTTTTTCTTAGCAGCACTGCATGTAATTTCAGCTTCATTCTCCTTTTAAGATGAAGAGTGATGAATAATCACAGTGAGCAAAGAACAAATATATTCAGAGCCATTTCAGCCACTTAAAGCCCAGAATTTTGCCCCAGCTGTTTGCTTTCAGCAAATATTTATGAGCACTATGCTTTGTTCAGACAACTGCTTGTTGAAAGCAAAGCCTGGGACTGTATCTGAGACTCATTTAAACAGCAAACTAAATTTGTTTGGGGAAATTTAGGCAGAAATAATTTACAAAATATATTTTGCAAACAGGGCTGCTAAACAGTGGCATTAGTTAGCACATGCCCAGAGGCATAAGGAGCTTAAGGCCATCTGAAATTGAAAGTGAACGTGTGTAGTAGGTGATTGCAATCTCATTTCTGAGACGGAGCCACGAGTTCCACATATCTAATTTGCTACAGCCAGCTCAAGAATTTGGAGAAGCATAAGCAAGTCTTTGGAGATACTTTTCCCTTCTCCAAATAAGGGATTTACTGGGACAGTTGGGGGAATGGGAACGATGGGAACTGCTCCCACCTTTGGGGCACAGCAGGGTGGGAACACCTTGCCATTAGCTGCTCCCCTGCCCTCCTCAGCAGCAGCAAGTACAGCAATGGATTGCCAGGAGGACAGAGGGGATGGCGTCCTGTCTGCCCATCTGCAGGAAATTTGCTGCTCTAGGCAACAGCCTCCTGTGCTTAAAGCCAAATATCATCCTGCAAGGAATAACATTTATTGCAGAAGGCAGGTGGGGTGAAATACCAGGTCAGATACTTGCCACTCACCCACATCTGCAATCAACACCCAGATCTGCACACCTGAGTCACTGTACCCAAACAACTTTCAAATCAGGCCTTTTTCCCCAGACATTTGTGTAGTAGATACTGGACTGAGATTTAGAAATTTGTTTACTGTCAGTCCTGGAAACAGCCACGTGTGAAGGGCCTGCAGAGGGTCCCAGCCCCACACAGGAGTGTGTGAGCAGCCCCCTGCCCCAGCCAAGCACGGTGACAGGCAGGCATTGCTCAGCCTCTGCCACTGCCTGGGCAAGGTGATGGAGCAGCAGAATGGGCCAGTTTGATGCTGCCATTGTCATTTATACCCAGAGCAGTGCAGAAAGCAGCCATGGGTCATGTCTCCACAGCAGCAGGCTGCAGCTGCCCTGAAATACATCTGGCTTGGCCCAGAGGAAGGACCAAAGGGCTGAACTCATACGAGCTCTGGGTTTGCCACTCGTAATTCCTGCACAGTATATTGAAAAGCAACAGTCAGGAACAATTGCTCCCTCTCATCTAACAAAAGCCAAAGCTGTGCAGGGAGAAATACAAATGGGTTTCCACCACAGCCAGCTGTGCCAAAAGCTTTGCTCCCTGGCACGTTTGCTAAGAGCCCTACAAGCAGTATCATTATCCCTGCACACAAGCTCTGTGTTGGCACCTTGTCTGTTTTGGACACCCTGCCCACACTAGTTTTTTAAAATTTTGTTGTGGATCAAGAGTGAGGGAGTTGTTCAATATCATCATTAACAAATCATAGATCCAGTTATCTGCCTTTCTATTTCATTTCAAATTTACAGTCTCGTTACTGCTTCTGTGACAGGAATAGATTTTCAGATGATTTCAGAAGTAGTTAGGATGACATTATGACTCAATGCATGCGATCAAATGTCTCTCTGAATGAGTCTGTTGGATTAATGAAGCCATTTGATGAATTAAATGATATTCCAGCAAAGAGCAGATGATGATATTTCAAAATGGCAAAGATTTTTTTCACACATTCTGGTGTTTTCAGTGTCATTCAGTATTAGGGACAAATTCCAATTATGAGAGGATTTAAAATTCAAACACAAGGCTTCTCTGATCATTTGTGGGACTTGTGCCTTAGGGCCACTTTCTGCAGTCACATCTGAGAAGACAAAGATATAGGGCAGGTCAACCAGCACAGCCTTAATCCACACATAAACCAGAGCCAATACATGGAGAAAAACCAATAAACTTAGCAAATTATTCTATTAAAAGGAAGAAAAGATACAGATTCTACATCTCATTCACAGTTGCTCCCAGAAGCACCTCCTGAAACGCAGCAGCTCTGAGCATAAGCTGTATCACACTGATAAAATTTGAACTTTGAGTCTTCTGCAGGGCTGGAGGAGGAGGGTGAGCAGTGCTGGGTTTCAGAAGCTTTTTTACCATTTCTTCTCAGCAATTTCCACAGACATATGCTGACAAACATCTTTCAACTCTAAATACCTCTTTTTAGCTTTTATATTTTCCCCTAAAAATGTAAAAAAAACCAACTAGAGACTGCACTCTAACAAGAAAAGACCAGATCACAATCTTAACACTTAGATAATTTAACACTGAATATCTCCAAGAACAGCTAAATCAAATGCATTCCATAATCCTTAGCTTACTTGGCCAACATCAAGCTATATATATACTACCATAAATGCTGGCCCCTCAGATTCACTGTCATGTTTTGGATAGGATTTCTTTCTTATGAAATTAAATCTCCAGAGTTGCACTGTCCCAAATGTGTTGACTCTGTTACTTACACTGTATCATCAAAGCACTTTAGTACCACATGAAATGTATTTCCAGAATAGAATCTGAGATTATAACCTCATCAGATGACAAAAAAAAAAAAAAACAAACCACAGTGACAGCAGTTTGAGCAAGCCTAGGCTACCTACAGGACTTTCAGTAAGGCTGAATTTCAGGTCTGCCACAGGGGAACTCAGGCTCCTTTTGCATTTTGCTCCCCACATAAGCAGAGTGTTCTCTCAAATAAAAACAAGCCAGACACAAACCTGGCTCAGACAACTAAAATCTGCTTCACAGGTGAAAACACACACAAATATTGAGATGAAACATGCAAGATCCTGAAGCTTGTCCTCACTGCGTTGCCCTGGCTGGGGGTGAAAAATGACAATCTGTCACACCAAGGAGCAGTGGGGAGCCAGGATGCAACACTTCTGCCTTCTTTATACAGCACTACCCCGAAAGAGAATTTAATCCTCAGCAAAGAAAACAGAAGTGAGGAATCTTAATGTTTGGTTAGATGGGAAGAGGAAATTCCCCACATTCACCCAGATTTGTACCTTTATACCTCCAAGTACACGTCTTAAGACCTGATCAACTTTGCCCTAGTACTGCAAAAAATCCCAAAACTCAAAGTGATGCTTAAAGGCTGAAATCAGGAGAGACAGAATGACGAGACCAGACAGTTCCTTGAGTTTAAACTGGTTTTTGTAACCCAGAGCATGCAACTCAGAGTAATCAAATGAGTTATTGACCTAGGTGGTACATCTTGATGGAAAAAGGTTTTGGAAGAGTTTGTGTGGAAGTTTCTTGCACAGAGTAATTCAGTTAGCCCTTAACTGTTCTCTTACTGAGACAATCTAACAGAGTTAGGACAGGGATCTCCCATCTTCATGGGAGAAATGCTTTTCCACGTACACTTTCCTCTAAATTCTGTCTTCTTTGTAACAGTGTCCAGAGAATATCAAGGAAGAGTTTCATTAATCAAATCACTGGAAACTCCTGGTGGTTTTTTTCCAAAACCAGCCACAAACTTTTGGAATTCAATAAATTGATTGTGCTCTTTAACTTCCTTTCCTCCCTGTTTTAGCATTTGAAGCACTGTTTTCTTTTGTGTCTGGCTATGTTAGACTAATCAATAAGAAATTATACTTTTGCTTTTTTACATTCTAACAACATATTTCTCACTGATTCATATTGATTGCAAAGCAAAACCAGAGAAAACTAATGGAAATTTCTTACAGTGTTCTTAATGCTGCCATCTAGTACTGGAGAACTGCACTGTCAATGCTAACTTAATTTGCAGAGAGCATTATTTTTAAGTGCGTACATCTGGAGTGGTGTGAAGACTTTTGTTGTCAATAAAATCAATTATCATATTATTAATTTGACTTGAAGCCACTTTCTCAATTAAGCCTAAGAACTAGTGTGCTATTTGATTACCCCAAGGGATGAGTGACCAGCTGTGACTGCTTACTGCTGCTTACCTACGGGTGAGATGCACCTTATCTCCTCTTTTAACTTTAAGCCACAATTTTTTTTTTTTTTCCCTTTAAACAGTGCTGGGCTGTTTGCCTTTTCTCTGCAGCTATACATCTTTTACACCTGTAAAGACACCTTTGCACTTCCAGAGAGGAACAAAACTCCTATCCCAGCAGGAGGCATGTCACCCTGCTTTGAAAGGAGCCTACAGCACCTCCTCTTAATATCTGCTAGAAAAAAAAAAAAAAGAAACCAGCAGAGAAACACTGTCAAATGCTTTCCATTTCTTCCCTTTCCTAGACTCCACTTCTTTTTAATCTACTTTTTGGGGAGGCACTTGCAAGTTAAGGAAAAAAGTTACATCTAATTATGCAAGAAAGACAGCAGCAGGCATCGAGAGCCTGCTAGATAAATAATGGCATTTCTGTTCAGAGTGATAGTAACATACCACTGGAAAACTGATTGTCAGTGGAGAGTGGAAGATGGGAGTGGGTGAAATGACAGCCAAAGCACATTTTTGGATGGTTTCCCCAGCAATTAATACATTGTCAAGTTAAGACTGTCCCCCTGAAAGGCTGCACCAATCTGGAGAGTTAAAATTTGAACGGCTTCATTCACATTAACATTACAGAGCGGAATTCATCCAGGGAAAAGCAGAAAATAATTAAAGCAACTGGTTTTTTTCCATCATCATCACTTCAGACTTTTTTATAAAAAAAAGTCTCAAAAATAAGTAGGAAAAAATAGCAACAGCAAATTTGCATCCCAGAGAAAAGTTAATGTTTCTACTTGGCTAATTCATCACTGAATAATGAAATGCTGACAACAGTGACAGAGCATTTTAGAAGTTTAACTTGCAAATGCACCGGCTCAGATTTCCAATAGAGCTGAGGATACCAAATGCTTTTGGAAATCCTTGTGTCCCTTGTTTAGTGCTAATTTGGAGCTCACCTCTTGGAAATGCAGATCTAGTTATGGACCATCAGCAAAGTCCAACACTGATTTCTTTCCCAAGCTTATTTCTACAGAGTGAACAGAGTCAAGAAAAAGAAAAGGGATTAGGAATTTCCTTCCTATAAAAAATGTACCAAGTAACAAATTCATCACCCTGCTGATTAGATTTCCTCCTATCAAATGTCTCCCACATAAAACACAAAGGGAAAGTCACCTAAATACCAGGAAGGTTTAAATCAGTGCAGTGAGAGCAATATGGATTATCAGTAGGAGAGTCCACTGCCTATATCCAAACAAGATATGAACAGCACAAAAGAATTTGAAATATGCTGAAAGCAACGTGTTAAAAACAATTAATGCAGTTAGGGGATTTTCTGTAAAATTCTACCATCACCTGGGAAGTTCTGCCTGGAAGAACATGACTGCTATAAGTAAGCCAAAGTATACTTGGACAAAGTTTTCAAATGCAAAATAACTATTAAATCTTAGGCGGCAAAAATACAAGTTACTTTGAAACAACTTTTACAAAAAGAGCAGAGGGAAAAAGAATTTACAAATGAAGTGTATGCTTTGCTACTCTAGGAGGGAAGCAGTGAGAGCCTCCTCTAGGAAAAACCACACAGTAGAGACAAAGGCACAGACAACCCGAGGGGTCAGACCTGTAAGGAGGGTGTGACAATGGTCACTAAACAAGAAATATATCCTTTATTTTCCTTTTGTGCTCTGTGCTCGGAGGCCAAACTAAAAATCACTTTCAGTGATCTGAAGATGCAGACATAGACGTACCAAGACTGAGCAGATGAGGCAGCAGCTCCCACCAGCTTGGTGGCCTCGAGCCAGGCACCAGAGTCCTTGACAAGCCTGACCTCTCCTCCCTGTAAAGCTCAAACGACAGTGCAAAGTTTGGCAAAATGTTGTCATCCATGCAGCAAGAGAGACTTCCATGCTTTTTGCTTCCCTGTTTATTGTAGCTCGGTGTTTAGAAGTCCTGTGTGTCCCTCGGGCTGCTCAGATGGCATTCGTGCATATTACTGTAACAGCAGCTTCTACACGTGTTGGTGAAGGTTTTCAATCCTTCTGCTCCACCTTGGGGCTGCTTGGCTAAAGTCGACTACTTCCTTACAGTGCAGCAGGTCCAGAGGGATCTGTGCTGCTCAGGAGGGACACAGAATTTACTCCAGTGGCCTAAATCATTCTTAACCAGTGTTTTGCCTCTTTATTTACAGCTGTGCTTGACTAAGTTCTTCTGCAATCAGCATGAAAACACCTGAATAATTGCAATGACATGCAGTGATCGCACACACACTAATATTTCACAATAGCATCATTTTGTCCCACTAAGCAAAATGAAATTGTGGCAAGATGTTATAAAAAAATCTCCAGATCTCATACCTGCCTCTGGAACTAGCACATTATTCAGCACTGAGCAGTCCCAGGCAGTGGTCAGCACAGGGCCACCTTTCTTTGCTATGGGGAGGTTTAGACACCTCTCTCTCCCCAAAAACCTCTGACAGTTGCTGAGATGATTTTTTAAAATGGGTACAGAGAAAACCTTCACTTGTGGAAAGTCTTTAAGAGATGATAGACAGGAAAAGTGGAGTTCCTGTTCCGAATATTCCACAACAACGATCAGAACATCATGCAACCAGCTAAAAATAACTCACATAACTAGACAGCATGCACTTTTTTTTAGCTTGCGGGAAAGAACAAATCTGAGGAAGCTGTCCTGCTCAATGTGCTTTGAAGTAACCACTTGTTTGCCACGGAATTGTCAGTAAGATTCGTGCCCAGCCCAGTTTAGTGCATCAGGGTTTCTGCTCTGTACTCAACCTGACCTAAACACAGGAGGGTCTAACCCCAACATCCCGTATTTCTCTCTCTGCTGGGGAGTCCCTCATGCTTCTCTCACAAGCTTTCCACCAGTGGCAGAAGAAAGGAAGAGGAAAGGTGTGGTGGTTTGCTCAGGAGCCAGATCAGCCCTTCCTCTGGCACAAGAGCCTCAGCCACAGGATACTGAACTGGCAGCTATTTACAAAAATATCAACATTTGGTCCCAAATTAGAGGACACATCCCAAATGTGTCTGGGGAACCAGACTTTGGTGTAAGAAATGTTTTTAACCAACTGCTGTAATAGTATTCTGCAGTTCATTTCATTTCCTTTAATAATTATTTACTGTACACATATTTTTATGCTTTTCCTGGTAAGACTTCTCTAAAGCAGAAAATTAAATTATTAGACCAATACTTTGGCATGAGCATAGTTGCAGTCCATGTGCAAGTGATTACATTTAAGCCTATAACCACAATTATTGTTTTAATAATTGTATTTCATGAAAACCAGTAACAGATTCCTAATGCTACGGCCTTTTGCAGTGATTCAAATATGGTGCAATTTTTAGCTTAGCAATTATTTTATATTGGGTATAAAGCTTTTCTAACTCTGTATTGCTAAGAAACACAATATTTTTATTAACATTAACATTTACTACAAATATTATCATTTTATAATTACCACTGTTGCCTGAAAGTTTACCTGCTTTATCTGGTTGCACTGGCTGAACAAAAGATATAACTTCACTGTGTGAACATTATATATTTTTACATCCTTAGAGCGCTGTGACTGCAATGTCATTGCTATTGATTTAAAACACTGCTCTTGCAGTCGTGAGCAGAATTCAACCCAGCCTGCGTCCCACTGTGAATGATGCCATAAAAGCACATAAAAAATGACATTCCCTTCTTCAATCTCTTTTTATGATTAAAAATGGGCTTTAGTTTGGACCACTGGATTTTGAAAACCACCCTGGACTGACAGACTCATTTTAAATAAGGCCTTGTCAACAGCTTCATTTCTTTCCAACCAGGTGTGCTAGAACTTACACCATCTTGAGACAAACACTGTCATCACTTGAAAAAAATAAATGGCCTTTCAGACATTCAGCATCTAGACCATGTATGACTAGAAAACACAAAATCATCCCCTGAAGTTCCACTGGTTTCTTCCAATTCAGATTAAAAAGCACTTATGTAATATGAGAAGACAAGGAAATCATAGAAAAAAGTGTTCTCCCATCTTCTGGAATGGCTGTCAGACAGAGTTCAGCACAATGAATGATTCACAGGACAGTGAAGTCAAAGTGCCTATAAACTTTTACAGGAGTGGAATTAGACCAGAACTTTGTGTTACAGAAAATGTCACCCTGTCCACTTAATATTCCCTTGGGAGCAACACTCTAATAAAAGAAGAAGAGAATTTAGCATACATGGCAAGGTATGTACAGCAGGTCTATTACTTCCAAGGATCTCCTATCCTATTACAAAGATATTTCAGTATCATTACCCTTGGTAATGGGGAGATTTCTGGCAGTCCCAGGAAAGGCTGGAGACTTGCTGAAGGTCATGCAGGAAGGCAGCAGCAAGGTGGGAGCAGAGCATGTACCAAGTCCCCAGGTCAGCTGCTAGAATGTGCTGATGCTCCTGTTAATGTGGCACGATTGCTGGAAATGGGATTATCACCATTACCACGTCAGAGAGATAAATGAACCCTTGAAAGAATTAGAGCTGCTTAAATGGCCATACATCATGCAATAACAGGCTGCTTCTCATCACTTTTACAGGGGTAGAATCTGATTGTCACAGAGAGAAATGTATTTAATTCCACACTGGGAAGTGGGAAGGCAAAGTTGAGTGCTTTTACATGCAAATCTGAAGAAAACTTATCAGCTAGCATTTCCAAAGCTGTTGTTGCATATGCAAGAGCCATGATGATATTTTCAATTCTGTGTTACTCATCTCTCCCACCTTAATTCTAGGTTGTTAGAAACTCCATGCAGGGGGAGGAGAAAGAAAGCTGTGAACGCACACATTTTGCAAATATCATCCCCAGGAACAGAGAATGTTTTTCAAAATTTGTCTGAGAATGAAATATGTCTTGCAAGATCATAATCAATCACTGAAAGTACCTCATCTGGAAATCCAAGTGAATAGAACCACGCTGCAAAAACTTCCCACGAACAATGTCTGCAACAAACCAGACCCTGAAGATTTGTGAGGATGCAAAACAAGTCACAATATGTTTTTTTAATTCCTTCCATCCATCTTTTGGTGACATCTAACTCCAAACAGGGGAGTCAGGTGTTGCACCACATCCTTGGCCTGAAAATTGAGCGGAATGCAGCAAGGAAATGCGCTGCACCAGCAGGCTTTTTTCCCTTTTTCTGTACAAAATCTGAAAAAAAACCTAACAAACAGCTCTTCCCAGCACTCTGCTAGGAACACATCGCTTCCATACTCTCCAATATGAGACTGCACAACTTGTGTCCAATCCAGGTGCTGAAAGTCAATGGGCAGCTTCATATTGACTAAGTTGCATAATTAGATCTGCAGTACCCAATCTATTCTTATCAGTTCCCATCCCTTGGCACAGGACTGTATGTCTAGAGCTGTGATGGCAGGAGGCTCAGAAGCCCTGGAGCATGCCCTGGGGAACAGGGGGAAGCAATGTGTGAGCACACTCATAATTAAGGATGGAATGGAAACGTGTCTCCAAAGCAAAATTCCAAAGGGAAAAGAGAGGAAAGTGACTGTAAGAGTATTTGCTGAAGTGCTCATTGTCCAGATGACTCTGCCATGCTGAACCCCATTTCCCAAGAAGTTTCAAGAAACATCAGAACATGGGACCACACAGGCATCAGGACTGGTGGGGTTGCATATTTTGCCATATATCAGGTACGAGACCTTCGTGTTGGCTAAATCTATATTATACCCTTCTGGTCATACATCATTAACTCAAATAACTTTGGAATTGGAGTCGACTTCTAGGAGCAAATGAACCAAAACCTTCTCTTTTATTGCTTGTTAGAGCTCTTAGCAGACGAGAACTAAGAATTTTCTTTGCTGACAAGGTAGTACATCATTTCAAGATGAAGTGTAACACTGAATAATCACCATTACTGTTGCCACTTTACAGTAATCTCTGTTTCCCTATAATTTTTTTATTGATGTAATTTTACTACAGTGTTGAATGTTCCATTTTGTTTTTCAAAGCTGGTTTTCTAGAGTAAGCATATTTTCTTAATTCCTTATTCAAAATTAGGGTCTTTTTTAATACTTCCAATTAATGAAATGTGAACACTTCTCTGTAAAATTAAGACAAATAATAAAGTCACTAAACTGTATGCCTTTGTCAGATGGACATGAACATGTGCAAAATTACTCTATTGAACTCACTGGAGGATGTCTGATTCTCTAAATTAGTAAAACTCAATACAGGCTGCAATTACATTCTTCAGGAAGTTAAACCTGTGGCTACTGAGAATATTTGATTAATAACAAAGATCCAGCCAAAGTTGTGTTTGGTAGCACACTTATATTTAGTTATATTTACGGGTCCTTCATCAGTTTCACTTCCTTCTCCATGAGGTCTAAGAAAAGACTTGCAAAGCATGAATCAGCCCTTCTGGATTTCAGGAATAAATGCTGTAAATGATGTGAAGTGCCAGTACACTGCCATTCAGGCAGTCTGATGCAACAGCAATTAAAAGATTACGAACCCACAGTTCTGCATTTCCAGCCCTGGCTGCACTGGAAGAACAACACCGTTACCATGTTCAACGCAGAGCTGCAACACTTGGGCACCGTGCAATTAAATGCATCCATTCATGGATAATGAACTTGTTTCTGTATTCATCTACACTCCAAGGCAGATGGGAAAAGTAAACTTTCATAAATACCTGAGACACCAGATTTTAAATTCAAGGAACTAGTCCTGAACTGCCACGTGTGAAGAGCAAACCAGAAACATTTGTTCAGAAGCTGATAAGGATTAAATCACCAATTGCTATCAGTAAATGTAAATGTTCCTAACTGTGCAATTCCTCCATTCTGGAGACGGAGCACTGATCCTGCAAAGATGTCTCCAGTTATTCCCATGTGTGTTGACCCTGCTCACACACTCCTCTGAGCTGATGGTGATACAGACTACCCCATCTCTGTGCTTTGCTGAAGTTCACCAAGAGCTAATGACCTCAGCACTAAATATGAAACTACACTGCAAGAGGTTTAGAGACAAAATCATAAGCTTAACTGCAGGAAGGCTGGTGGAACACAGACCTGAGCACAGAACTTCCATCCCTGGAAATCAGTGTAAAGGAGGCCTGGTCAGTAGCTACAGTGTTAACCTGCTATCAGGTTCTCCATTTCTCTTAATAAACACAAGATTCTGTCATAATTTTCTTTTCCCATGTTGGCATTTCAAATGTGTTGCTTACAAAGGTCACCTATGTTTGGGGGAAAACAGAATAATTGATTTTATTATTGCAGAAAAATAGAATAACCACTTGCACCTTTGTTTGCAGATAAAAAACAAAATTAATGGTTGCATACAGCTGAATTAAGCACTTAAAGTTCAGTCTCTACAAAATGCTGACAGTGTAAGCTTAGATCAATACCAAAACAATTTACACTTTAGGAGCACTGGCTCTGGCTATTAACTAGTAATTATGCCAAGTTTGCTGTTAAATTGCTTTAACTGTTTCCAAGGTGTAACTGAATTACAGCACAACTTGTTAACACGGTCAGAGTGGGCACTCAGCACAGCCCCAAGCAGGTGACACCTTCCACACTCCCAGCTTTGGCTGCTCACAGCTGTTCTCTCCACTGAATCCTCCACTCCCCTGACCTGCTGCTCTACTGCAAACCTCTTACATTTCAGATTCTGGGTCTTCTACACACTCCAAGTTATTCAGCAGGGTGAAGAACCTTCTCCTGGGTAAGGAACTGCAGCCAGCTCAAGCCTCTGTTTAGCCCCATACTGGCCCTGAAGCAGCACAGGAACTGCTAATGCTTTCCCAATATTTTCACAAGTTGTAGAGAATGGCAACTAAACCTAGAATTTCCTCTCCAGACTAGAATCACTATCCTTCCCAGAAAGCAAAGTCTAGAGCTTGGCTTTGGCCCACTGCAGGAAAAAATGTTTTCCTCAGTTAGTAAATGAAGTTCCCAAACAATAATGTGAAGATACAAACATTGCAAATTTACTTATAAACAAAAGCAAGGTTTAAAACCCCTTCAGATTAAGTTCCCTTTATATCCTGCATTTATCCTGCAACAGCTGCTGAAATTAATCTCCTCTGTCATGGAAGGACCAGTTTCTCCTTCACATATTACCCATGTGATGATGAAAAATGCAAAAAGAAGTTCTGCCAAACACAGATAAAGCAGAGCAATGTGTGAGGAAGTCTGTTGTTAATCGAGTTGGACCAGCAAGACCAGGAAAAGGAGAACTAATTGCCCACCCCAGAATAAGCTCTCTGTCCCCTGTGCCAGGCTTTAACAAAAAGACATTGTCACACTAATCCTGAAGTAACTGAGGAGTTTGTTTTAATAATGTATAAATCAATGTGTACCAAAGACTCACCTGAGTGTACTACAGCATGTTCACACTATCATCTCCTCTAATTAATTACTTCTGTGGGCTTCACCTCCCTCTGCTTTCCACAATGCTCCAACCCAAAAAGCAGCCAACACTTTATCAACAGAGCACGCACATTCAAAAGTCGAAAAACACATTAGTCTCATACTTGCTGATTATCTCTATAGCTATATACTTGGCTTTCTTGTATGAAAATAAAAACTGATGAAACAGCCCCAAAAGTTTGTAGACATCAGGTCCCTCACCCACATCTCCCTCAGCTGATGGGTTACCATTATCCACCACTGCGCACGGGGTTCTGACAGGTTATCAAGACCAGCTTTAAACAGAGGGAGGTAGTATAAGACAAATTGATTGGGTGAATATGGCTGAATTAGGCACTACAGAATTTCATCTGCAGAGTTATTTTTAAGCTATATAAAAAGCCTTGGTCATTTGCTTGCTGAAAAGGGAAGAGAGCTTCAGCCTGTTTGCTGTTTTTAACCAGCCTGGTTCGTTGCCAAATGTATTATTTGAAGGTGGTGTCAAAAAGAAGACATCACAAGGTGAGCTCTCACAACACAGCACAGCTCAGCTAATAATGTGATGATAATTTTTCAGAGTGAAATGGTTCTTTAGGTATGGGAAACATGATTTTTGAGGATAAACACATCACCCAGCTGGGTACCTCAACTTAGGCAACTTTCCCTATACCATTGACTAGAGGAGGGAGTCACAAACCATGCAACATTGCCGGCCTCTTGTGAGCCCTGTCTGCACCAAGCACCAGGAAACAAAGCATTCAGCAGTTTCCTGTGCTGGACAGCATGACGACAGTTGAGACTGACAGCATCAAAAATTGTATTTCCTCCTTTTGGCTTCTCCTTCTCCATCTCCTCATTTCCTATCATCTCTTCCATTCATCTCTCCGCACCATTTCTGTTTGTTCCAAAAGGCTGCCCTGCCTTTGACAAGTGCCATGGACTTCAGCTGCCTGTCCTGCTTCCTCACAACAGCCACAATACAAATAACACCCTCAGTGCCCCAAAACCACCCACTGCTCCTGCCCAAAGACATCTCAGCTGCCACGCTCCAGTGCCACTGCAGAAAGCCTGCCGTTGTTCCCACACACGGCCCTTTCCTGGCTACACAGATTAGCTTCATCCCTGTCTTTATGTATCAATGTTCTACCAAAATACTCATGACGATGGAGACATTTGAGTTTTGAAGATGTGACCTTGACCTGCTGAAGGCCTGAGCCCTCCAGACTCCAGCAAGTACTCAGTGCCTTTAAGTGGGACCTTTTGCCCATCAGATTCAGAATCTCAAGACACAAACATTAGAAATAATTACAAATAAAAACTTGCTGGCATGTCTTGAAGTGAAACCATCAATTCTGATGAAGTCCCTTCTTCTGCCTCTGATTTCTACCTCCCTTGAAAAATATGGCATCTCCTGGCTCTTGTGAAATATTTTGACTGACAATACGGAAGCCAGAAAAATAAGAAAATTCTCTCACTCAGGACTTTTAAAGTCATTTAGTCTGAGGAAAATTTTAGAATACTGTTACAACCTTCTGATAATTGTAACACACTTTCTAAGCAGAAATGTCTCAGACATTCAAAAAAAAAAAAAAAGCAAATACACTGTCAAATACATCAATTTCTTGAGCTGATTTTTTTTCAGAAACATGACCAGAAAGTCGAAAACCAAGACTGCCAAGTCGATAAGAATCCTAAATCCTATCTACTAAATACTATAAATTGGACACTTACTTGGGCTTCAAAGATAAAAAAAAAAGAGGGCTTATACAAGACAGATTAGCTTTGCAGACTAGAACTCCTGCTTTACATAACATAAATTATTTGATAAAAGATTAGGTTGTTTACAAAGGAGAAAGCACTTGCCTCCAGCGTCTCCTCGTCTGCGGAGCGCTGTGACAGCGGCGCAGGGCGGGCGCACGCTCCAAGGATGCCATCCATCTACACACCCAGCCACCCCCGGGCTGGGCTTTTGCTCGTTCCCAGCCTGCTCTGCTGGGGCTGCAGGGTCCCCACCCTGACCTCAGCATGCTGGCAGCTCTGCTGGCACCAGGAGTGACACAACTCCGTTTAGCAAGGCCTGGGTCTTCTCTTTTTGGTTACCAAATGCAGACGGGCAGCCACGCACACAACGATGGCATTTTCCAGCAGCACACCACTTCTTGCCCCATCCTCACACAGCACTGCTCTCTCTGGAAACTGGGATTTCCCCTTGCTGCTTTTTTTAATCTGTGAAGTACCTGACTACTGCAAATCAGTATAAATTCAAAAATAGCTTCTAGGGACAAGGGGAAGAGGCAATATGCAGAACTACCAGCTCCCCCCACTTTATCTCAGCTTCCCAAAGGCTGGGCAATCTCTGCAATGTCCCAAACCCAGGAACCATGTCACTGAATCACATTTTTTAAAAAACAAAATGAAACAAAATTCTAATTATGGCAAGACACTTGCAAACAGAGCTTAGCCTCAAATACTATCGGGGAAATAAGTGCTTTTCAGGACTGAGGAGGGACTTCATTGCTGACCTTCTATTTTTGGAACAGGCAAGGATGACATCATTTTTTTGTGGCTGCAAAGGTCACTACAAAGAACAGACAATAGGTGCATTTTGCTTCTTTTGCTCAACAAACTTTTCTCCTGGCTGGAGAAAGTGTATTTGCCCAGCTCAGTGCTGGTCTCCTGCTTTTTATTCTGCTTTTTCCTACTCTTTCTTCACATTATTTTCCATCCACCTTACCAGAACTAGACGGAAGCAGTCCCATGTCTGCATGTGATTGCCACGCAACTCTGCACATCAGGGAAGAATCATCCCTAGGCAGAGATGCTCCGTAAGGGCCCAGCATGAATAAGTCTCCATGATGGGCAGGTATTTTTAGGTGACATTTAGGACCTTGCCTGCATGCTGCAGATTTACAAAATCAGCAAGGCAAGCTCGGGAGGAGGAAGATTGTGCCTGGATCCCCCAGAGGGAAAAATCTTGTGGAGACAGAATAATTCATCCACACCTCTTTCACACTCCCTACCACTGACAACTTGCCAAAGTCACAAATCCCAGGGAGCTGCTGCCAAGTTTCTCTTTCTTGGGAGCAATTTTCATGGTGGCTGTGGGACAAGCAGCCCTCCTTCCCTGGTGCCAGCCCACCCAGCTGCCTGGGGACAGTGCAGTATGTGACAAGCCTGAGCAGGGTGCCACAGCCTGCTCTCCAGCAGGGAGCCGTGCCTGTAGGACAGCCTGGCTGCCTGGGCTTCCTCCAAGGAGCTCCTGGCTCTGTCCCACGTGCCTCTGCACAACGAGGTTGTCACCTGTCAGCTGAGGCACTGGCACAGAGATTGGCCTGCCTCCAGCGTGCCCTGCTGTCCCTCTGCTCCAGCGTGGCAGCAGCATTTCCCTTCCCCAAGACCAAGAAGGCTGGAGCATGACACAACACCAGCCTGCAGTTCCTGCACAGGTTGTGCTCCAGCTCACCAGGACATGCACAGGCACCAAACCACTTCTGCCCGCTCAAGGAACACCCCTTACCTGCTCCAGCTCCCAGCTGTCCTTCCCAAAGTCAATCTCCCTCAAATGAGCCACTCAACAGTATCAAAAGCCTCAGAAACACAGTGGGGTCCCTCTGCAACACCGCTTCCCTAGGGAAGCATGACTCCAAAGGTGCCTGGAAAGAAGAGGCACCAGGAATGCTAAGAGCCTGTGTGCTTGAGCTGCACTGGACACCACCTCTCCCTCCTGGAGAGCAGTCAGCACGAGCAGCAGGAACAAACTGGAGCACTGAGAGGGCTGGCAGTGGTTAGTTTGGCTGAATTCAGGGGGCCTCTCACAGGAGGCACATAATAAATGAACTCCGTGAGTGATGTAATGCTCCCAAAGTTCTACAAATTACCCTCAAAGGCAAGGGTGACTATGCTGATCTGATCATCTGCATCTATGTACAATAACTGCATAACTTAGCAAGTCAAACCTGTGATCAGCTCAGTTCAAAGGCCAGGTAAGTCAGATCTTCCACAGAATGTGTCAAGTACCCAAAGCCTAACTTTTTTTGTTATTTGTCATAAAGGAGGTTTGACTCCAAAGGAATAGCTTCATTATTCATCAAATACACTTAAAAAACCTTCTCAAAAAAAAAAGTCCAGTGTCACATGTACATTTCTCTGCTGCTTTTCCTATGTGCTAATAGATAAGGATTGACTTTGTGAAATTGCTGCAGCAAGCTGAGAATGATGCATGAAGTGAGAAATTCTGCCCAATGCTCAGAGAATATGGATGTGTTATGTTACTTGCTGTGCATTACACAGATACACAATATTCATCTCAGTCAGAGCAGCAGCCAGTAAAGCCTTCAAAGCCCAAACAGCTGTGCACACCTGATGCAAAAGCTAGCAAAGCTGATGGCTCACTCCTCATGCAGTCCTGCTGTCTCCTGACAGCAAAAGGGGGAGGTGGACAAATGTACAAAAACGAAGAGGAGGTGAGGGAAAGCAGAGGGTACCAGAGGGCAGCAGGGGGCAAGCAAAAAACAGCATCGAGAGTATAAGCAGCTCTGTACAGACCAAATCTCATCATCACGAGCCCAATACATGTGTGGAGATGCACAGGAGGGATTAAGCTCCCCAAGAGCAGCACAGCTGAGATGTGAGCAGGGCACTGCAAAGGCAGGAAGAGTGTGTATGTGGCAGGGCCATCAGACCACACCACCCCAACGGGCATGTAGGAACACTTGTAGTGACTTTAAAACATACCCTACTCTGGGATTTCCTTCCAAGGCCACTAAATTGCTACTTGGTGCTCTTAGATGCCCACCATATATTTGGCAGGACACAAGAGAGAACAGTAAAGGCGTGAGGAGGATAACAGCTGCCTCCCATGCTTCATCAAACAGTTAATCCATATTCCCAGTGCTCCTCACTGTGTAGGCATCTGAAAAAAAAACCCCACCACCACCTTTGTGGGAACAGCCTCCTCTGCCAAAGGTGTGCTGCTCCAGGGAGCCTCCTTGGCTACACTCCACGTTTCTCTTTTCTGCCACAAGAGCACAGACCACTGAGCTACCAAGGCAGCAAACCTCCCCTTTTCCCACCAGCTCCATCTGCCCAGGAGCAGCGCCTGAGGCATCCCTAGCTGGCTCCTCCACCTGACCTACATCTCTTATTTAAGGAGTTACTCAGCCTTTTGTGAAAACAGGTGGATTTGTACCGGAGAGGGGATTCTGTCTCCATCTGTACTGGGATTTTTAAAGGGCATCTGCCCAAGAGCTCAAAGACAACATTACCTTGTTCCAAGAATGATGCAGCTGCCCCTCCCTTTGGCCCATTGCTCCCCTGTAGCATCCCAGGTCTCCTTTGATCACTCCTTTCCCCACACCCTGCTGAGGCTCCCAGTCTCCAAAGACCAGACCAGTTTATTTTCCATTAAGAGCATATTCTGTGAATGCACAGATCTGCTGCGTGTAAAAATCAGCTTTGTGTGGGAACGGAGGTGAGAAGGAACAGCACTGAATAATAACAGCCTAGAAAAAAAGTCCATGCTGACCTACAGCTGACCTTCCTGCTCTCAGTCACAGAAGTGAGAAGTCCCTTTGCAAATCCATGCTGAAATACCTCCTTTCCCAGGACCCAAAGAAAATATCAAATGTATAAAAAGCAAAATCACATCCCTCCTTTTTTGTTCCTGCATATGCAGGACATACCCCTTGTGTCTTTGGGAGAGTGTGCAAAGGAGCCTTCATGTGACCCTGGGAGCTTGCTGGCCACGTCAGTGATTCTGTGCTCAGTGCCATAGGCTGCCTGACTCGCATTTCAAAGAAACAAAACAGTTTTGTTATTCCAGAAACTCAACTCATTACAGAGCACTGCACTCACGGCAATCTGTGAGCAGCTCAGCTCCCAGGGCAGATGGAAAGTCAGTGGTGCTGTACAAGTGATATGCTGCTTGCTGGCGATGCTAAAATTCTTGTGGAAAACTAAATAGCAAGACATGCTCAGATGAAAAAGAAAAAAACAAACCAACCTGATGAAAATTCTGGGTCTCTGCTCTAAATAATGCTAAAAGGAATTAAAAGCTAACAGTATAATTTTCTTTCTTTTTTTTAATTGTCATTTTGCTAACAAATTACGCTGGGATTTCTCCCCTCCAAAAACCGTCTATATCACCCTTCATCTCTGATAAGGACTCCCAGTCCTACAGCATTTCTCGTAAAGCTCTGGTAAGACCTTTGCAGAAGCATTAGTGTGCAATAGGGACCCTCTGGGAACAGCTTTCTTTCCAGCAGCTCCTTCCCTCCTCTCCATCCGCACTCGCTGCTGTCTCAGGATGGCATCTGCTCCAAATTCCAGGCGCTGCTGAGCACACTCAGACACCACAGGCAGCCTCCAGCTCCTGCCCAGCCTCTCCCCACGGCTAAAGACAGAGTGACTGCTTAACACTGCCAAAAAACGCTCAAGCTGACCGTGCAGGCTTCGTATCAACACTCCTCCAAAGGCACTTAAATATACATTTATCTTTGTAAGGAAAGGAACGCGTCCAAACTTTTCTACACGCTCTGTGCACCATCCCCTTTCCCCTGTAGCCCCACCAGGTGCAATTAAGACACTGACTAAAAATTAATCCCACATCGTTTGGCTTTCAGGGAACAATTGGGAGTTTTTTTAAAACCTTAAGGGATCATGCAAAGGAATCCTTTAATATTTACAGGATAAAAGGTATGTAAGTTAAAATCAATTTTCTTTCTGTTTCTGCATCCTGTGTATTCTCATGGTCTTTATGACTTCTGTATAGCAGTTGTCACAAACTTCTCTGGAGAAAGAGCACAGCTAGAGGAGTTCCTGGGTTGAGGATTTAGCATTAATTTTGCATGCATGTTCATTCTAGGATTTGAAGGCAGACTTAAAAATCTCTGGTCCAAAAGCAAAACTGAAGCTAGGCATTTAAAATAGGAATTTTGGTATTAGGCAATTACTTTCCCTTCAGTTTTCAAAATGTTGCATAAATTGTTAATAACCCCACACTGAGGAAATAATTTCATCATATATGATTAGCTATTTTCTGAAGGAAATAGCAGAGTGAAAAGTACAAATTGACAGAATTCTACCATTTTTTCTCTTTAGAGTTGCAGATCAACGTATTCATCTCATCTTCTTCCCTCTCTAATTATCATGCAATGGCATGGTATGTGCACTTCCGTGACAAGTGAAGCAATTCTTTGACATGTAACTACAAAATACTTGGGAACCCATAAAGGACAAAAAAATGCCCAATAAAAAATTTAGATAGCACCAGTTCTTCATGCTGACAGAGCCTAAAATTAAAAACTGAAAGTCTAGAATAACTGCACAGAACCTACACATAGAAATGAAAAGCTGAAGAGAGCACAGACTCATCTCATTTTATGTAATAGTCACTGCCATCCATCCAGCAGCACCTGTGATAGCCAGAGCCACAAGTTCTTAGATAGAAGTTACTCATTTTGGAATCCTCATTTTCCTTAAAGGGCTCAGAAGAAGAGTAATTCAACAGTTTACAGCAAACTGGCCACATACTGAACAAAAGCATGCAAGCACCATCTTATTAACACCACACGTCACCTCTGCTCATCTAACTTCCCAGAGCCTGATACCAGCCTTGACAGGTTTTCATAACAATAAAATGCAATAAATGAATTTATGTCCTGAAGGACTCTAAGCTGCAATGTCACAAAGCCATGAAAGATAAATGATGTCTTAACTAATTTTCTGATTCATTATTCCCCCAACTTCGCACATTTTGTGATGAGAAAAACTCATTTTTCTATTTGGCAGAGAGCTGTGCCAACCCTGTTAATAGCTACTATTACCATCACATGAGCATGTTTGTGAAAACAAGTGTAGTTTCATTCCGACACTGACCTCACAGCCCTTCAGTTTTATTAAAAGCACAAGATCTGTCAGTAACAAAAATTGATGCACTTATCCACAGATTCTGTTTGTCTGCCACTAGCATTTTATTCATTTTTCTTTCCCAGAAGTTCATCTTTAAGCAAGGGCAGATTCATGGCTTAAATTACTGTCTTGACACATCATCTGTTGCTTTGTAAATTCGTACAAAGGACATAATTTCCACAGTCTTTAGGAGATAAAGGATTACTGTTAACCATCACTGCAGGCACTGTACAGATCTGAATTTAACTTGAACTGTGTAAACCTAAATGGGCTTAAAAGTGGCTACTAGAAAGATTTCCTCATCAAACATTCAGACTGAGAATAATCTGAACTGAGAAACCCCATTTAACGCTAATGAGATGCTTTTAGGTGTCAGGACTCAACAGATGAATTTTAGGGTGAGATTTTCCAAACCTCAACTGTCTGAAACTGAGGCCTTTTTAGTATTCAATGGGAGTAGGTTTATGCCAGTGGTTAGCAAAATACTGAAATTCAGTCCACTCTGCCACTGAAGTGTCTATATTTAACTATATTATTTCTGAACATGATTCTCATTGTAGATGTCATTGATTTGGTACTCCTAATACACATTAACACATATATAAATAAACGCACACATAAATAAACACACACGTCCCTTCAAGAATTTTGTACCCGCTCAATGTCTCTCACATCCCCAAATACAATTATTTGTGGGTGATCTTGGTGGTCATTCTTCTTGCCAAAATGGTTGCTTCTGGAAGAAGCCAACAGAACTGAAGTCAAGCAGACACTTCTGAACTTCTCCTCTGATGGGATCTCAATTCAGTGACCAACTAGACCACCCAGATTCAGATTCTTCCTAATTTAGGACTAACATATCAACACCTAGAAATTCTGGCAACTATTGCAATCCCACCTTCTCATGTACTAAGAAAAAGATAAGAAAGAAATGAGCTTTTTGGGCATTGTCATTTCTTTTACAGGAGACTTAGGCATTATATCCCACAGGATTCTCCCACAGCAAAGCTTCATTGTTTTCTCTTGGCAAGAAAGAGCTACTGATTTTTCAAGACCACCAGGAGATCGTGTGGATCATCAAGAAATCTTTGCAGCAGTTAGGTGAGATTCTTAGAGCATCAGCTGTTAGAACAGTGTGCATTGCAGGAGCAGGAACAACCCTGGTTAATCTCCCAATGCAGGGAAACCAAACCAGTGCAAAGTCACCTTCCCCTCCCATCCCACCTTGTGCAACTCTGCTCAGAGCTTTGGGCTTCGTTATGCATGGGAGAAAATAAAACTTGTTTACTATTATACCCTCTAGGTACCTTAAATGACACCAAACATCCCAATGTCTCAAAGTGTTTCCTAAGGGATTGAGTTACTTGTGTTGTTCCTGTGGGGTTTTGATGCAACACAGCCATAGCAGAGCTCGACTGCAGGACAGCAATGTCCTCTTGGAGGATAGTGGGTGTTCTACCTCAGCTCAATCCATCCCGCCTTCCCAGAGGTGTTAGAAAAGGAGAAAGAAAAAAAAAAACAAGAAAATCTTCCAGTAAATCAGGTTGCTTTCTCAAGAGGCAATATGTGTTTTAAAAATCCAGTAAGTTTTATCCCTCAGAGAGAAGATTTAGCACATTTTTTTCAATTTAAATGAGTATAACTGAAACAGCAAACATTACATTGTTTTGCTTAAACAATTTGCTGTTTTACAAGGTGCACTTTGCTTGGGCTGTATTTTTGAGCTATGGCTATTTGAACAACTTGCTTACTTTTTCTAACTAATTTTAAAACCTTTCCAATCTTCCACTTTGCTCAGAAGTTGGTGTGAGCTGCCTACCAACAGGAGAGAGACATCAAGAGAAAAGAATGAAACACAACAGCCGAAAGTCTCGTATTCACTATCATCCCTATAGGACATTCTCTAAAGCCAAGGGAAGCAGCTAACCATTGGAAACCCTTCTTTTCCACAAAGGCATATTAAATTCAACATATGCACATGCAAGCCACCGTGGTAAGTGGGTGATTAACTGCCTTGTGCTGGATTCCAAAGTTTGCACAAAGCATTTTGCCTTCCCAGTTGCTTTGCAATCTATCCTGTTTTACTCTGTCATAAACACCTGCTGTTCAGACAACTGCATTTAAGATGGGCTTAAATATCATTGAGCTGAAACACCGTAATATCAGTCTTAAATTGGAGCCTGAGCTGGGCCCAGGGAAAATGCCATCCCATTGTGGGGCACATCAGCGAGGGGCCTGGAGGAGCTGCAGGTGAGGGTGCTCCCAGACTGGCCTTTGGAGCAGCTGCTCTGCAGTGCAGGGATCCTCAGGAGATGACAACAGAATAGTGCCTGAAGAGATGTGTGTGCATTCACACCTGGGAGGAAATTGGGGTGAAAAGCATGACCTGTCTGCACAGCAATGAATTGCAGAAGTCCTTATATCCTGCAGGACTGGGGAACTCTGGAGGCAATGGGCAGTTTGGCTCCAGCTGCACAGGGACAGCTTTTAGTACTGCCCCAGACCCACTTGAGGGCTGTGACAGACAGCTGATGCCAAGTGCCCAATGCAGCAACCTGTCCTCTGAAGCAAAAGGCATTTTCTCACCTGCCAGGCTCCACAGGGGTTAGCTCCAACAGGTTTGACACCTCCAGTCCCTGTATCACCACTTACTTCGGACTGAGCAGCACATCTGTTCTGTTCCTCTCTTGTAAAAGATCTTTTGTTGTCTCACACAGCAGAGATGGTGTTAAGCCTGGACTGACATTTACTGCAACATCAGCTCGCTGGATGAAAAATCTTCCATCGTGTACTGTATTAAAGGCAGTATTAACATCCATGGCAGAAACACGGGGCTGGGTGACACCTCCTACGTGAAGCTGATTCATGCTTGTGCTAAACCTGGGTCTGGTCCAGCTGACACAGGCAGCTAAGTTACTGCACTGCCAGTTTAATATTTTGCCATCTGCTAACTGAGAGCTCTGCTGCCTGCTGGGTCCCATAAAGACTTTTATTTATTACATTATACATGGCAACATCTGCCACAGGATTTAGCTCAGCTCAGCTTCCTAATTAAACAAACAAACACTACATCTCCCGTACATGATTGGGTCTAACTATTATTTATAAAATCTGAGATAAGTATTTAAAAGATATACATTGTCTGTTCCAGATGAATAAATACCCCTCCCACCATTTGGGGAGGGACTGCTAGAATAAGCTTAAGGTTCTCAAACACTCCATTTTACTACAACAAAGCAATGCAAACAAGTTATTGCATTTGTTGTCGATTTGCTCTTATTTTATTCCTTGAATTATTCAATTTTACACTAATTAGAAAAATCAGATTATATCAAATTCTTGTTAGCTCCTCTCCTGAGTACTGTCTGTCTGTAAAAGCAGGGGAGAATACAACAGGCTCCCTCTGTGCTTGACTGCAGACAAGAGAGACCCAGCCTGAGCAACAGTGCACAGTTCAGCCACCACGAAAGGCACCACGAACGCACGGCCCAAGGCCATTTCAAACTTAATTGCAAAGGGAGGAATCACTGAACAACATCACTGGCTACGCACCTACATCAAGGCTCTCCCATCTGTTCCAGTCACCTGCAGTTAAATCAAACTGGGAGAAAACCTGGATGAAATCCAGGCCTAATGAATTCAGTAGGAATATCACAAATTCTTCATGTTTTTTAAAATCAGTCCTAAACAGAAACTTGAATTTAATTTAAACTTGAACTTTTCTTTGACCAATCTATTCTTTTAGCAAATCTCTTATTTTAAAGATTAAAGGAAGGGTGTCTACAATTCCAAATATGCCAGCTCTCAAAAAAAAAAAAAAAAACAGGTTTAACTTTCAAAAATCAAAAGGTCAGTATAGCAGAACTAGAGTTATATTTTCCAGTCTTCCACTCTTTCATCTGAGTTCTTGTTTACTGAATTCAGTTGCAAAAAAACAAAACAAAAACAACCACACCTAACCACCTAAACCAAACCAAAAAAACCCAAACCACTGCACAAATCTTCTGTAGGGGAAAAAAAAAGAAAACCCCTGCTTGACTTTCATTCTTTAAAAATACATTTATCTTGGTTTCATTTTTAACCAAGTCCAGATGCCCCTTGTGCCTCTGTTACACCAAGGCAGTCCTTTCATTGTCTTTAAAGAATTGGCCTCATTCCTCTCTTAATCAATAGCAATTATTTAATTTTCACCCCAATGATAGGTGTGTGCTGGCTGCCAACACCCCCAGTCCCTTGGGGCAGAAAGTCATTCCAGTCCAGAAAGAAAATAATTGCTTTATTTATGAAAGTAACATTGAGGTTTTCCGTTAAAATCATTGCCTTTACGATATTTTTGCACGATCACCAATGCCCTGGAAGTTTTTCATCCCTACACGTGGTGCTCAGGATGGTGGTCACCCTCCCACCCCTGCCAGCCCAGGGTGGGGGGTGCACAGGCTTCCCCCAGCAGGGCAGCTCCCTCGGGGGGCTGAGCAGGGCCACAGCTCCTCTCTGAGGGGCCAAAACAGGCACCTCGACAGCCGTGGCACTGCCACAGAGGTGAATCTGTGCAATTTAACACAGGCGGCCAGACCAGCAGCTGTTCAACAGCTCCAGGCACTGAGATATTCAGGGGTGACTTCAGACTCCCCACCCACCTTCACCTTCCAGCATTACAGAAACTCCTTACCTAAGAATATAAAGTTCTATTGTACAATTCCTTTGCCACAACACAAATAAGACAAGACAAGATCATAATAAGCAACTTATCAGCTCCATGATCCATAGCACCTATATGTGTAGCATTTATAAAAGTCTTTTTATTTTCAAGCCTGGAAAAACAGGCAGCTCTACATATTCATATTAAAAAAAGATGTGCTACAGGATATGTTTGACCTAACTGCTTTTATTTAATTTTTGAGTGTAACATTTGGGTATTTACAGGCTCAAGGAAATTATCCTGTATCACTGGTACCTGCACAATGAATTATTTATGATTCAATCATCACAAAGAGACAACCCTCCAGCAACACGTGACCTTTATTATCTCTCTTCTCTAGTTCAAGTATTTTCTGACATTGCTTTTCTGAAGACCCTGTGTTCCTTTGGCACAAAAAGGGGTGGTGATAAAGAGGCAGAAGCTTAATTACTTGCACATAAAAAGATGAACACGTCTGCCAGGTGCTGTCAGCACCAACAAAGATCAGGCTCAGACACCTAGAAATTGGCCCTTGAGATAACAATTCCCATGTGCCCAAGGAGCCTATGGGCACACTGCATACCTTCCCAAACAGCCTTTTTAATTTAAAATTGCACTTTCCCACTTAGTCCTGCTCTGGCCTCACCCTGGTTTTAAGGGAATTCCAGAGCTCATGGCATTCGGGTGCCAGTGAGACCCTCCTGCCCCACACCCTGAGCCCTGCACAGCAGCTGCCAAGGCAGAGCCCCCAGCTCACACCAGGAGCTTCCCCTGGCAGCAATGATGCTCTGGGAGGGGGAGAGGACAGAAAAGACTCCTGATGAGACGTTCTCTCTGTCCCAGGCAGGTGCACGTATCAGTGCCTGGAGGCTCTGTGCCCTGAGCCAGCTGAGTTGTTGCTGCAGGAACAAACGCATGCAAGTTTGTCGTGTCACACTGCCTCTTAACACCTCACACATTGGGGACGAGCAGGAAATTTCAAATACTTAAGGAGACGTTAATGGAATTTGACAATTTGCATCATCAGAAACGTGTCCAGCCCTCAGGAGGATCCCGAGAAGAGGCTGTGACCGCTCACACCGGTGCCCACAGCCAGGAGGGGGATTTATCTCCAGGCCTTGCCAATCAGACACGCACTTCAGCATGGGAATTACTGCTCCGGGGTGACAAGAGCCACACAGCAGAGTATCTGTCAAACTGACAGCCCTCCACTTGTGTGGAGCTGCTTTTGCTGTGCCCATGGCAGCTGAGGCTCCTGCGGCCGCTGGGCTCAGCTCAGCCAAACCCCAGCCTTCCCGCGAGAATCAGGAGATCTTCCCACCCACACAGCAAATCCTTCTTCATGCCACAGCATTCCTCAGGCTCCTGGGTCAGTTCCCAATCCAGTCAGGAGCACATCCCTGATGTTTCCTAGCTCTGGTAAAGGGAACAGCTAATTTCTGTTCAGAACAATTGTGGTTTAACCTCAGCCAGCAACTAAGCCCCTCACAGCTGCTCACTCTCTTTCCCCACATGGGATGGAGTGAGAATCGAGAGAACTAAAGGGAGAAAACTCGTGGGGGGGATCAGTTACATTCAGTAGAGCTGTTTCACAGAAATTCCCTCAACTGTAGCTCTACTAAATTCCTTCTGGTTCAAATACTAGAACTCAACTCCCAAACCCCTCTCTGACCCAAAGAGCCCTAAATCTGTATCATTCTGCACTTTTCATCCACAGACGTCCTTGAAAGCACTGACCTAGTTTTTTTTCTTTCTGAAATACTAAATAAGACTGAAAATAAAAGAAACAATCCTATCAAAAAACATACTGAAAGAAACTGCTGGGAGTTTGACTTCTGAAGTCATACAGAATACAACTCCGAAAAATGACAAGTGAAACTTCAGTCTAACTGAAGAATAAATTGGCAAGAATAACAAAGTTCTCCCTGAAATGGCTGATTCAGTATGCATGGAAAAGCTAGATAAACATCACATGATCTCCCTGGACCCTCTAGACATAAACAATGCAATTAAAAGGAAACATTTACTTCCACTCTTGATGGTATTACCTGAGGGATAGCAGATGCCAGATAGTTCAGTGTTTATTAGAAGCAAGTAGCAAGTTTGGCAATTGGAACTGGCTCAACCCTCTCTCACATTTTTGTAATTTTATAATACCATATGGTCACTACAGATCTCTCTGACAATCTCCTGGTTTAAGTTCAGCTGTTTCACAGAACATTTAAACTGAAGTTAAGCATATTGAAGATATAATGGTAAGCAACAAAGGTATTTCGGGGAGAGCTGCAAAATCACTGAGAAATGCAGACTGCTTTTTGAATGAGTCAATATTTGTTAATAAAATGCTTAGTACCTTTGGGCTTTGGGTGTACACTGAACCCCAGCCTCACAAGACCCCAACAAGCTGCTGGGCTGAAGCCAAGCATGACCCCGAGGTCCTGCTGCACCCCCTGAAGCACAGTGACACACCGTGTCAGGGCTGCTGACAGCTTGGGAGATGAGCACAGTGACAGGAATCAGCCTGACCTCCACTGACTGCATTTACATTCAGTATTCCAGTTCCTGCTTCCCGGGAAATTACCCACGTGCTGATGCTTAAAGAGATTGGCCTGCTCATATTGGAGCCCTGCTCCTAAAACTGAACGTGAGCACTGATGCTGGCAAGAGGACAGGCAACTCCAGTCATGGTTGACTGGCATATTAGGTGCCAATCAAATGCCACTGACTTCCCAGGGAATTGAGGGCAACTAGAGCTCCAGCTAATGAAGTCCTACATTTACTGGATTATCAGCAAAATGTATTTTCTAAAAATGCATCAGTATGTCACAGCAATGGGTTTTTCTAACAACTTATTTAACTGTATAATTTATTGATGATATCTACAGCAAGGAAAAATATTTACAAGTTCTCGCTCCTTCATGGCCGAGAGCATAAATATATAAATCATACAAAACAGAAAAACTCAAGAGACTGTTTAAAGCCTGCTCTTATTTTAGCTCCACAGACTGAAACAACCTGACACTATGGTAATGCAATGGGTCTGGGCCTCATTAATTTTTAATCAACCTTTATCCACCATAGCTTTTGAAACGAACTGTTACTAATGACGAGTCATATGTCAGTCTAATGAATGGGATGCAAACTTCCATTAAAATAATGAAATTAGCTTGTTTGACTTTTGTTCCAGTTCCATGGCACACAGCCCCAGGTAATTACAGTTTGCACTACTTGCCCATATTAAAGTCTGTTTATTTACTTAAGGTCTTTAGTCAGGACATCCCAATTTAGCTCACGTCAGCTGTTTTTTATGAGTCTAAGAGTATTTGTCTTATTAACAAAGAGATAAATACTTGCAGGCAGTGCAAAGTGCTAAAACCTCAATTATGCACACGGAACATAGTGAAAAACAGAATAAGCACACAATCCCTAGTGATATAAACACATCTCAGTGTTTCCCTGTGGCAGCAGCAATTACTTTTGGAAAACAGAACAAGGTCTGAAAGGCATCTTTGCTGGGTATAATTTGGCCTCTTCCAGCAACCTTTGCCCTTTAGGATCCCAAGTATAGGCTAAAAAAAAAAACCCAAACTAAGTTTCCAAATATTATCATGCTCTGGAGCGCATGAGTCGTGACACCCTGCAGTGACCTTATTTTCAGAAGTGTATCACTCTGGCTCCACAACGTGCCCCCGAGGAACGAAGGCCTTTCAGACTAACTTGCAGTGAAAAGCTGTTATCAATATGTTATTACATAAAAATGTGTTACAGCATCAATAATGTGAGTAGGTCATATTCCAATTTCACAACAGCATCTTCCAAAGTTCCTTCAGCAAGCCCCTACATCCCAGAGTCACGGATAACACCTGAAAGTGATGTAGATCAGCCCTCTAGAGATGATTTTGGAGCAGCTGAGGTTTTGGTGTGAGCATGCTCCCGTGCACAGAAGATTTTACTGCTAACAGAGGACTTCCCAAAGAGCAGCCTCTCTTTTATAAGACTAAAAATAACCTGCCATAAATAACCTCAAGTGCCAAAGTGAGATCTGTTAAAGGAAGAGCCGTCACTAAAGCTACCTGAGAAATACAAGTCTCTGTTGACTTAGAGGATGCACTAGAATCATTTTTATAGTTTTAATGTCTCTTAGGTTGTCAGTGAACTATTCTGATCTGTCCTGAGGCTTAAGAACAATGCTGGGTATGACCCTTCAGAGAGGCAGCAGCCACTCCTGCTCAGCCCATCCCAGGCTGTGCCCAGAGAAACAAGGCAGGAATTGAACCTTCCACAGGCACAGGGGCTGCCCTGCAAACAGGTTAAAACATTTCCCTCTCAGCTCAGAGGCAGAGCCAGGAAAAGCCACGGGTTCTTTTTCCTGGCCTGGCAGGAAGAGCCACAACTCTTTCTACCAGATCCAGAATATTTCACCTGAAGAGCAGACAACAAGGAATTTAACAGAAGATATCTTTCTCAAAGAACACCAACAGCACCTAAACCCAAGCTTTTCCAATACATTCTTTTTTCCCAAAAGTACACAGAATATTGATCTAGAGTCTCTCCCCAGTACCTGCTTGAACTCAGGTCTGTGAAAACCCAGAGAAGACAATTTCTTCTTGCTCTGACTGATGGATCCTCACCTCTCCCTTCCCACATCCCTCCAGATGTCTCCAAAAGATCTTTTGTCTCATTGCTAATGGAAAAGTACACAGCTTTCTAACAATCTTCACAAGATGAAGAGAAAAACATCTTCGCTTTTCACGTGTTTATGAATTATGTGCTTGCAATAGATGGTATTCACAAACACAAAAATCCATCATTATTTATACAGGAACTCCCACTTTCTGAATTCAGGCTCAAATTGAACACAATAGGAATATCTGTGAAACAGAAACTTTTTTTGATCTAGAACAAATACAAGCCAGGAGAGAGCTTGTGATTTAAAGGGATTTTAACAGGAAAGACTCTGAATTACCCCAGCTGACAGCTGTAAAAAGGTGACCAAAGAAATGTAGGGTGAGTGCTACATCCAGTGACAGTCACCATGTCAGAGCTGGCATCAAACGCTGGCTTCCCCCAGCTCAGAGCCTGACACTTCTTACTGACAGTGCAAAAGCCAGTTTGAAAACCTATAAAGCCTGCACTGAAGGGACATCCTGTGCTCACAGAGGACTCACTGTCTCATGCAGGAGAGATCAAGGAGCTGCCTTCCTGTCCTGTTCAAAGCACATGAGACTTGATGACCACTTGACTAATAGAAGTCACCCTTGATAAGGTTGTAGGGGTTTTTCCTGAACTTCCAGAGTACATAAGCATTAAAATAACATTTGTGAAAAGACAGAACAAAGGGAAAATTATATCAGGTCTGCTTTCCTCTCTATTGTTGTCTTCCTCCCGAAAAATAAAAGCATTGACTTCACCAGATACTCTTCCTGGGAGAGCCAGGCACAAAAATAAGCAAGATCATGTTACTGGTTTGTCCCTCTCACCATAAGCCAGAGGACACATTGACCTCAGCTAACTTGATTTAGCTCAATCTGCAGTCTTTCTTCGTTTGTATTACATTAGGCCCAGATCCGTCTTTCAAATTACCTTTGGAATTAACTGAGGTGGCTAATTCAGGAGCTTAATTGCTCTCTGTTAGTCACGTAATCAATACAGGCAAACCTCTGCATTAGCATACCAGGTAACTCTGGTATAACAGTTAAAATTCTCAGGGTTTGATTCAAACCTTAGAGCCCAACAGTCCCTACTAGAAATAAGTCCAGGTGACTTTCCCATATTAATGCAAGAAAAGCTCAGCACAGCCAAGAACCAAGCTCAGGATGCCCAGGGACCTACACCATCACTTCTACTGAAAATTACTTCCCCTTTCACCAGGGCCCTTTACAGAAGGTCACACAAGTGATTCCTGACCAATTCCTGAGAGAATTCCTGTACCTCAGTATGTCAGACAGGGTGTTCCTGTGGCTGAACTCTTACCTGATGCTCCAGAGAGAATTTAGAAACAGATAATCAGGTGTACAAGAGGTCAGTTCCCAGCTCTCATTAGGTCAAAGTGAGCTTGAACTCTGAAGCACAAGGAGTTGTGGTTTTTTTCCAAAGGCTAGTAGATTAAATAGTCCTGTTCCTTGTGTAGAGTCCCAGTTCTACCCTGAATTTTTGGAATCCAGTTAACCCCCATGGCAGTGAGTCCTATGCTGTGGGTGAGAATTAATTCCTTGTGCTGTGTCAGAATTTCCTGAACACCTGGAAAAAGGTATTCAATAATATTTAAAGGTGAAAAGGAGAAACAAATGTTTTAATTAAAAAAACCACCCTGAATCAATTATCAATTACCTTTTCAATTACCATAAATGAATCAGCTTTTTAAATGTCTCTTTATGTAACTGTTCCCCCATCCCCAAACCTGCCCCAATTCTGCAACAAATTCAGAGACAGACAGACAACTGCAGCTCACTGTGCACTGACATCTTCCCAGCTGGATCATCACTTGTCACATTTCTCATGTGTGGAAAAATTGTAATTTTTTATTGCAGCTGCACATGGAGTACCCCACAGTGACACCTGAGTGCCAGACCTGGACAGATA
Source organism: Melanocharis versteri (assembly GCA_013397845.1). NCBI lineage: Eukaryota > Metazoa > Chordata > Aves > Passeriformes > Melanocharitidae > Melanocharis > Melanocharis versteri. The sequence goes on along the minus strand of VZTG01002323.1, from coordinate 1,238,287 downwards.
TTTAAATCTCAATATGGTGCATTGTGTAATTTAAGTTTTTCCTCTGGTGTGTACTAGCAACAGCTACATTTAGCAAAATCTATCACTTTTCACTGTTACACGTCCCCCTTAGTGAAACCCTCAATTCAAATTAAGTCTCAAAAAATTAATGAGTTGCATTTGCAAGAATTCCTGTATTTTTAAAATAACATAAAACTTGTAAAGGATGACTCCAGAAACAAATAGCTAAAATAAGGTATTTAGGAAATGTATTTGCAAAGTTCTTTGAGATCTTCTGTAGAATATGCTAGCAGTTAGAATTATAAAAACTAAGATGAAATAGGAAAAGTATTTCCTTTTTTCTGGCAATGCATAAGTTGCCTTTATTTAGAATTGCTGCCATAAATTTTCAGCACTGTCAAACAAGCCTGTACTGTTAACAGCATTCAGTGATTACTGTGAAGAGTAAGACTCATTTATAACATAACATAAATAGATAAGGAAAATGCATTTTTAAATGTCATTAAGCAGCATTCCACAGCTATCAAAAAACAAAACCAAAAAAAAAAACACCAAACAAAAAAAACCCCAAACAAACAAAAAAAACCCAAAAAACAAAAACACCAAGCCAAGCAAACATACTTTTCCTCGAAAGTTATTCATAACATTTGCATTTTGCTAGCTCAGATCTAAAGACCCAGATCTGAAGTCAGCAAGATGACTGAAAAGGGCTTCACACCAGGCTCTAGCATTCCAAATCCTGGATTCAGATACCTCTGGAGTATCAGTGCCTCAGTCCAAGGGACACACAATCACATATGCATATATTTCACAGAATCACAGAACCAGCCAGGCTGGAAAAGACCTCTGAGATCAAGTCCAACCTATGACCAAACACCACCTTGTCAACTAAACCTCTTTCTGCCCTTGTTGTACAGGTAATTTCTCTTTTTTAAATGAGCAGTGACATGACACACAAGCTAACTACAAATTCAACACAATACATAGGCAGGTATTTTATGTTTTGAAGCTCCTCCTGGACACAACTGCTTCAGAGGGAGCTCATTTCTCTGCAACGCTTCATTTTACCTTTCTATCAAAGAGTAAAAACATAGTCAGGAACACCCTTCTATAATACAAGCAATAGGGTTTTACAGATATTATGTGACCCTACACAGATATCAACTAATTAACCTTCAGCATTTAATTCAGCCAGTGTGCTGAACTTAGCAGACAGGTACAACTGCAGATTGCCTCAACAATTGTACAGAAAGATGATTTTGTGTGAAAAGTTGTTTGTTGTTTTTTGTTTGTTTTTTAAAATAGAACATAATAATACATTTATGCATATCCCTGTTCCATATTTACATGGGGTCCCATGTCAGTTTTAGGAGCTGCATCAGAGCAGTGAGGCCAGTGTGTGTGCACAGACACCCGTGGGGCAATGCCCAGCCTATCCCTTGGCTGCAGCTCCCCACTGAAACAGGGAAACAGGGAAAATCCACAGCGCTGAGCTGAGTTTGCAGGGCTGGCATAGGCCTGCCTTGGGATTTCTGCCTCACCTTTCCTGCTTGCACTAACTCCCTAAATGCCAACCATAAACTTCCTTAACAGGTTGCAAATGCCGTGCCCATATTTGCTCATTCTTCCAGAAGTTCCTGGGAATGCAGACAGTGTCATTTTTATTGCTGCAACAAATAACAATGAATTTTCATTGTTCCAAGATTCTGCCTACAACTGCTCCAGGCAGGCAGGCAGGTGTGTGTTCCACAGGCAGCCTGCCTAAAGCTCCCAGCTTTTCCCAGCTGCTGTCATCCTAGTCAGTGATTTCCAAAGGATATTAGAATATTCATAGCTGCTTCCAAGCAGATTAGGCATAGGCAGTAAATCATATGAGATTAATTTGGCAAAACATTTTAATCCTTTCATGTGCAGCTGTTCAAATGTCTGCAGTGAAGGAGATTGTTTCGTTCAGCTCTAATATTTGGATTTACCTTTGCAACACAGAGGTGTGGAAGGTATGAAGAGAGATCAAGAAAACCAAGTTTTACCCAGCATGCAAAACAGTGGGGTTTTTTTTAAATCCCTAAAGCCCACAGACATACCTGCATTATAGACATCCTCCCTGAGAAAGCAATGGGAAACTCCAGGATAAGAACAGATCAAAAAACGTGAGGTTAACAGCAAGAAGTAGTAACAACAACAACAAAGTGCTCTTTTTAAAAACCTACACAATAAAAAATGCAAAGGCATATGATAATCATATAAGGATAAGGAATGGACTCCACCTGCCACAAAAACACCAAACAGCAAACACACTTAAAACCTGGATTCTTCAAATATTACCTCATCTCTGAATTTAACTGAAATAAATTCAACTCGGATTCAAATTCAAATTTTTGTAACAGTATTTTTTCTTAATTGAATTAGGGACTAACCCTTCTAGCTGTTCTTAAATTTAAATACAATCTTCTGTGGACATGTGATGCCAGCTCTGCAGCTGTACTGATCCGTGCTGCTGTGCTCTGGTACAAGACAAGCCAATGAATATCTTAGACATCAACAGAAACAGAGCATTTCTGCTCATTGACCATCCTATGCTTCCCACTGCACCCCACATAAAATGGACATGAATCTCTGATAACACATCTCATGACTGAGATCAACCAAATGAAATTAACTCTGCTCTGACGATGAACTCAGATCGGGCTCCCTGCTGTTCCACAGCATTTACACGTGCTGGCAAAAGGTACTTGCTGCCAAGCCTCTGAATTGTGAAAATACTTGCACAAGCCACAACTCAACCTTGGTGAGAGTTTACCAGGGTAATTCCTGCCCTTCTCATGTTTAATGTGAAAGGAGTAATGAGGGACATTAAGGCAACACAAGAGCAGACACCATTTTACTTGGAAAGAACAAAATATACTTTCAGGTTGCACAATGCCACGCAATACTTCCAGCTTAGGCACCTCAGTTCTCCTCAAACCTTCTGTATCCGTGCATTAAGCAGTCTCTGTTTGAAGGAGTGCCACATATTCCATAGTTTATTTCAGGATACTTGGATACGTTATATTAGAGCAGACTGACTACACTCCTGAAGAACCCAACTGTTCTATGGTATCACATGAAATCATCATCCTAAAGGCCATTAACACTTCAGCAAGAGCTTTTTCCATTGACATCAAATATACTTTGGGTCAGGCCCAACAGGGGGATAGTAATTACCAAAATCCCACTAAAATAAAATAATTTCTTATCCTACCATCTCTCTCCAAGTTCTCTTCCTTCCAATCCCTGCTGTCCTACAGCTGTCAGGATTGAAATGTGGTAGCAAACTCTTCCTCCTTGACAGAGCCAAACCTATAAAACAAGTATTTAAATGCTAAAACAAAGCTGTATTATGATAAATTTTTAGCAGGAAGGTACCATATTTCAAGTGCAAAAGCGTGCACAAAGGTTAGGAAGCTGCTGGCTTTTCTCTCCAGAAAAAACAAGATGATTTGCTGAGGCACTTTTTAGGGCAGAGAAACCAATACTCTTGAGCTTCTAGTTTGCTTCCTCAAATATAATTACCCAGCTTTGTGAGCACAAACTAGATTTGTGCCAGTGAACAGAACAGCTCTTGGAGCCTCTCTGATTCAGCAGCCAAAGACTAACGGGGTTAACGAACTTGAACTTTGAGTCCAGCCAACATAAAATACAGAAGCAAAGCAACCTGTCTTGTAATGTCCCTGTCCAAACAATTAATATTTTCCTTGTCACACTCTACATCAGCCCAAGGCCACTTGTGCAGCTCTCCTGGGAAAGGTGAGCAGGGGAGGCCCAGCAGGTTCGGGCTCACCTGCTGCCTGATCAGGGAGAGCCTGCATGCAAGTCCTGTGCTCCATCTTTGTTCGCCTGGCTACTGAATTTATTCAAGGAAAAGGAGCTGCTTCCACTTCGTTTCCATGACAACAACCCTGAAAATTTTGTCTTCATGTAAGTGAGTTATTGCTTTGTGTGCTTCCATAGTCTAGGCAGAAAAATTAGCATAATACGGTCTCAAGAAAGACAATCAAATCTTCCTATCCTCCCAACACTCCTACAGGCAGCAAATTCTTAGATTTCATTACCAGAGGTATAAATGGGTTGAAAAACAATCCTCATTGTTTATTATGGAGGGATTTAATTTCAACTAAAAACTTCAATTAAAGAAGATTCTTTTGATGACCATGTTTGTGTACTCATTAACAGAAGAGAACAGCCTAGTGTATTATTGCCTATTTACAGTCTTTTGAAAGCAGCTTTGGAATGTTTATCCATAAATTTTGGTCACTATTCCTCTCCATAAATGATTTCAACTTTTATTTATTGGTGATGCATTCAAAATACTTTCAGTGCTACAAAACAAGTAAATTTTTCCAGAACACAGAAATCAAAATATATACAAGACAGACATTTAAAACATAAAAACACTGGTGCATATCTTTGAATTACTCAAGCTAAAACTATACTGTATGCACCAAAAACCCACAGAATAAGTACAAGTCTACAAGTATCATTTCCACTGAAACAGCACTGAAACTGCTTTCCTGTGAAAATTGGATCTGATTTGAGAGATCCTCGTCACAAAAGGAGGACACTTCAGAAGAGTCTTGAACTGAATGACTTGGTGACTGACTTTGTTGAGAAAATATTTGAGGATATCTGAGAGAAATACTAAGCAGTCCCACCAGTGAGAAGCTGAATGTGTTCGCCTTGTTTCACATCATTCAGCCCACATTTAAATACTTAAGAGATGTTATATGAACATAGAAAACAGCTTTTCAAGGGGGGAAAAAAAAATAAGAACATTCTCTTTCCAGTCCTGTCTCCTGAATTACAAGAACCACCGGATCCCCACATCATAGTGCCCTTAGCAAAGGACCTGGATCATGAATCAAAGTAACACTACAGGAATTCCACAGCACAACTGGGACACTTATCTCAGAAGCAAGTGACACGGCGAGACAGATCTCATTGTGTGCTACAAATCGTTGCAATTCCACTGCCTTCACTGGAAGGCTCATTACACCAGCTGAAAATTTGGACCCAGCACCAGACATTTTTATCATTGTGGCTATCCTGGAGTTGACTCACAAGGAGCAGCTCTGATGGATTCTGGGTTCCTTTCAGCACTTGAAGATAGATGGACTCATAAGCATGGCATTTCTGCTGTTATCAGGCATGTAAGTGAGCATGCTAAATCACCCACAGAACAATGAATGTTTTAAGGTCAGTTGAGCTGGAGAATCCAACTCTGTAAACAGTAAGGGCACAAAGGTTTTTCTTCAATGAGAAAAGGGGGGGGGGGAAGCAAAGCACATTTTGACTAAAATATGGTCAAAATATTGAAGACCCAGGAGAAGACACAAACGGAGGGAAGTTCTGCCAGGTACAGTGCTTGCAGTCACTGTTCTGTGACACCTGCTTGGCACAGCTGGGCTGGCAGGCAGGACCTGTTTTGGGGCCAGCCCCAAACCCTGACCCATGAGGCCATGAGGATTATCAGAGCAAGGACACCAGCTCTGAGGAACCACCAAGTCTGACCCTTATTCTTACGACGAGGGAGGGGCATAAGGGTCACTGAGGCAGCTGACCAAGTCAGACCTGCTTTTAAGGCTACACTTTCAAGCCCAGTGTAAAAATAATCTCAGTTAGTATGGGGAGAAAAAGATTGTTTCCATTTAACCCTCAACCATGTAGAGTTCAGCCCTAGCTTTAAAAGATTGTTTCCATTTAACCCTCAACCATGAAGAGTTCAGCCCAGTCTAGCTTTAAAACACTGATAAATTCTGAATGATACCAGTAAATTCAAAAAGCAGAGTGTTCTTAAAAGGAGTAGGGGAGCACCAGGAACTGGCTGGTAATTTACACAGGAATAATAAATGCAAAAGTCAAACAGGATCTTCATTAGGAGTCATTCTAGTCAGAAATGTATGTGAACAAAGAACTTGCAAACCATTGCTCTGAAGAGCAAGAACTGGTGTCTGCGGGGATAAAAAAGAAGATTAGGAAACCACAAAGTGGCAAAAACAGATGTGTTTTTTTGAACTGAACTTCACTTAGTTCTAATCTCTCTAATTCCCATTATTATTTTTAGGCAGGAAAAAGGTTTCATCTTCCAAACATAATTGCCTTGCTATTTTCTGTGGTACTGCAAGTCTCCCATTGTATCCTCCATATACTGTTTTTGCTCCTACGTTATTTTCTTTTTTATATAATTTACCAAGGCTGATTCTTCTTTCTAACCTCTCTGCAGTCTCCTATTTCACTGCTAAAATGTTGCCTTGAGATGACTGATGACATGTTTGACATTTACATTTTATTGGAAAGAATATAGATTTCATCTTTCTTATCTGTTCCCAAAACATTTCCTCCATTCTCTCACAACACGTTTTTGGGGACAATAGCTGCATCCCCATCAATTTTCTCCAAATCATTACATACTTCTTTGAATACTGACTTTTCAAAGTTTAATATTTGTGTGCCATTACTCTATGTACATATTGTAGCCTCATGAATATTTCAAATCCAATAGCAGTATGATCACTCAACCTTATAAAAGCTCACCAGCATCTATTTTATTTATCATACAGGTCCTGCTTCAATTCCTGGGATTATGTCCAAAATATCCTCTGAGATTGTTTTCTCTTATAATTTGTATAAGCAAGTGGAAAAACCCTTACACTAACACGTGTATCTTTTCTCAAGCATTAAGCAATTATTATTCCAGTCAAACCTGAAGTAATTGAACTCCTCTGTGATCAGTGTGCCAACCTTTTAATGAGTCTCCACAAGTATTTCTTGATTTTCCTGCTTAGGATCATACCTTTAACCACTTCTGGACTCTAATTTAACTCCAGCATCTCAGGTTTTTTCTTACCAACTGAAGTCAAAGCATGATACACCCTCCTATTTTTTTCTTCCATTTTTCTGTTCACCCCACTGCTGAGCTCCAGCTGTAAGATTCTGCAACATTTCATTGACTAATATTCCTTTAAAACTTCCCAGACCCCTAATTTACACAGGATTTTACTTCTAGCAACTTGCAAACCAGAGTGAAGGTTTAGAGGATTCTCTTTTTATTGGAGGAAGTAATTTAAGGTCCCACTCTGAGAACATCACCACAGCCACCGAGCTTATGCATGAATAAACTTGCTGCAGCAAGATCAAGTAGTACATGAGTTATTTCCAAATTATGACATTATTGTATCCATCTGCCAAAATCTTTGTCTGTTCACCAGTGAGTGCTGGCAAGAACGGATGAAGAACTGGCCAATTAATGAACTTCTCTGCACACATCTGTTGGAAAAATACTGAATTTTTACCACCTGCATAGCAGAGAAGCAGCTCCACTGAGGCACCAACTTCAGCCGTGTGAGCAGCAGCTCCCAAGAGACCATCCAGAGGATGGGTGCAAAGCCCCTCTTGGCTTAAAAATATTTTTCACAAATTTATTTCTTATAAAACTCAGTCTCTATGTAAGATCCACAACCTGCCATAGGTTTAAATGTAATTTTAGCGTAATAGATTAAAAAACTATTTCCCAGACTAAATAACAGATGCCTAGATCTATACTTGCTTCAAAAAGCTGCTCTGAAGCCAAGACAGAAACACAGAATTTCAGAATATGTTGCTTTTCTATACCTGTCTGGAAAAACAGCTCAACAGACCATGACAGGACAGAGTTCTCACCCTCCAGATGAACAAGGCCATGGAAATTCTGAAACTTCCCATTGCATGGTGTGGCATGCAGGAAGCTAATGAAACAAGGCAAGAAACTTTTTCTTCCTACACACTTTCTTTCAGATAAAGAGGATGCTTTACCCTGCACTGACACACAGTAAAAACCTCCAAAACAACTGTGATCCTAGTAAAAAGGTCAGTTGCTGAATAGTGCAAACTGAGGGCAAATAAAAACCATTTGGTTAGAGAATTCCACAGCTTCCAATAGCTTTATTAAGAATTTTAATCCCACTAGGCTTCTCTAATTAAAATCAGATGAATTTCCAAGTGATGCCAACATCCTCAACAGCTCATATTCCCTGGGATCTCCATCATTTCCGCACAGGCCCCAATCTGCCAGTCACCTCCTGGTACCAACCATTAAAAACTATTCATCAAATCCATCTCTCCAGGTTCACCTACAAAAATTAAGGTCATTTACTCTCAAAGCTCTTGGCTGTTATCCTATATTATCCAAAGTTTCCTCTTCCAAAATATTTCTCTGCTCTGGGATTGAAGAAAGTAGGAACAGGGAGTAATATGGGACTATGTGTGAGTTTTTCATTTTTACACCACAGCCTTTTCAAACCTAGGGTGAATCCTTTCCTGCAGCAGCAGGATGTGCTCAAATACACAGAATGCACCCCCACAGGTCAAGACTTTCTCTCTAAGACTCTCAGCAGATTAAACTGCTTTTCATTTGTTTCTTTTCTTAAATAGAAGGGAACCCCAGAATGCCTGGTGCACTTTTGTATCTCCTTTTGGAGGCAGCTCCATTTCAGCAGCATGTAAATCATCACTGCACGTTGTTTGTGAGCTGTTTTCTGATCCTCCAACATGGAAGTCCCTACATGGTAAGCTATTAATAATAACAATGGGGTGGCTGTTCTAATTGTGTTTAAGCATCCCTCTCTTACACTACTCTTCTTCAAAAAACTATGATTCAATCATTTAAGTTATTAAGGCAAGATAAAAAAATCAAAATAATATTTGGGAAAAGCCAAACCTAGGTACAACACTCTCACAGACTAAGGTGGTATTTTCTGGCCTTTAAACAAAAAGCAAAGCACATCACAGCTCTAGGAATTCACATTTAACTGAACCTCAGGGTTGAGCAGCCACAAAGTTCTGAGCATCATTTGGAGGCCAGCCCTCTGAAGAGCAGCACAAGAACACACAGCCTGCAGTCACCACACTGTGTCCTACAAGATAAAACTGTTAGTGGTGCAGTAGAGGCAGTACAACAATGATGCCCTCTAATATAATTTAAAAATAATAACAAAAAGTGTTATTAATAGGATTTCAGTGTCTGGGGCTTGGGCTTGCTCCATGGACAGAAGTTGATTTCTCCATAAGAAAACAAGTAGCGTTTTTTTAAAAAGGCAGCAAGATGCAAAAAGGTATTTGTTAGCTTGCATCCAGCTGAAACCAGACTCTGCTTTAGCATACAACATTCACCTACTGCAAACTACTCAGATAAACAATCCCCTTACTCATCCATTCCAGCTCAGATAGCTGTTCTGTGTATATTTGGTCTGGAGGCTCCGTGAAGAATGTTATTGATCCTTTTAATGGGTAAGGACCTCACTAAGTGATAGACTGTCCACCCACTTTCCCTAATTAAGAAAAATCCAATTACCACACACAAGTGTAAATTGTGAGACTGTAAATACCACCCATCAGTCTTTAGGAGTTGGGACAACTGGCGATGTGTTCCCAAGCCATCTGTACAGCAAAGGACTCATTAAAAATGACTTGACAACTTCTGTACTGGATTGCAGGACAGCAACTTGACTGAAAAGCATCAGCCTTTGGAAATGGTTACAAAGCACCTCAGAATTACCCAGGTTCTCATCAGGAGAGTGACTGTGCTCAGAGAGGGTTTCCAGAGTCTGAAGCAGAGAGTTCTGCTCTGAGTTCTGTGGAGCAGCTGTACAGATCGATCTCCTCCCCACAATCCCCAAGAGAAGATGAAGTGAAAAAAGCTCCTGGAGAGGTGGAAATGCAGAACAGCACTGCAGAACCCACGGAGCTGCCAGAGGGGAACAGAGCAAACACGGGCTCATCCCTGGAGGGGATGTGATACCACACCTTGGAAACCAGGCCTCTAAAATGACACTTTAGGGGCAGCAGCCATGGGAAGGAACAGATCTGCAATATAAAATCAAGATTTGGGGGAAAAGGCAGGGATTTCCAGTGCCATGAAGAATATACAAAAATCTCGAAAAAAAAAAAATAACAGTGGAAGCGTAAATAATTAAAGCAAACCCTCCACTCCTTGCTACAGTGCAAATCAAATTCAGGGCTCAGAACAGAACAGGGCTTTCTTTCCTCTCTTACTTCCATTCCTGAAGTTCAAGAACATTGCAATATGATGGTAAAATTATTCTGCATTGATCAAAAGAATCTTCGGAAGGAGGACTACAGAAATTTAGATCCTCCTCACCTAGGATACAGTGAATAGGTGCTGCCATGCCTGTCATATAGATTATTGTAAGAAAAATAAGAAAATAATTAAAGTCTGCTTCATTAAACATGCAGACTTAAAATTTCTTTTAAAAATTTTCTTTAAACATTAAGAACAGCATAAAGGAGGAAAATCACACTGAAAGGCAAAACATCCAGTAAGGCAGACAGAGACAGTAATAGGAAGACTGACAAGCAAATTTATAAATGTGAAAGATGACACCAAAGGGACTATAGGAGTCTTAAGTAATCAAAAAGATACAGAAGACTGGATAGTAATAGAAAAAAAGGGAGAAAGTGGCCATATGAAAAAAAAAGAAAAGAAAATGGGAAAATAACTGTAAATGCCAGGGCTAAAAGCAAAGGGTAGGAAAAAAGATACATCATAAGGGAATTACAGGCAAAGTTGGGATATGGGTTCTGATGAGACCTTCTAGAGAACTGCATTATACCTGTACCAAAGTAGGAAACCAGAATGCCAGGAGAGAGATCAGGCCTCAGGGAGTGAGAACTCCACCAGACAGTGTCAGCGTGAGGTTGTTACTCGAACAAAAGCCACCATGAGCTGCTGTTACAGTCTTGCTGCATGGATTGATACAGAGCAGGGGAGGAATGGACAAAGGCATGCAAAAGAGAGAGAAAACGCATCAATTTGTTCTGGCAAAAGTTAGAAAAGAAACCTATCAACTTCCATACAGATTTTACATTACAAACCCTTTTTTGAACATGAATAAACACCACAATCTGTATCCCAAACTCTGTTTTCCAATGGTGTGGGAACACACCGTCGGGGTGGGTCAGATCTTGTGGGAGCTCGTGGCACCCAGAGGCAGGATCCTCTTGTCACACAGCTGTGACCACTGTGTGATTCTCTAAAAACATTCACATCGTGCCAAACAAACACCAGGGAGAAGAGGTTTCTATCTCTTAGAACACGGATAAGGTGTGCTCTACGTGCCAGGGGACTTGGAAAGAACCGAGACACCCAGCAAGGGAAAACAAAATCAAGAGGAGGCAAGAGAAAGATGCTTCAAACACCAAATTGTCGTGTCTTGGTTTATGTAGTGGTCAAAAAGTCACTCACCAGTACCCTCTAGTCCCTTGTCTGCATAACTCAGTACAAGCAAACAGTACCAATCGGGGTGAGTTGTTAAGTTAATCTGTATCTTGCAATATCGATGGTGGAGGCCATGCTTGTCTCACAAGGGTTAGCTTCATTTCCTTTAGAATCTGAACACAACTCACTGCATTTGAATACTCCAGTGTATTTCATTGAATGGCTGAATTCTAACCGACTGAAAGAACACCTATTTGAAAAGGACTAGTCCTGCACACAGGATTCAGCCCCCTACACCTCAACCAGTCCTCACCAGAACAGGGATGAAGGCCCCAGACACAGAGAGGGTCTGGGCAGGGTGTAAGCAATGGATGAATCCCTGCTCCATCCCCAAATCCCCTACACTCCTTGCAGTACACGTGATAATTAATCAGCATTCCCAGCCTGTCAGGGATGAGCTCGGGAGCGTGGCTGGAGGTCAGTGAGACAGGGCTCGGGATTGATGGCTGCACCAGGCAGCCTGCATCAGAATTTATTTCCTTTGCTGGCAAGCACTGACTGTTCCTTCTGCCGAAGAAAACACCAGCAATGGAAATCCTGCCACCACCTTAATTATAACATCTCCAGCTTGGTGCCAGATTAATGAGTAGCTGAGGAATAACATTTTTAAAGTTCGACTAACGGTGATTTGGGTAATGGCTGAGGCACGAAGGCATCTGCACCCAGAAATGCTCTGGGTTTGGACAAATTTGTCCTATTGCATCTGACAATATGACACAAAAGAAAACAAAATTGGGACTTGGGAAACTGATTTAAGACATTTTATTTCCTTATGATGATCAGATATGGGAAACCACCAACACTTAAAAGAGAATATTTTTAACCTGAAAAATGCTAAATATCACATCTTACTAAGAAAATGCAAATGGACAACTTCGGACACCAATAACTATACAGAAACGTTCTCTATTTCTGTGCAAACAATGAAATAAAGAGGGGGCTTCTGACATTACATTGTAATTCTATCTTGCTTTTTTTTTCAGCAGCACCAGCTTCCACCAAAAAAATCCAAACTGAATGGGAAAAAAGGCTTCTGCATATAATGAAGTAAAAACCAGAGAAAAATGACATTAAAAAGCTTTCCCATGTTCAAGGGACAAGCCCAGCAAAACTAAGGAAGATTAACTGCTCCAAATACATCTATGGTCAAGAACCAGGAAAGGAAATAAACAAATGCTTCCAGCTCATCTCTATGCACCATAAAACAAATTAAATTAGGTTTTTGTTCACTGTGTTGTGCAAAAAGTAATTTTATCAAGAGTCATTGTGATAAAGCCAGGCTGCTTCTCAATCACTGTACAAACAACTTTTTCCTCAAAGGTTATCTTCCAAGGACATTTAAAATACAAATATATGTACTTGAAGTTTATGCCTTTCATACCTAGCGTGTTTACTTCAAATGTGTGCTGAGATACTAAATCTACCAATATTGTTGATATTGTTCTGGTTTATACATTTTATTAAAACTAAAGCTGCAGGAATTCTCACTGGCATAAGGGAAAGTACACCTTTTATGACTACCTACTGGCAGGATTAAAAGCCATCTTGAAAAACAACCAATAAAGCTACAAATAGGAATTTTGTGTATTAGCCCACAGATTCATAAATATAATGGAAGATTAGATAGCAAGCTGATATTTATGCCTCTTCAATAAAGCCAGAATGGCAGAAGCAGAGGTACTCTGACACTGCTTTAAAAATTGCAATTACAAGTTTTACCAGAGTGACAGACTCCTCATGAACTTGCTCCAAGTTCACATGAGGAAGATGCAAAGTTTGCGTTTTCTCCAGAGAATAACATTTTCAAATGTTTGCTTTGTCCTCTGTGTAGATACATTTCAAATTTATAAAGTCCACACCTTACCCTGACAAGCTTTAAGTGCTTTTTTTAGATGTAGAAAGCAGGTTAAATAGTTGCCATGTTTTCAAAAGAAATGCAATGGTAGATGCAGAAATACAGGACCAATTTTCAAGATGAAAGCTATGCTGCTAGAAATGAGTTGGCATACATAGATATATAGATATATATACACATGACTGTAGACAAGTAAGATTGATAGATCTATATTAAGCGTTTGCATTTTGACAGTAGGATAGAAAGATGCCAAATGATTTAGAGATTATTGGGAAAAAGTATTTGCAAGAGAAGCTTGCAATAAAAACTTCTTTCCAAGAGAAGATCCTACCAAGCAAGGATGTCTGGGAAAACTTTCAATTACAAAGTTGAGGAATGGGGGGGGAAAAAAATGTAAAAACATTGAAGTGATGTACTGGCTTCAGCACAGGCAATTAATTAACCGAAAGCAAGCTCTCCACCTAATTCAAGCTTCACTTTCAAAAGGATATATAGTCCTATGGCAAATATTTACTTAACCAAAGTTGTTGCTGTGTTAACAAGAGATGTTCTCTAATATGCTGAATGTTACCTGTATTTTACACTAACAGCTGTTTGGAACAATGCAGTTGGAAAGTCGGGGCATGCACACGGGATGGAAGAGCTGCTGGACTCTCCACCTGACGCAGGAAAAAAGCTCAGCACTCCCACCACGGGGCGCTGCCCAGGTGGTGACTGAGTGTTCAGCTGTCAGCTGAGGGCCTGTGGCAGCCCACCAGAGACAGGGCACTCTGCTTTCTGCAGAGACACTTTTGTGCTGTTACCCTGCTTTCTCAAAGCAAACAGCACTGGATTGCCTCTCACAACGGCCATAAAAACAGCTTCCTGGGAACAGATGACCTGCTCTGACACCTCAGGCATCAATCCCCCTCTTCTGATCCTACCAACTTGCAAAGGTGAGCCCAGGTGCACACACCACCACTGGAGCACTCCTTCCGGAATTAAACTGTTCTGGTATTTTACTTTGTTTCAATTATTAAACCGTTCGTATCTCCACCCATGAGTTTTACTTCTTCCACGCCCAATTCTCCTCCCTAGTGGGGTGACAGGAAGGACAAGAGGAGTGAGTGGCTGTATAGTATTTGTCATCTGGAGTTAATCCACAACAATATCAATTCTTGAATAATTTTCAAATAAAAGGTGCAAGTTTTGTAATTTCTAGTCTGGATGGATGGATCGCACAGACTTAGCCAGACAGAATGAAAACCTAATAAATATATAAAATTACATTATGCAATTACAACAAATATTTCTAACTATAATATTGAAATTATCACTGGGATACTATGGAGTTGTTCAAGAACGTAACAGGCTTACCCTAATGAGACAAAAATGGATCAACACACATTTCTGTCAGCTAGAGACAGAGCTGCCTTTGGTTCAGCTTGTGTGAATCAGCACAGCCCAAGCTCCCATCCATTCTGTGCACACCCTGCCTGCAGCTCCCTCCTTCTGTTAGATGGACACTGGGGCTGAAGACAAAGCTTCCCTACATTCAGAGAAGTTCCAACCTATCACAGGTTCCCATTTCCGAGGTCTGCACACGCCTTATACTTCAGCTCTCTGCTTCTACATCCTGTTATGGTGCAAACATCTCTTTTCCCTCAAACCCAAGTTTGCTGGGAGAGCTTTAACTTCCATGAAGACGCTCCAAATACTGTATCACACAAACTGCATGTATATATTTGATCACCACTAGCGGCTGGTCCTGCTACAGGACACACAAACCAGTAAGTTAAAAATCACTCAGTTTTAAAACAACAATTAATATCCCCACAATCTTTAAAGTCTAAAAATTCTTCACTCGAAAGTGAGGATTTCAAAGCACAGGCAGTAATCACACACAGTCTCAGAGAAATGTGATATACCTTTTTTTCTCTCACACACAGAGTGAGAGCTCTGCCTCCACTGCCAAAGCATTTTTGTGACAGCTGAAGCTGGAGAATCCTTTGGGTAACACCCAGACTGAGTGAAATTGAGTGTCACAGGCTTTGACCTTCAACAATGTCTCTTCTCTAATTAAGAAAACCTGATACTGGGAAATGGAAAGAATTGTTTTGTTTGCAAGAAAAAGACAATTCTGGCTGTCTTTCCTGAAGGAGGGGTATTTTTGCACATCTCTACATCTGGCCAAATAAGCTGAACAAAGAGCAGTGTTTGTAAGATAATTGAAATTTATGGTTCTAAGCAGAGACAGACAAAGGTTAAAGACATAATTTTAACAATACATTGTGCTTCACATACAAAACCAAGTGTGACACCCTGTCATTTGTTCACAGCAATCTCTGTCTCCTCCCAGACTGAACAAACAACCAAACCCTGTACGTGTATTGCTGCTAAAAATAAAGGAGAGAACTACAGCAACAGTCTTTCCATCAGTTAATCACACATTTGCTCTGTGGTGACCCACTTTCAAATCACCTTGGGACATGCAGGAAAGGATTTTAGTTATACACTGCTAACAAATGGAAAAAGAAAGGTTAAATGAAAATTTGAGCCCTATTTTTGTTTGTGCAAAATAGTTGAAGAGACAGATAAAATTTTCAAGCGCCAGTTACAGGTTCACTCATAACTAATGGAAAAGGTCTAAGGTTGGAAGCTTTAGTGTTGATTCCCCTTAAAATTTGAGGATAATGGCTTTTAAAATGTTGCAGAATTGCTATGACTGTGTGTGTTCAGCCAGGGCTGGAATTCACCAGATGATGGGAGAGCTGTCCATCTAGGTTTTCCCAGCTAAGCACATGTGAGAGCTAGAAGGTATCTTCAGAGATAAAACAGAATTATCTCAACAGTCACGGTATTTAAATCAGTAACAGCTGAAAAAAGCCCAGCAATCAGGTGCCAAGACTGAGAACTCCTCCTCATGATCTCTTTTCTTCCCTTTCTTCTCCCTTGTCTCACAGTATCACAACGAACAGAGAGAATGTGCCCTTCACCTGAATTCAGAATAACTTGTTTAACATCAGGAGCAGAACAGGATACAGGTTTAGATTAGATACAAAACTACCTAAAGGTAGAGTCTAAGCTGTGGCAAAAACGAGTAACCCTGTGAACAAAATGTTCAATTAACATTAAAAACAATGCATGTGTTAAGAGCTTGAGCTAAATTAATCAGTCACTTCTTCCATTTCAAATCTGCATTTACATATGTAAACAGTGCAGCACTCACAGATTTATCTGAAATAAAATGAGAAAATGGGCAATTTCCCTCTAGAGGGGCAGATGTTTAAGTTGTTCTTGTGATTTTTCACAGATGTTCCCCTCCCAGTATATTTTAAATGGGATTTCTACCTCAGTTCTGAAAATCCATGCTCTCGTGCCAAAGGGCAGGCAGCTGCTATAGGCTGTGGGCACATTTTGTGGTACCTGCACAAACAGGCAGAGGCAGAGAGGAAAGAACTCCTGCATCCACATGTACCCACAGCAGGTTCCCAGTGGGATGTGCCCCACCTCGGCTGCTACAGCTTTTCTCTGGTAACTAAGGACATGACTAATTGATCATCTCCATAAAGACTGAAAACTGTGGGATTTCTTACAAATATTACAAAATACCATGAGGACCCAGAGCACAGGGTCTCCTTGTTCTGAGCATTGCACAGTCCTCAGCACAGAGCAAACAGATGAATACATGAGAACCAAGACTGCAGGAGTTTCTTCTATGGAGTTTTACAAAAATAATTCAGTTGTAATTGGAGAAGCTGGGATTCATGGAACATTTTCCTTTCCACCAGGCAGATGAGTCTATGATTTGTATTCTCTGATTTTAAATGAGATTCTCACCCATCTTCAGTGGATTTGATTGATACAGCACATGAGGCCACTCAGTAAAATGATACAGTGTAGATCAAAGCATGAAAGATAATTTTCCCTGAAATGTATGTAGCTAAGGGTAAGTTATGACTCTTTGTTTCACAGTTTATGGAACACAATTTCATTTAAAGCCTAAATCTGTCATTTCAGCATTGTTTATCAAAATGCATCCAATACCCTCTCCCCCAGAAGAATGGTGTCAAGTCAAAGGCAGAAAATCAAACCTGTACAAAGACATTATTTCAAATATTTAACCATAAAATAAACCAGCTTGTGATTTGCATAAGTATTATCCACATATGATGCATTTGATGCAAGCAAAAGTAATTCATCTGCAAGTTAAATATCCAGAGTGGCAAAAGGTGCTGTAAAATTTATGACAGGAAGCCTGCCTGATGTATACCTAAAGATGCTATGAACTGCCTTCACCTGCATGTATATCTATATTTCATCACTTTGGTTTTTGTCATGCAGGAGCTGAAGAATATTCCCAACAGTGTTCATTTTTAATCTTCTTTCTTCATTACCTGTTTTTTTGGCTCACTGGCACTCTGGGAGTCGATTTTTCCTCAAAATTATTTCCCTGCCAAATTACTATGTGCAACATAATTAAAGCCACTCCATTTTGGATTTTATTTTTGTTTGGTTGGGGATTTTTTTCACTACAGAAACACGAGGCGGGTTGGCTCAAAAAACAACCTCACAAATAACCCTGGCACTTCCCCTCCTCCCAGTAAAGCTGCATCACCCCTTTGAGTAAATGTTTACAAACTTAATAGGCTAAAGTGAATTTGGGAGAAATTCCAGAAAGAAAAGAATAGTCATAAGAAAACACATGGAAAGAGGAAGGAGAGATGACAAAGATAAAACAAAATTCAAACTATTCTATGCTCATATTTTAAGTTCTTTTCTTCTGTAAAATCTTTAGTGTAAATTTAATTAAGGACACCTTTCTGGAGAGCAATAAGCTTATGTCAATCACTTCAGCCCTAGTATCACTGAAATGGAAATCACGTGCCAAGTCTGTCTTCTGTTATCCCTGTGGATCCTTGGATCCTTCAGAATTACTTTTGTGCTCAGCCTGGAGCTGTTCCACTAAAACATACCCAGGTCACAGATTAAGGATGATTGAAGTCGCTCATGCTTTGATCTTTCCTAAAGAGCAGCCCCAGGAGATGCCTTGGCCGTGGTCAGGATGTTTCCACGGCTGGTGGATTTGTTCTGCCCTGGCAGAATCATATCTGCAGGGCTGTGAGAATATACGATGCCATTACAGGTAACAGGTACATACAACAACACCATGACAGCATATTATCAGAGATGTGGTGGTGTGATCTGATCCTGTCCTGCCAACCATTCAAAAAAAAAATCCCTCATTGGATCACCTCCACTGGACAACAGCTAAGGGAGCAGGATCCTGCAGCCTTTCCCTCCATGGGAAAATCTGTGCTTCCACAATCCAATTACACTCACAAATGTAACATATTCAGTTAAAGCATATTCAAACATACTCATCTTAAAACGTATTCATACTCAGTTAAAACACTCACTCGTGTCTTCAAGCTCAAGAGCTAGACATTGAAGATGGCATTAAGCAATTAAGTTATTATGCAGGAGCAGCATTCAGGGAATAACGGGACAGAGAGCAGATGCTGTACTAAAGTGCAAAGCACAGTTCAGGGCACTCATTGTAAAGGCTCACAGAAATCCAGGGAGTGTACAGTTCATTGTTGAACCACATCGTTCAGCTGCCAGCCTTGGGGGAACGGGCGGGCAAAGGCTCCGAGGGCTCTGAACCAGGTCACTCCTTCTCCCCAGGCAGAGCCTGCCCAGCTCTGGGAGCTGGAGGAGGGGGAGGCAGGGATCTCCGGGTGTGAGCCTCTCCCACTCCATCACCTGCACCACCGCCTCCATCCCCACAAAGGCATTCAGTGAGGCTTCCCTGAGGAGGGAGGCACTTCAGCAGGGTTAGGCTGAGGCCCCTGAGGAGATGGAGGGCAGAGAGAAGCTCTGCCTGCTCCTCACCTCTTCCCAGCCATGGGCACGCGTTCTGGAAGAGCTCTGGGTGAGGGATGCACCGAGGTCCTTGTGCAACAACTGCCGAGGAGCACTGACCCTGCACAGCCAAATTCTCTGCATTTAACACCAGTATCTGGACAGGAGCAGGGTGTTCTGGTCTCAGCAGGAAGCACAGACACACACCAGAGTTCATGTGCCAGTCAGACAGGTAACACTGCCCGTGGCTGGGACACATGGTGTTCAATTTAATTAAGCTTCAGGAAGGGTAGAGATAAACTCAGCCACCAACCTGTCATCTCCCTCTGCTTCAGCACCACGGCTCTTTCTCCTTTCTATAACAAAAAAGCCATTCCCTGGCTGAAGCATGAAAAAGCTGAGCAAACCCCACACAGAGCCACAAGAAATACACTGCCTCTGCAAGAAACTTTTCAGAGGGGAAAAAAAAATAAAATAATTTCAGATTTACTAAAATACTGTGATTAGTCTATTTGCAGACTCTCTCACCCCACAAGGCAGCCTGCAGGGCAGTCAGCCAGCCAAGGTATTTAGGCAAGATATACCAGAAAACAGGATTTTTCTTCTAACATAATTCGTCAATGGAAACAAATTCATGCTATTACCAAGCATAAAACCCTGCACGAAGCTATAAAAGCAGGGCTTTTGTTCTGCTGCACAGGAGGGGAATCAGGGTTGCTTATTACCCTGTGAGAAATGCCTACAGGAATCCTGCAGGAGGTTTTGTTAACAATACGCTACATTAACTGTCAGCAGAGGGACTTCATTTTAAATTTCTACTTAATAGGTTTGTCAGATTTTATAATCAGCTAAAAAATGTCATAAATGGCCATAACTCATTCAGCTACTTAAACTAGACAGAAAATTTCCCCTTATCATAGTTTAATAGAAATACATAAATAATTAAATCTAAGTCAAAACAAAATTAAAGCAAGGTAAGAGATGCACAGATTTTCACCTTTCTGCCCTATGTCTATTGATGGAAACATCACAAGGGATTCCTTTCTGTGGACAGAAAAGGCAGCCATACTTCCAGACATCACTTATTCTTGGTGTGGAGCCACATCAGTGTGGAGTTTAAGGTGCTGGGTAACATTTGACAGTCCCTCCCCCACCATTTCAGCTAAATCATAATTGCTTGGGGATGTGCAACTTCTCACCTGCAGCCCTGCTGAGCCCCTAGCTGCAGGCAGGAGTGGTGGGATCAGTGAGCTGCCCAGAAACACAAAATCTCTGCAAAGCCCTGGAGGAGATGGCTGGTGGGATGTGCTCCAAGTCCTGCAATGAAACCACAACCCTCCCTCACAGCTTCAGCACCATTAATGCATCTCCAGTCCTCTACATTATCTGAAGCCTACATGCTAATTTAATTTTTTTTTCTTTTAACCTCAAAACGTTTCTCCTTTCTCCCTTCCTTCAAATATGTCAAAAAAACAGGTGGAAGCTTTTTGGGGTCTATATAAAGAGTTCCAGAAAGTCCTTTTTTATAGCTGGAGAAGTGTGGTGAATGCTTTTGGTTCCTGATCATTTCAAATCTCAGATTAGCCCTATCTACTGAAATAATCATTGCAGTGCTAGAAAGTCAAAAAAATCTCCAACTCTGTGTTTATTCATCTTCACCACATGCCAGAGGTTCAGGTCCAAGCTACCTTGCACAAAGGTTCATACTGTTCAGCTGGAAATTCCACATATATTTGGTCCAAAATCTCTGCTCTATTTCACATATTACACCATACAAATGCACATCTGCATGGCAAACATCAGTCCATAAAGTCTTTATTATCTGTCACACAGTATCCTCTGATGCTCAAGCAAAGCCATTTACCTTTTCTTCTTACAACAGCAGGCTGTACTCGCCAGCATGAGCATCTACATCACACCTGACAATAAATGGGAGCCACTCCTGGGAAATCCAATGATCTAATTGAAACAAGCAGGCTGTCTTGAAAAGCATTTATTATTCATTGTGGCTCCATTAATACTGTATGGCACAGAAGTGATCACATTGAAAAGGTTACTGTCAGATGAGTGAGGAATCTCTTTGTCAGTACAGGAAGGTCAACATCTAAGACTAGGACTGAGGCAGATACTCAGTCATTTATACACAGCATGATGAAAAATGACAGAGCTGGAGACAGACCCACCACTAGAGCTTCACTTTGAATTATTCAGTAATCCTTTTGTTCTTCTCCATGGAACCTGACAATAGTTTGCATATTTTTAAATTGCCCTGATAAGGCCATGAGAAATGTTCTACTGATAAAAGTGCAGAATACAAATTGGTGCTGGATTTACTTAACTGCCCACAATAGATCATCCTGACATACTTTTCCCCTTAAGCAACAACATGGAGGGGAAAGAAAAGCAAGCAGTGTTTCACTTCCAAGTGTGTATCAGACAAATGTTTCTATTTCAAGATAAAACATGAGACATGAGGGAAAAGGACAGGCCCTAGCAGGAAACTTTTCTCATAGGTGCAAATGCATGTATTAAAAAAACAACTTAAAAAATCAAATTTATTTCATTTCTTACATTAATTCCGGCAGTAGTAAGAGATGACAACACATCCTAACAAATGGTGGATGAAACTGTTTAAGATGGGGAGATGAGAACTTGGATGGAGGGTAACTACACCTTCCTTCCCCAAACTCCATTTGGATACAAATAAATCTTGAGGTCTCTACACAAAATGCTTCCTTCCAGACAGGGCACGATACAGGCTGGGAAGGATCTTTCCTGGAAGAATTCCAGCTCACACTCATTCCCAGGACCCAGGATTACTGCAGGAGGAAGCCAATGTAACTTGCAGGGGCTGGGTTTTCAGCATGATGATGTTTTCTCTCTCCCCGATGTTCCAGATTCCCAAAGCTGTCCTCAGGTGAGCAGGCTGCATCACCTGCATGAACTGCACAAGGCAGTTCCAAGCTGGGAATTCACTGTTTTCACCCTTACCAAATTTGTGAAAATCTTGTCAGTGGTGCATTCAGTTTAATTCCCAGGAAAGACCAATTTCCCTAGATTAACCTGTGAAAGCAGGGGAAACCTAACATCTTTGAAAGGGATAACACCTGATCGACCAACTTCCTGATAATTAATTAAAATGTTACCAGTTCTCTAATTGAAAAACGTTGAACATATTCCCTAGAACCTTCCATTATTTTTTTTCCATTACATTAATCATTAAAGGATACCTGCTACAGATTACCCCTTTCAAACACAATCTTCCTGATAAAGAAAGTCAGGAATGCTGGCAAGGTCAGGTGCCCAGCTAAACCCCAAAGAGAGCAGGCAACCAGTGATTAGAGTGCTTGGTAAGATGTAGAAAATGTCAAACTGATAAATGATGGCTTTCCAGATTTAAGGCAGAACACATGCAGGGTAGTACACAAGTCAATACCTCCCCATGAGGAATGAATTTGCCTTGTGAGGTGGTCCACACACAGCCTGTTAGCTCTCTCCCACCTCACAGGAATTAACTTAAGCAAACAAGCTTTAGGTAGGATCTATTTATACTAAATGCAGAAGGAAGGGGTTTATCTTCTTTAGGTGATGGATGTTCCATAACACCTCAATCCTCTCCCTTTTAATTTTTTTTTTCTTTGGGTTACAAAGATTTTACTGCTTGTTATTAATAGTGGCTTTAAATATACACTTAATATCAGTGTACTACTTTCAGATGCATAGAGTCCATCACAACACAAATTCATAATCACCAGAACAGTGAATAAATATTTTTCATGAGCATAAGTTATTTCTGTAGGTGGTGCAGTACAGGAGTTGCCTGTGATTTGTCTCTCAATTGATACTTTTGGAGATCAGGGAGAGGGGAAGAGCTCTGAAGTGTGTTCCATCACACCCAGGAGACAGCTGGCATCGCTGATCTCTCTTCTCTTCTTTCCACCTGCTTCATCATTTTGTCTAACCAGTATGGATGGTCACACACTGGTAGCACTACAGGTACGAGGTATTTCACTCACCCTGATGCAGAGGAGTCACTGCAGAGACAGAACAAGCCTACTGCCACAATTTAGGGCACGCAGCACATGGGAGGGGTGTTTATGACAAAGCATCCATGTGCAGAGATGTAGCCAGTACAGCTTGGAAAATGAGATCTAACAGAGGAGTACTGGGGGACTGGGGCCCTGGAGGAGCCAGACATTGGTGTCACCCTCACCCCTCTCCAAAGAAAATTAGGCAGACTGGCAGCGAGAAGGTGCCTGCTGCAAAGGAACATTTAACACTAATATTTTCCCGAGGCAGAGAAGCAATAATTAGTATCATCCTATGCACAAAGGCAAATGAAGAGCACAGGACTCAGAGCCTGATGGCAAACATGCTCCTTGAGACAGAGGCTATCCAGGGCAGAACTGGCCTGGAAGATCACCTGAGAGCTCTTGCATGGCCAAGCTAATCATAAACTTCAGCATCTTGTTACAGCAGAGCTTTATTATTCTTTATCTGGCATCCCTGCTTGGGTGAACATAACTAGGCTGTGTCTTCCAAGCAAATTATTGCCCATCTTCATTGTTTTAAAATAATCCTTACCCACTGAGAGATTATTTCAATGAGTCAGAAATTAATAAACAGACAGAGGTAACAAGCCATGTTTGTTAATGGCACATCTCCAGTCACAATAGGGACTCAACCCTTGCTGGCACCTTCAGCTGTTAAACCATGTCTATTAAAGAAAAACACAGCTAAAAATCAGGAAACCACATGAAGATTGATACTGACTAAACAAGTTATACTACCTGTAAATTTCCTCAAAAATGGGTAATATTTCTGCTACAAGGTGCACAAGTAATGGAAAATATTTTCTCAACCAATAGGCCACTTTGAAGGTACAACAAAACAGAATATAGGTACACATCTTTCCATCAGCAGGTTCACAGCCTGCCCGTCTGGATGCTGGGCATCTGCTTTGCTATAGCAGTCTGGCCCCCTCTAAACCCAAGGCTTACATGGAACAGCTCCACCTGAACAGGAGACAGTGGAAACAGCAGCTCATGGACCCCAGCCTGGGTGGTGGTGAAGGAAGGAGAAGCACCTGCAACTTGATTGCCATGAGCAGTTCCAGAGGAGCTCAGGTCTTCAGTTCACTGCCATTCCAAAATAAAACATCAAACACACTACTGCAAGGAACAGTGGATGCAACTTCACATAACCAATATTAATTCAGCAAACCAAAAAGAAAAAAACAACCAAACAAAAAACCCCACAGTTATTTGTTTCCTTTTCCAAACTTTAAGGAAATAGGTCTTAGAGCTGTGCTTTGTGTACTGAACATGCTTGTTCAGCAATGGTTTAACGGGGAAACCTGTACAAACTTCTGAACTGTGACTATGGTGGTGCATTAAGGTTTTCAGTCACTGGTGGAGTTTATGGTCCCTGCACATGTCACATAATATACGGCTTGTCCTACACACACAAAGCACACACCGTAACTGCAAACACTTGCCCGTGGGACAGACTGCTTTATGGCTTAATATGCTTATGGTTGTAATAAAATTTATTTTAGGAGAAAGCAGTAAAACAAAATTTAGAGAGTAGAATAATGGGATAATTATGCTCTAAAACCAAATGGGCTTTCTTTATGTCACCGTTTCATAAAGTCAAAACAATTTATTATAGCAGTACCTCAATAACCTCACTACCTATTGGTCAGTTCCCATTTCTATTATAATTTCTGCTTTTCAGGACCTTCATAGAGCACAGCAATTCCAGCTTGTATTAAACTAAAACCTGCCATATCGACAAGTTATCAGCACAAATGCAGCTCTCCACTCCTCAAATGGCTAAAATCCATTTTTAGGATCAGGATATATTTGGAGGAGAGGAGTCAGGGGTAGAAGGTTTGCTTCCAGGTACACTAACACTGCTCCCAGTGAACAATAAGACAATATTAGCAATAGAAATATCACAGCCTTTTCAAGGTTCTCAGTGTTTCTGGCATTGCAGGGATAAGGAATGGAACAGATCCTTAGGCTGGTTAAAGTAAAGCCCATGGAGCCACAAGTAGGGGCAGGGGGAAGAGAGAGGAAGCCCAGTTATTTATGTACTAGGAATAATACTGTACCATGTATTTTACAGCTTAGACAGGAAGGCCATGCCCTGAATTTCCTGTATGTGCAAAATTTTTATTCACTTGAAGTTGAGGAATTGAGAGAGAAAAAAATACTTAAAAGCACCAATAGGCTCTCAGCTCTATATCAGAATCCTCATATAAACAGTAATCTCATAAAAATTAATAACAGACATTTTTTCAAGAGAAAGTTAGGAGCATTCTGTAACACTTAGCATGCAAATGAGACAGTAGTAACACATGCATTCAGGCTGAACATTTGATAAGCTCCAATTTTGTGAAATGAGTCCTACAGAAACAGATACTGTCATTTCTCATTCCTCCAATTGTTCCTTGCTCCTGCTTCCTTTAGAAGCAGCTGGAGGTTCCAAGTTAGCTCTGGGATGCCTCCCTCAGCACAACCTCTTTGCTCTTCTCGTTCGGGCAGCAGCAGCCCAGCCCCGGGCCAGCCACAGCTAATCTGCCCTGGGATGGCAAAACCCGAATTGCCCCGCGCTGGGGGAAGCCCGGTGCTGGCCCCGGTGCAGGGGGAGGATGCTGCTGGTGATTTCAGCAGTGCCAGCCAGGGTCCAGCCACCAGCTCAGCTGAGCACCTGAGAGCCAGGAGTGATCCCACAGTCAGGGACAGAACTCCTTCCCAGGACCCAGCAACAAGGCAAGTCCTTCAGGCAAGAAGAGACTTTTTGGTGTCCATTTTAGCAAAACAACCTGCAAGTCTGTTCCACATATTGTCTGTAACCTTGCGCATGCTTCTTTTGTGTCTGGCTATTAAAATTGAGTTAGCACTCAGCACCTGCAGTATTAATCAGAAATCAGTAACACTGTCCTGCTGGAGGCATTCTGCAGAGAAGAATGGTACTACAGGTTCATCTAGAAAATCACTACTTCCTTCCCCAAACTGTGGCAAGACTGCAGGGAAGTCCACACAGTCTAAAGTTCCATATTAATTCTGAAGCTTTCCAATTTACCACTTTTTCACATCAAGTATAGATCAGTTTCTTTAATTGCCCTGTATAAATTCATAGCTGAAATGTTTGACTTGCCCAGAACAAATTGTCTGTCAGGATGATGTTTTGCAGCCAAGCAGATAGCTTAATTGGATATTTAACTTAACTGCAGGCTTTGTTTCTTCATATTTCAAGTCTTATTCCTTAGTGTTTGCTGAATTATGCATTCTGAACACATCTTTAGATAGCCTGACTTCAAGTGAGTGTTCTGTTATTCTTTGAAAATAAACATGTTTCACTATTAGCTTCTAGCTCCCTGCCATTCCTACATGATTTTCCCATATTCCAAAAAAAAAAAAAAAACATGACAGGCACGTCCCTCCAGGACATGGAACACAAAGCAACTCTGCTCTCTCCAGTTAACATCTGGAGAATTACAATCTAGAAATATTTATTTGCAGATGAGAAACATGCATGGCAGAGAAGCACGGCACATCTGGATGGAGCACAGACCTGCACAAGTCAAGTCAGTGCAGGCTAACTCAGCTGACAGAACAGGATGCTACCTAAATCTGCTGCTGCTTACAGGATTCCAGACTTCCTGTGCCAGGAATGGTTATTTATGGCCACAAACTTCTCTCTGGAGCTCAGTGGGTGCATCAGCTCTGCCACCTCCCCACCACAGGCAGTTCTACAGGGCCAGTGCTCACCTGCACACACGGGTGAGCCCTGCAAGAAGCCAAGCCCAGGGAAAAACAGTGGAAGCCAATATTGCACCCTGTGTCTCTAACTTTCCCATGGAGCTTTCACCAGGAAAAGCAAATTTTCATTTCAGATCCCAGCCTCCTTTTCCATTTGCTGCTCTCAGGGTCTAGAGAGTGCAGTTTACTGGCAAATTATTAACCACTCACAGTCCATACAACACACTATCAACCCAAGCTGCCAAACTCAGAGTCAATGGCCCATGTTATAATCAAAGGAGGAACCTCTGGAATGTCCTTGCTCTCACCAGATCCTTAACATTCTCCTGACAAAGTTTTTCATATTTTCATGTAATGATAAGCGCATAAGAGAAAACAGAACATATACTCAAAATTTATATCCCATAGCATATGGCAAATTGGATCAAGAGCTTAGTAAAGTGAATAAATTACATAGATTGGGATGCTTCTGATTTTATTATCAACTTTGTCTTTGGGCATCTGTTCTCTTTGAAAGCTGCACAACTTTGCTGATAAAGGCCTCCCCTCCTCCTGCTTAGCACAGTGTATGATTCCACTGTCTAACTGGTTGGATGTTTGCTAATAATTTTTCAACATCACTTATTCAGACACTATTGATTTTCAATTGCATCTAATTGCATGACATTCAGAACTTGCAAGTTAGAAGCTTTATATTCTGTGAGATGAGTTTAAAATAATAATGTTGAAAGTCCAGCAAGAATCAGAAAATCCATTTCCATAAGTCTTACATGCACTTGTGAGTACACAATACTTTTAGTGCCCCAAGTAAAGCCAACCAGCTCACAAAGGCTCTCTGAATGCCATCCCAGCATTAAACCTCACCTCTGGGTTCACAGTCGAAGCAACACTGCTTCTGCCTAGGACAGCCTACCTGAAATCCATCCAGGAGTTGAAAGCCGTTTGCTGTGCTGATTTTTTTCATTTTTATACCTTAGTATTAGTAATCACATGTAGTAACCTTCATGACTATTTCATAATTTGCTTTTAAACAAGTTCTAGTTCATATTTTTCTTTTACTTCATAACATGACTGAACTTGGCCTTTATGAAGAAGCTCATTGCAGTGCAATTTCTAATCTCTTCTTCAGGGCTGGAATACAGATTTCTGAGAATATAAATCAATGTGGAATGAAACAAATCTGCTCTACAGAACAGGATGCACAAGATGAACTGAATGTTCAGTTTAAGTATGAAGGCAACTTTAATTTAGCTATAAAGCTGCGTTGTATCCTGCTTTGATAAAAGGCTTGCACTGCACATAATACATCACTCGAAATGCCCATGTAGTTAGAACAGGAGCAGCAATGGTCTTATCAGTTCAAAAGCATCTGATAAAGGGAACCACAGTCTTTTGACTAACATGATAAAAATTAATAATGAACACCTACTGAAACCAAGACACAGAACACTATATAGAGTAGATGGTGAATGACACTATATATATACACACAGAGCTGAGATGTTGCTTTTCAAATAGTTAATGAATAATTAATGGTACACTTGATGAAATGAATTTGCTTATTTTCATAATTTCCATACTGTCAAACTCTTTGCACCTACATCAAAAAAAGGGACAGGAGGAGAAGAAAATGGCAATTTGTTTGAAAGCCTGCTTCATTAATATTCAGGATCATCCATTTTAAAGAGGCCATTTACAAATCAAACAGTCAGTGTGTGCCATTTTGCATACCAACGACATTATAATATGAACAACATCAAATTTCAATTACAAGCACATGAAGCCAAAATCAGCTCTCAAGCAAAAGTAGGATAGACGAACAAAAATGCTCCAAATTCTTAGTGCAGGACTTGATAGAACCTTTTGAGCTTTCTCTCTGCTCGAAGAAAATTATTCCTTTGTCCCACAGGCCAACATGAAGAACGTATTTGGTTTCCCTAAATGGACCTGATTCTTTTCCACTTTACACCACCTTCATATCAAATGAAAGGAAGCAAACTAACAGAAAATAAGCTCAGCAGCCTGGCAAATGCTTTTGCTCATGTTCTCCTACATTCCCCTTCGCAGATTTTACCCTACCTACTTTAGCAATAAAATGAGATTACTTGAAAATATTTATAACACCTATAAAATCCTAACATTAAATACTGGACACAAATGCACAGATAAAATCTTTTTGTAGGCAGACATGCAGGAATAAGTGTCCCCAATTCAGAGTGAAACTTTTGCATTTCTTTTAGTGTACGGACTTAAAACTGTAGGTAGAAGAAAAATCTGATTCTCACTCTTGGGGCTATTCATTACACAGAAATTATAGTGGTGACGTTCCCTATGACAATAAAGCCAGCTTGGTTTACATCCAGCTCTGCACAGAGCCAGGACAGAGACTGTGCCCTCAGCAGCTCTTTATCTGGTGTGTGGTAAGTGCAGGGCAGCCATTGCAGGAAAGGAAACCTGCAGTGACAGCCTCAAATCTCTCTCCTCCAAGTATCTCCCAGCACACGTTATTGCTCAGTGCTCAGGCTGCTCTCTCCTCCATCCTCTCCTCCTGCTAGTCTCCACTTTTGTCCTTTAGGCACCTCTAAGGAAAAGGCTACAGTGAAAGCCACTCTAAAATGGTCATTTCAGCATCTCTGCAGGGCATCTCAGCTTGATGTCATTGCAGTAGCTGTGATCTGGTTGCTTTGCCAACCTGTAGAAAAGCTGATAAATGCTATTATTAAATTCTTTCAGCAGATAGGCTCCTGAGCATATCCTGTCTCTCAGTCTGGCCACAGAAATACCCATCATAAGTGTTTTGTAGAAATATTGGCAATTAGTAAACAAAGAATCACTATAACAAGCTAAGCCTAAGTACAAACTTACTGGTAGCTCTTCAAGTTTAACATATTTTCCAGCATTGACAGTATTTGTTGGTGAACCAGTAAAGACAGAGAAGCATTCTTAGATATGGGAGTAAGACCAAAGATCTTTCTTTAAATTCAGGTAAGAAAACACAGAGCTTTGCATGTTGTAAACAGAAGTGAGCTTTCCCTCCCAGCAAGGTTCTGCCAGAGTTTGGCAGGAGTTCCAAGTCAGTTACAGTCTTCTCTGAAACTAGAAAAAAATTTATTTGAAATAATTGCAAGCTATCAGAAAGTTATCTAGATTTCAACTACATAACAAAAAAATCCCTGGGGCTCAAGCGTATTTCCTGAAGACATTAAGCCAAAGTTTCTTCATTCAGAACTCCTGGATTCAGGCTGACTGCCAGTGTTTAAAGTGCTGCCAAAGCACCACAGACAGGATCAGAAAAATAAACAAAACAAACAAAAAAACCCAACAACAACAACAACAAAAACCACACACACACACACAAAGTCATCCAGTCTACCTGGTGACATAGGGAACCTTCTTCCCATGTGGGTTTTTCCCAAAATGCACATGGCAGCAGCAGTATTACAATTACAAATAATTAATGTGTTGCAGTGATCAGTAAACTTGCTAATTATCAGCTGACTTTCCATCTAATTTATGCCATTACTGGAGTAAATTGAAATCAGAATGAGCAAAGGAACTTATTCATTCTAGTGGCAAACCAGACACAGTTGGGAAGAAGCTTGGTGCTTCCGTTTCCAGCTTTGCCCACTTCTCCCTACTCAGGACTGCTTTAATACATGCTTAGAAGGGAATTAAACAGAGCAATCCGTTAGCACAGTGTAAAACACATCAGTTTATGAACTGAGCCTTCAGGAGACTGATTCAGTTCACGCACCTGAGGCTCCACACAGCACATTCACACCCACAACGAGGCAGGGCAAGGCTGCAGCCAAATGAATCTGAAGAATCAGGAGTTCTGGATCCAGCAGTAACTTCAGTGCCTAGAATGTTTACAGAAGAGGATGGATTAAAACATGTTCTCTGCTGGTAAAAGGCAAAAGGAATCTCAGTGGCCTGTGTGGCACAAAGGTGTAGCTGGGATTTGTGTTTATGCAGGTACCAGCAGCTCCTGAAAGGTTTGGTGTGGCCAAGAGGCTTTGTAAAACTGATGATGCACAAAAGAATTGACTCACACAGCACTCACAGATGGGAAGCAGCAGGGCAGAAATGCTAGCAGGTAGATCAGAGGGTTATTAGGAGGAGGGGGAAAAAAAACAGAACAAAAACATTATTATAAAATACTTTCTAACCCAAACACTTCATTGCTGGCAGGAGGGAGATGCCTGGATATCACAACAAAGGACTCTGCTGTAGATGCTCAGCAAAGCCATCCACAGAGGCCACTGAACTGGAGCAAACTGATGAGCTGCAAGATCAGAAGGGCAAAACAGTGAAAATCTGAGCTACAGAGCCCAGGCACCCAGCAGGGAAAGCTGAGGGATCAAAGGTGCAATTAAAAGTCTGTAGACAGGAATAGAAATATTGACCAGCAAAGTTACACAGCTCCAAATGTAGAAACAGCAGGTAACTCCACAGAGGGTGGGAGATGCATTAAGGTCAACCCAGGCAGGATTTCAATCAAGAGGAGCAAGGTAACACCTGGTCAGAGGCTGAGAGGGCATGAAAATTAATCTCTGAATGCTACAGAGGATCTAAGCTGCTGAAAGAGGAAAAATCAGGTCCAAACTGGACAAATATAAGAGAGCAGATTGGCAGGTACTGTAGACATTCTGCATCAATAGACTTGGCCAACCCTGGGTAAATATTTTTATTAGATCAACACCTGATTGCTATTTACGACTTCAGATAAAGACCAGAATATTATGAGAATGGTAAAGACAGTTTTATTCACTCAGCACGTACTGCTGACCTGGAGAGCACGTGGCCATCACTTGCATACCTGAATCTGCTGTGGGTTAGCTCTCATTCCATTAAAAAAAGAGCTGCCAACTGATTCTTGTTACCATTAGCAGAACTCATGTTTTATTACAATCTCTCCCAAAAAAGTTATTTACTCCTGTTTTAGTAACACACAAGTGAAAAAAATACAGTAGTGCCCTGGCTATTTTTCCTCCTATGATGCCTCTTTCATGGATACAAATGCATTTTCCTTTCCATCTAATGTGGATTTACTTGACTCTGGTTTCAGCTCGCTTTCTAAACTCAGTTACAAACACTGTATCTCTGCACTAACTTCCAGAGCTTTTTAACACCCAGTATTTTATCCCCATGAATGCATTTTAATCAAGCAACTATTCAATCTTCTTTTTCATACACTAAGTGGATGGAATTCGTACGTTTTTCACTTGAAGACACATTATGAAACCTCTGAAGCATTTTTTATTTTTTTTCCAAACCCCGGAATTTCGCGGCTTCCACTTTAAAAGTCTCCAGGACTGTCTGCAACTGATGTTTGCCTCTTGTTCCCCAAATTCCTGCTCATTATTGCCCAGAGTGCCACACGTTCCTGTTGTTCTGGGGTACCACACTTCTCTTGATTGTCCAGGATATTCCCCCTCTAAGAGTCCCTACTGGATTTTTTTCCCCAGGATGCACATTTCATCCAACATCTCTCAGAGCCCATGTCTCAGACTGCACTGCATGTAACAGAAATCAGGCTTTATTCAGCACAACTCGCCTGCCACACCCCAACAATATTAAGATTTTAAGTTACTTTGTGATCACTGAATAAACATCAATCGCCAGGTCCTGGAACAAATCCCACAGAACTCCAGACCAAGCAAATGATGTCCTATTGGCATCTACCTGTGAGATTTCTCAGTTTGCCCAGTCCTAACCCATGTGCTTCAGAATCAACTCTGGATTTCTAAATTAAGGATCTTTAAACAGTTTAGGGAAGTTAAATTAATGCAATTATATCCAAACTTATAATCTCAGGAGAAAGCTCTAGTCTTGCCTAGGGTTTTTTCCAACAAAGCCATGTAGATGGACTTTAATTAAATTCTTCTACTTATAGAACTGATATTTCCCAAGAGCTTTTAGGTTTTATGCATCCATATTAAAAGTTACACACATTTCAAAAATTCTGCTTACAACTGTTCCTTTCCTAGAAACAAAAATCACTGCATTTACCACCCACCACTCAAGGAGTCTCCTCTTTTGCTTCTATTTTCCCTTCCACATCCTCTTAAATATTTTTAACAGTTTTTTTAACCTTTAATTTACATTTATCAGCTTGAATCTAACTGCTGTACCTAAGCACATTCAGAGCTTAGCTGTAGTTTCAATAACAAAAAACTGAGAGTGGATCTACAAAAGCAGATTCTTCACAAAGAACAGAAATTTCCTTTTTCAACAAAGTTCACTCTGAAGTTTCTTCTTTGGTCATGCAAGCCCTTTCCAGGGTATCATCCTCCACAGGCTGAAACATGAGGAGCTTTTCTTGCTGCATGAGTCACTTCCCTACACCAGCACAAAAACCTCTGATGTTCTTCAGGATGTTCCTTATAATTATCTGGAGCTGCAGATCTGCATGAATAATGTATATATTGGGTTGGTAACAGAACCAAAATATATATTAGAAGTTCATTTGACTCATGCAAAAAAATAGAATGTTAAAGCTTTTTAAAGGAATACAAATGTGAATTCCTTTTTCAGATCCAACTCTGAAGAATTTTTGAAGACCAGCAGTTTAAGAACAGCCTAATTGCAAATATCCATTTCAAAGGTTTAACAGCCAACATTCCTGAAAAGTTTTCTGCCA
The DNA here is from genome assembly GCA_013397845.1 of Melanocharis versteri. NCBI lineage: Eukaryota > Metazoa > Chordata > Aves > Passeriformes > Melanocharitidae > Melanocharis > Melanocharis versteri. The sequence goes on along the minus strand of VZTG01002323.1, from coordinate 1,204,868 downwards.
CTTTTGGACTACTGGATTATGTCTGAAAAAGACACAACCCGAATTTAAGGGATCTGTCTCCTCAAAAAAATCCAGCAAACCCCTTCTCCATAAAAAAAATCCCCCGGTCCTAATTGCACATAGATCTGCTTGAGTCCCTGCTGTTAACTTCCCATGCAGTTAAAAGCTGAAGCAGCAGCGTGGGCTCCCAGGCTGCAGGAGCTGTGGCTGCAGGCTGGGACCTGGGCATGAGCTGCTGGGGGACGGATGGGAAGAAGTGATGGAACCCTTCAGCAGCAGCCTGGAAAGGTCCTGCAGCCATGCAACAGCCCTGGAGCTTCTCAGCCCTCATGGACTTCCATAAAATAGGATAAAGCTGAACCAATGCCAGATCAGACTGTTTAACACAGGGCATTTAAACCATCTCCAGTCATACAGGGACACTCAATAAAACCCTGCCTGTGCAGCCACGTTACAGAGCTCCTCACTATTGCACAGCTTCATCAAATCCCACACAAATCTGGGTATCAGCAGAGTCTCCACTGGTACCCTGTTTCAGCCCATGCAATTTCAGTTTTGGATATTTGGATTTTCTAAGGCGTCTGTTAAGAAAAGTGCTTAGGACAACAGCTGGATTTCAAAGCATATTCAACTAGACAGGGCAGGTGCACTCGCTGCCTGCCCACGTTCTGTAAAGAATTCAGTACCCAGTGGTAAAAGGACAGTTCAAATGCCATGAACAGAGAAATACATTTTTTTACAAATAGGAGGGAACTATGAAAATGCACTACTTTAGGTCACCAGCTGTATTTCAGGGATGAGACCTGAAACTCTGTCTCCTTCTGCAGTTTCACCATTAGTGCACCAAAACAGCCAATGAAATGGTCTTGTTACTCTCTTTGCATCTTAAGTGTACTTTTATTTACAAATAAAATAAATTAAAACACACATAAAATGTAAGAGATGTGGTTCATTACATGGGAGTATAGTTAAACCTGACTGGGCTCCTATGAGCTTCATAGAAGCCACAATAAAAACTTCTTGGAATAAAAATAAATAATATAAAATAAATAGCTGAGCAAATTAGATTTCCTGGTGTTTTAGCTAATTAATCCACCTCTTAACTCAAATTTGTTAGCTTTTTAATTAGCAGTTAATCTCATCCATACAATTAGGGGCTTTTCTGCTCATACCTTTCCTCTAAAGTTTGCTATGATTTCAGGAGGGTCTTTGGGTGTGTGGTGTTACAGGGCCGTTGTTTGGCTTCTTTTAGGAAAAGGGCCTGGCTTATGTACCTGCATGGGCACAATATTGCAAACAATAACAATATACCCTCTGCTTAAAGGTATTACTCCCCAAGAACAGCTAGGTTACATTTCTAGTGCCTTGTCCCTGGAATAAAAGAGCAGCACAGAAATCCTCCAGGTTAGCTGTTGACCAGCTTTGCTGTAGTGAAGAGGATTCTTAATAAAGCTTACATTGGGATGAATTTTCAGAATATCATTGTTGGATATTAAATAAGGAATTTTAAAAGCAAACACAACAACATTTTCCACTTACTTCCAATACTTAAGCCAGAGATTTAAAACAGTATACTTAAAGCAACCAAAATTTAATCTTAAAAAGAAAAAAAAGCCACAAAGCTGCTTGAATATGCTCTATACCATCTACCTCTAAACACTCAGATTCCAAAATGTTGGTCTGTTGAACTGATGTCTTGCCAATACAAATCACAATACTATTTTAGGTTATTTATGAACAAAGGGGGAGTGCAAAGCTAGTACTTCTAGCAGCCTTCATTCAATTTTAAGAGTCTCACTCTCACAAGGAAATTGCATTTTGCCACCAGGAACACAATTCACAATACTGTCCTCCCAATCAACTGCCACCCTGTTTGGTTTACAATGCTTCAACCAAAAGCTAAAAAATATAACTTCGGAATTGAAATTTAAATAGTATAGGGAGTTTTCTTGGTCATTCAAGACTGTTTCCCAACGTGAATTCCCCAGTATTTACACATCCATATTTCCTGCAAGTACAGTTCATACCTCCCTCACAGCATACAGCCATACCTGTCAAAGTCAGTCAAACACAGAATCATACTTCTTGAGCTTTCCTTACAACACAACCATAAATCACAAATTCTGCAGACAAATGAAATTTATTAAGCAGTTTATGCTGCACTCAAGGAGCTCCCTGTACAACCACCCCATCCTACGTGGCTGCAGGTAGAGAAGCAAAGCACATTAACTGCTGGAGGTAGAGTTCATTTATTGGGTAACCCAAACATCACACAAAGATCTCAAACATTTTTTCACTTAGAGGGGAAAAAAATGGTATTAAACTGGTTTTACACAAAAACAAAACAAACACCCCCATAGATAAATGTGAGAACAAGGTAATTGCTGGGTGCATCTAAGTGCCATTGATTTATGCCATTTGATGGCTGAACACCTTCCGAGGTGACACTGCACGGACAGCACAGCTGTCTCCTGGTACACTGCACATCCTGCTCCTCTAAGCCAGCTGCAGGGTGCCACAGGAACCCTGAGCACGACATTTCCTGACTGCCTGTCCCAATCCAGACTGCAAGCCTGGGATTTTACACCTGGGGAGGGGCAGCAGGGGGTGGTGCAAGGGGAGTATTCAGATTTCAAGTTCTTTAACCTCCATCCAGGAGAGTCATGACGCAGTGCTAAAGGGCTAAGCATTATTTATTCTAAACATCTCATGGCAAGAGACACACACGGCCTTTGACGTGTAATTAAAAAAAAAAAAGGCAGCACAATTTAACCTCACAATATAACCTCAAGATTTCTCGTAGCATCAAAAAATCGAGAAGGAGGCATGATTTATCAGTCTGGAGGCTGGGAAACTCCACTGCAGGTGCATTTATCCTGGCACTATCTCTGATATTTCACAATTCACCTCTTGAAGGGCTAGAGTTATTCTATACACATAAACACTTGCCAGTAAGATCTGACATCGAAATTAAAATGCAGTTGCGTAAGTGTAAACAACATCTCAGTCAAAAAACAGATGGGGTAGATGTTAGCTCAAGAGCTCCATAAAAAGGCAAGGATAGCTTAAATAGGGAAAGACTGACATGGAAAAATCACTTTAACTACATTCCTACTTTACCTCAGGAGGCATTTTGACAGGATTATGTAAAACAATCAAGTTTTCCTGGGAAACCATCCCAGCAGATTACAGCAATATGCTCCATCTGATCTCACCATCTTTTCTGGGCATTTATATGTCAATCTCCAGAGAGCCACGAGGTGAGAGCAAGATAGATGCAGGCATCTCATATATTTTCATAAATTTATTGTAAGCAAAGATTAATCCAATCATGTGCAGTCACTGAAGTTTGACACTGCAGAGTCTGCACCAGTGGCTGCAATTCAGATGTATCATATTTCCATTTAAGTAAAACCTTCACAAAACCTGAGGTGTCCCTGCCCGTGGCAGGGGTTTGGAACAAGATGCTCTCTGAGCACCACCTTCCAACCCAGATCTTTCTAGAATTCTTCATCTGTCTCACGTTTCAAGCCCAGCCATTCAGATGGGTCTTACATACTCCCTCCCACTTCTCCTCCTGCTCAAATCGCTGAGCCTCTGACATCTGCCACATCTCTGGAGTCAGTGCCAGACCCAGACAGGGTGAGGCTGAAATGCAGGGGGTTAGAGAAGCTCAGTTTCATTAAGAGGAAGGGTAACGAGAACAGCCGGGTTCTGCTGGATTACATTTCCCTGCAACAGTGCCAAGTTTCTGCCAGGCAGTTTCAGCTGCCGATACAGAAACACCAAAAACTTCAATCAGACCTCATATTCTCAGGAACTGCACAAAAAAAAGGCATGGGGTGAGGAAGAAAAACAAAAGCCCAAGCACAATGGTGTATGCACAGTCAGGACATGTGCATCATGTAGTAGTACAGGTTATAAAACCTGATCCTCTCAGATAACACCTATGATAATCTATTCTCAGAAGAGCTTCAGGAAATTATGCAGGGTAGAACTCTTAATCAACATTAAGGACACAAATGCCACAAAACTTGATGCTTGAATTATGCACGCTGAAATCGCCGATGTCAGCTGTGCCTCAGTCACAAAAATCCTGCAAAAGGAGAAGAATTATTTGGTGTGCCTTCAGTATGATTCACCTGGGCTTAGATTGCTCAAACAGAAATATCTTCATTCTGAAACTCATATATGAGATTCACCATCAGGCCCCTCCACACTGAAAAGACTCAACCAGTTCCTTTGCAGCAGTTGTCTCACCAGAATTATACAGAATTTTGTAATATCTCTGCTGAAGAGGAATAACATTTGTGTTCATACTCTACAATATTTCATTTGTCATAAAAATCAATAGAAATTTTCAGAAAGGGCATTTTGTGCTCTGAATGTGCTAATATGACATTCACGAGGCCAAATTAATTCTCCAAGCAACACCTGGCTTCCTGGAGTTTTGATTCAAAACAAGAGCCCAGTCTATTTCTTTCTTCCCCCACCATCTGCAACAAGGGAAATTCCACCCTTGGTGATGTGCAGGAGACAGCAGAGAAGTTATGACAGCTCCACTTCAGATTTGCCATCTCTGTTTCAGTTAGTCATTCTCAGCCCCTGAGTAAGAGACACAAGTTTGTTTCCTGTGATTCACTCCCCACCATCCTCTCCTTGCACTGCATCTCCCAGTCCCAGTGGGAGTTTCACACACTTGGGCTGTTATGTCTACAATCCCACTCAATTTCCACGCTGAAAACTCCACCCTGGACAAAACCTCAGCCACACGTCAGGGGTTTCCAGGAGTCCCATCCATTGATGGGATCTAAGAGCAGGAAAAGGATCTTTGATTTGGTGAATGCAAACAATTAAGAGAATGGGTTTATCACCAACCCAATGGCCCTGGATCTTCAGGAGAAACATGCTGGCTCCAGAGCCCTGGCCTTCTGCCAGCGGGCTTTGGCAAGTGAAAAACCTTAACTGCAGAAGATCCGTAGGTTTCCAAGAGAACAGCAACAACACGACGTCAGATCTGAAAACAAGTATCTTTCAAAACACTCAAAGGATGCAGTGACAAGCTAGTGATCACTAGCAGGGCTCTGCTGAAGATTGTTCAATACAAACACAATAAAGAGCACAGGTGACCCCTGAACCAACACCTAAGAAAGCCTTTTAGATGTCCTTTTCACACCATCCTGCCCCTTTCGTGGGGCCACGTGCTGTCCCCATGTCCCAGCGCTCAGAGGGTGCCCACTCCCAGCTGGGTCTCTGCCTGGTCCCCAGGCTGTGTCCTGGCTCCACCCAGGACAGCTGCCAGCTGCCTGCCTGCCCAGTACGGCTCAGCAGCTGGGTTTCCTCGGCTCCAGAAGCACAGAGAGAGTGGCCAGCTCTTCCACAGCCAGCCCTGGTTCTGCCTGCAGCCACCATCAGGTTTAGAACCAGAGGCTGGCAGGGACCCCAGGAATCCCTGTCACCTCCAGTGCCATACAGTGCAGCTCAAGAGAAAATAAAAATCCACAACAGCAGCAAACACCCCCAACCAGCAACATTTCTTGCAAATCATCCCAGCTCTGCTTTCTATCTCCAAATGGACCTGGCCTTTTCTTGGCATTCTCCTTCATTCAGCCCAGAATCCATGAGCACTGCCTTAGAGGATAAATTACTGGAGGTACAGCCAGACCTGAACTGAAGCGAGGATCAGAGAGAACCCTCTGCCAGGGGACAGTGCAAAAGCCTCATCTAGCAAGGGAGAGGAAAGAGCCCTGAAACCAGAGCTCAGGGACCAAGAACAGCTTGTTCCATCCCTCCAAAAGGCAGAAACGCTTGTGTAATACTGTCCTGGTGCCTTCCTGTTGACCGTGTTTTGCTGAAAAAGCACAAGGATTTTGATCTCGTGCTAAATCATTGTTAGAAAAAGTGAAGGGCTTTGGTTTAGTGTTCAAAAGCTTTTAGAGACTAAACATATAATTCATCTAAACAGTATCTGCTCCATCAGGCACAATGCTGGACAGGTTAATGCCAGCCTGTCACACTTCTCAATGAGCAGCATCCTTATCTTGCCCATATAATTCAGCTATTGCACATAAAAAGCAGTGAGGAAAAACCCTGGAAGATGGAAGAATGTTAAAATAAAATAGAATTAATATGCATATCCAGTCAAGAATTCAAGTGCTCAAAAAATGGCACACTAGTCCACAGCAAAGCTGTACAAGCAAATTGATTATTTGGGTTCACTGACAGAACCAAAAAAAAACCAAAAACATCAGCTTTTACTAACAGCCAAGGGTTACTTCACCCTTGTTAAAACCAAGGTAGACCCAAGCCCACTGCACATTCACAGGTGTCTGTTGCTCTGTCACAGCTGCAGGAGTTCATGCAGGAATACAAGCATCTCACATAGAATTTACTGCACCTGTGGATCCATACTGAGGACAAAGTACATCCATACCTTTCAGGGCCCCTAAAGAGACCTAGGCTTAGAAATACATTTTTCTTTGAAATGTCTTTATTTAGTGTAAAGAAAATTCTATTGTCAGATGGAAAGAAAAGAAACAAATTTCATAATAAAGTTCAGATGTCAAAGCTAATCTGTTATTCTAAATTTTACATGTGACATTTTGGAAATGACTAACATCAAACAGATATTATTTAATTGCAACATCAGTTTGGAGGTTTTATCTTCCATAGCTTGGCAAGTGTACTGCAGAACAGCTATTTCACATAGAACCCACCCTGCATCCTTGCTAAGCTACTATAAATAAAACACTCCAAAAAATCTCTACTCCAGCGATTCTCCTTTTTCCATCACAATTTGCCTGCAGTGTTATTAAAAAGAAAAAAAATCTATCACACAACAAAACCTAAGTGGAGCTCATGTGTTCAATCAGCACTCCCACCTCACAGGAACAAATTCTATTTTCAATAACGTTAATTACTTTTCTTAACAGTCCTCCTCTTCTGCATTCACAGCTCCCATTTTAAGCCATTGTATAAACTTCTGCCAGGGTAACCCTTGTTTGAGACAGATTAACACAATAAAAGTGTTTTAAACTGATTGGTTTATGATTTATGAAGCATCAGAGCATTGCTGGCAGTCAATAAGTGCCTGCTATTTAGGAAGCAATCTAATTATTCGGTATGTTTCCAGTTAAAACTGTTAATAGTCCGTGTTCATACAGTGGTTTGAGACTCTTCTTCCTCAGCAAAATGCTCAGATTTGTTGGTGGGGGTGACATTGCCTTGCTGACATCCTGCCTAATACAGCAACAGCACATCTCACCCTGGCACCAGTGACTGGCACTGAGGGAACGCCTGACCCACTCCAAAGGCTAAAAGTATTGCTGCTGATCCCAAGGCAGCCCGGGCTTTGTGTATCCTCGAGTATTAGGGGAAACGTGCATGTGAATTCCTAGAATACAGCTGTTTCCAGAGCTCCAGCTCTGCTCTTGGGGACACAGGCTCAATACTGGATCCCCCCTCCCAAAATGGGAGAGCTGAGAGTGCTGTGACAGGAACCCAGGATTTGGGGGAGTAGCCGGCTTCCAGTTCAGCTCTGTCTGACTGCCACAGAGCTCTGTGCTGCCAGATAGAGGGAAAACTAAATGGATAGACCAAAAAAATAAAAATATAATATAAAAGCCATGATCTAAAAATCTTAAATATTTTTTCCCACTGAAATGTCCAAATTGTTATTTCCCTTCACTCCCGTTTCACACAAATCCAACGCAATCTGGAATTTCAGGGTATAGAATAACTAAACCTGCCACCCACAATGGTGACTGGGCAGCCAGGATGGGGTAAGATCACCCTGTCTGTAGGGTCCAGTAAACACCATGTGCCTTTTGAGCAGCCAGGAGCGTTTTTTATTCTCAACTCTACCAATGAGTACCCTAAAAAGAAATCATGCCCCTTTTTCACTTGAGAATCCCATGTGCTGAGACTGACACTACAATGACCAATTAATTAGGAAGATCTTATCTCTCCCTGGTTTTACACACTGAATAGTTACTAATGACTTCTTTTAATTCTCATAACAGATTTAACTGGGAATGGTGAATAGTTAATCCGTACCTTTTAAAGTCCCCCATAAAAACTACAGTGCAATCCATGGGGACTATTTATATGCTAAGAGAAGAGTTTGACATCTAAATGCACTAAAGATGAGAAAAGAGGGTATTAATGCTTCTTTTACAGGTGTCAAGTTATTTTTCTAGCTTTTAGAACAAAGGGAAAATGGGTAGATCTGAAGACTGAGCCAACTTGGGCTATTTATTTAATTGGGAGAACATCCTTTCTGTATCAAACTTGTGCACAGAACCAACTTTGTCATCACCAACGGGTTTTTTTTGCAAAATTAGCCCACTAGCCCCAGCAAACTACCCAGGTGAAACACCTTCCCCATCATGGCAAGCAACTAAAAGGGTAACTAAGCAGAATTACAAGCCATCAGCAAAGCTCTCTTTTCTTTTCACATAATCCCACGTCCAGAGACACTGAACACATTTTGTTTAGCTGCCTTTTACACCATCCCATAGGCAGCAGCAGGCAATGGATTGATGGCTGCACAGCAAGGAAAGGCTGTGTTATACTCCTCATCATTACATCTCATTATATATCATGTCTTTTGCTTTTATTGACATACTTTGGTGCCTTACTCCATTTTGTGGTCTATATAATTTCCAGCTGAAGACAGAAAAAAGCTACAGTTTTTAATAAAAAAAAGCAGATATTAGGTATTGATGTACACCTCTAACTCTGTAATTCAGTAGATTAGCAAGAGTGGTATCTTTATTTCCACATGCATTCTTCATAACGTGTTCCAAGTACAGTTATACAAACTGCTTAATATTTCTGAATTAAGTAAAACAAGCCTCTTGTGGCTAGAGATATTATTCTAAGTATTTTAAGTTGTTCAGCTAATTTCATTTAGATTACTATCCACTGCTTGACACCCTTAATATTCTCCATTGATAAGCCAACACTTTGTGTATCAGCCGAGGAGTTCCTCCCATCAGTGTTTTGCTGGGAACCCCCTGCACCACAGAAGTCAACTCCTTTAACTCTCCTGCTGCATGCTCTACAGAATTTGTGGTAATAAACATTTGTCACTGAAAAGGTGACTGGGGAAATCACGCCTTATTAGCAAAGCAAGCTTCTTGCTCTGCGCTCAAAAAAGCATCATGTCTAATTATGAATTTTACAGGAGCTGTGTGATACAGTAATTGGGATGAATTAGAAGTGCCTTCAGCAAGCTCCATTTAAAGAAAATAAAGATAGTCAAAAGTAACATTCATTATATTTAGCCATTAGTAAATATTTTCAACTAATACAGTAATGAAAAAAACCAATTCCTAGAAGAAACATTTCTGCGTTTCCTGTAATTATTGAAAATCAAAATATATTTGGTAGAAAGCAAAGTAATTATTTGCTTGCACTGGAAAACTTTGCAGCTATGCAGGGTTAGGTTTTTCCCCCAGTTAATGAAACATTGCTTCAGGAACCAAACTCACTGCTCATTTCTTTTCTCCACTCCTACTCGCTCCTGAGATTAACAAGCCATTATTCCAGAACCAAAACATTATTCTACCAGCGTGTAACTCTTAGCAATGATACCCTGGCATTTGTAGAGCTGCACGCTTTCAAAGGCATTTATTGCTAATAACTGTTTGAAATTTGCTGCTCCTGCATCAACTACCAAGAAGGACAAAAAAAAAACCAACACAAGGAAGGCACCAGCTGCCAATGGGCTACAGAGTGTTCACTATTCCAACAGGCTACAGAGCGTTCACTACTCTGGTTTAGCCCTTACTGCTGTTTGCATTCAAGAAAAGAACAAAGCCCACAGCAAAATTAATTCCCTCAAGGTATTTTGATTTGGAATTTTTTTTAATTGTCGTGTCTAGTCTGTATATTAGATGCAAGATAAAGTAGCTACAGCATCTTGTGATAATATCACATACAACAAACAGCGTCATCATAAACCTGAGCATTTCCTTCTCTCTGATATGATTTGTACGTTTTGTCCTTGCAAGTGTAAATTACCTTCTTTGCCCCTTTGTTTATTTCTTTGCAACTTTTATCACTGGGAGGTCATCACATTATCATCCACCCTTCAGAGAATGCCAGGTTGCTGCTCATGCACTCAGTGAAGCCTTCCATCTCTCCATCTAAGGATTGGGGGGGGGAAAGGGGAGCTAGAAAAGGAGTTGTGCTATTTGAAGTCATAATTCAATGGCAACCTGGCTTGTATGCCACAGCACCTCAAACTCGTAGCTCAGGTGTTTAGTGTACCACAACTGCAGCCCTAGAGACAATCTCAGTTTTCATCAGGTGCCAAGAATCCTTTCATTCCATCATGCAAATTTTAATCAAGTGTGTTGCTGGAACATCAAATCTGGCTAAAAACAAATCTGAGACAGATTTCTCAGACGGGATTTTCAACGGCTCCAAGGAGTCAGGCACACACCTTCAAACAGGATTCGGTTTTATTAGAAAAGCACTGGCCTCCCTCCCCAGCTCCAAATCCATATCTGCTCTCAAAAGTTCCCTGGTGATGGTTTCTATGCTGCCATCCCTTCACAGCAGCTCTTTCTAAGTGGAGTGCTTGCAGGCTGAGCTAGAGGCTGGAAAACTGGAGCTCAGCTTTATTCCTGAGGTTTAGCTTATCTTTATTGTAAAGGAAAGGATGGAGCCTGAGAGGGCTAAATGTGCTAGGAAAACATGTACTCAAATAATTATAATATGTCATTAATAAGGATTAAACATTAATAAAATTACTTGCAGAGGGTTCAGTCAATTGCTGGTATCTTTCATGTTAATTAATACTTGGCACTGTATAAATACTCAGAACATACTTTACTCTATTACATTTGTACAAGACAGCTTCCAGAGCAATTTTAGGTACCTGCTAATGAGAAATAATGGTTGTCTGAGCAAAGCATTGGACTGAGCTGAAATACAAAGCTTTGTTCCAGAACTTAAGAGGTGCCCATGGTTCCCAAGAGATCCTCTTTCACTCCAACACTTTTGATTCCAACCTACACTTATTGCAGATGGTCAAGCTCCTCCAGATACAACAGCTCTGCCATACACATCCCTTTTTTTTTTCGGACAATATCCTGTCTTGGGATTAGCCCCAGAAACCTATCAGTGCTGTGTGTATGAATATATCAATCTCTCTGGTGCATCTGTTCCACTCACCAGAAAAAGACTGGATTCATTCATTTTTCAAGATCTAAATAAAAATTTGTGCCTTTTCTCCAGACTAAATGCTGAAATGAGTTGGTCTGGCATCCTCATCTGTCAATGACCACCACAGCAGTCCTCATTTCAGCACAAATCCTTTCCAGAAGGCACAACTGGGGCCTATTTAGCTTCAGTCTGGCTGTGTGGAATAATTCATTTGGACAGCCAATAATGCTACTCTCTAAAACACCAGCCAAACACTCTCAGAGACAGGAGAAAAGGCCTTCAGCCCAGACTAAAACACTGGCTTCTTCACTTCCCTGCACTTCAGGTGCTCCTTTAAATAGCAATTAGGCACCCTGTGGTGGGCTGATGGTGGCTGCAGGATTACCTGACCTGCCAGGTGGGATAAGCTGTCCCTGCATCTTCACAGCTCCACATCCCCCTATTACTTGGGAACACTGCCTGCTTCTGTACATGGAAATTATCCAATGACATTTAATATTTCATCTGTTCTTTTCCCAGTTACACTGCAGATCACCTACTCACTTCACCAAGCTGAAACAAACTGCCAAAGTCACTCAATAAATGGAAGAGGGGCAACACTCACTCCTTCCCCCTAAAGGGATAAGGTGTTTGCTGTAGCAATGAGATCTCTGAAAGAAACTTGATGCTCAAACTCATTGTTTTCCCACTGAAAATGGAACTGTAAAACTGAGGTCAAGTTGGCCTGAGAGGCCAGTCAAGACGCTCCAGCTTTGTTTCTGCAAATGCTACAACAATCCTTCATGTCGTAAGAAAACAACCATTCCTTGATAAAAGTAGAAAAAACTCACAGCTTTTCCATATCCTCCCTAGATCATCAGGATTTTTCTGGTCCTGAGCTCAAATGATGACAGTACTAGACAGGTTATCATCACACTGTCAGAGATTCTTCAAGCTGCCAGCTGCTGCTACTTCAGCCTATTTTTCAATAACCACAGCTCACCCTGCTGCCTGCCAAAGCCTCCCATCGCTGGAACAGCCACTGCCACCTGGCAGGATTGCTGCAGGGAGGAGAAAGGCTTTGTTAATGGCTGCTTGCCCCCTCCCCACGAGGAAGTGGCACTTGGTGACAGGTCCCTGTCAGCCAGGAATGACTGGCAGGTTACTTGCATTCCTCTCGAGAGCACATTTTGTTAATATGTGCTTAAATCTTACAAAAGCCAACAAGTCAGAAAAGCTTAACAGTAGCTCTCTCCAAGTAGAAGGACGACTTATGGTTAACTGCTTCCTTAATGTGCAAGAGTAAAACAGATTTACATAGATGAAGTCCTTTGATTGTAAGTAGCACTTTCCTAGGATAGCTCCACCACAGAGGAGACAGGACCTCCTTCAAGCACCCTTTGAACTAACAGCACAGGAAACCTTTCAGGTACAACTTCCCCAGATTCAGCTCACTGAAGGAACTTTCTCCCTGCAGCAGGGAGGAATATCAAACATTTTATTACAGGGTTTTGCTCAATAATGAATGGGTTTGGTGAGCAAGCACAGAAATCTTGGCTGGTACACTCTTGCACTGGTACAGCCCGAAAGGAAAAACACAACATAGTGAGACAAAAGTCAGGGAAGGTATAGCATGGGAAGGGAAAACAGCAGACACAAGTGAGGGTGCTAATTCAGATTATATGAGAGAGCAAAAATAAAAGCAAAGATCTTTTCAAAAATCTGTCCTTATCCTAAACTCTTAATGAACCTGCCCCTCTTTTTTCAAGCCAACTCCTTCCTCCATTTCAAGAAGAGGAGGAAAACACCACCAGCTGGCAGCTCTGAACTCTTTTCCTGATTGTTTCCGTTATTAAAAAGGAGGCATTCCAGTAACTCTGCATTATTTCTCGTTGCACTATTTGCCTCTGTTGAAAAGTGCATGAGTAGGAGAAATTCTAACAGCTCTGAAAAAAATTAAAAGCCACATTTATCATCTTCTAAAGGCTCAGAGCTTTCAGTCAACATTCAGAGTAATGAGATCTTGGTATCTCACTCATTTAAAAGCTCCTCAGCAGAATCAGGGAAGGGAGGGCCAGTGGCTTCCCATGCCTGTCAGGTCAATGCTCCTCCCGAGCTGAGGCACACTGCTGTTATACCCAAGGGACTCTACTCTTCAGCAGAAAGAGAATTGCATCTCCATTCAGATGAATTTCCAGACTAAAGGATGTGTCTAATTTTAATTTGCTACACACAGATAATTGACTTTATACTGAAATTGCTGTCATTTAATGTTGATCATATTCAGATCTGATGAGCCACCTGAGGAGTAGGAATTACTCCTCTCAGGTTTGAATTATTTATGACATCTTTTCTCCTTACTACAAAGGAAAGAGAAAAATCTTTGGCCCGTGCCCAGGACACACAGTGAGTGTTTTGTGTGTGACACACCAGGAAGTCACATGTCTGTACATCACACTTTCAGTGCTATCTGCAGAGACACTACATTACTGCTGCAATGGATACTTCAAACAGGAATTCAGAGATGCAGTTTTTTGTTTTGCCTCCAAATCAATCCATTCTTTGGCTCATCACTGTAGCTCATTACACTGATCTACTGCTCTTCCTCTTTCTGCTCTGCACACATCAATACTGAGTTCTCAAAAGTCTGCACAGCACCGATCTATGCTCCAGCACGGTCACACTCCAATATCCCACAGCTCTTCCTCCTGCTTCAGGAAACATCAGATGGGTTTTGATACTTCAGTTCCCATTGTATCAGCAAGGCTTTACTCTCCTTCCATGAAAGCATCCAGCCCCAAACATCCTGCTTGGCTCACAGCCACACCTTCTCAGACTGCAGTCCTGAGAGGGAACCTGTGCACACTCAGGATTATCCAAAGCAACCACAGGGAGAAAAGTTGCTCTAGATCACACATGACACACAGGAGATGATCTTTCTTTTAGACCACAGCAAGTCAAAAGAAAGTATTAACTCATTCAGAAGTTACATTTTAATTCTTGTGTGCTGCTTGGGATCCACCAGTAATTATGTCCTACTAAGAGTCCTCTATACTACCAAGTAGAGCTACTTTTGTTTTCTGGTTTGGGGCACGTATTACTGGTGTGCCTATTAAAACAGCTCTTCTGCTTTGAGCCCCAGAGAAGAGGGAGGAGGTAGAAGGCAAAACATCTGAGAGACATCACTAAAAATCCTCAAGTTACTGCATAGCAGTTTTGAATAGCAATATTTACAAAGGTCTAGGGAGTACCAGGTTATACACGCTGCAGAAAACATACAGAGTTTTGGGAATGGCAGTATGGCTCAATGCAAATTGAGAGTCACTTGTTAGTACTTCCTGCTGGAGGGCATATGTCATCACCACATGGCAACTCATGGAAGTGTGAAATAGGATCATTATCCAATCCTGCCCCCCATTCTGAAATAATGATAATGAAAACAATCTATTCCTCAGTCCTCCCAGGAACAGAAAGACTTGGAGAAGAACAAGAACATTAAAACAAAAAAACACCAGGGGAGAAAAGTGATTTTTCAGACTCCAAAGCCGTCTACAAGCTCAAACACTTCCCTTGCAAGTGCATTTTCAGTTCAGTAATAATTAGATCCCCAGTCAGAGGAAGCAGAAGTCAGAGCAGCTCTCATTTACAGCAACTGCAGCACAGTGCAAAGCAGCACCTGAAGAGCCCAGGCTGAGCAGTGAGTTCAGAGCTGAGCAGAGGAGCCCTCAGAACACATTTGCAATGAGCAAGCTTTCCTAGTCTCACAAAGCCCAGGAGTTTGCTACAGGCTCCTCCCTGCTTTCCAAGGACTCTCCAGACAGACACAGCAGACTCCTGGAGCAGGGCAGGTAAGACATGCAAGACTGCAGGTCTGGAATTCACTGTCCACAGAAGGCAGAACCCAATACCAGTGAGCACCATCACAGCAGCTGGAAGCCAACTCTGCCCCCATGGCAGCTGCACCTGCTCCCACACACAGGGGCTGAGGCACAGTGCTAACCCCAAAAACGACCAAACTCCTCATGGGAGAACTTACCTTGTGCTGGTGAAAGGTCTGTGGGTTTGTCTCCTCGCCACCTCCTCCTCTGCAAACTCAGTTTGCATTGCAGCCTTCCAGGGTAAAGCCTTTCTCCAGGAGACACAGATGGAAAACATCCCATCTCACAAGATTTAGCGTCTTGGCCGTAAGGGGTTTTTTGTTTACAGCTTTATGTTTCTGCGGGTTTAAGCAGTCTCCTGCCATAACAGGGGAACTTCCCAGCAGCTGTTTCTGCAAGGATTTTGGTCACAGCCGGGTCCCTGCAGTGCTGCAGACCCCAGCCAGACTTCTCTCACCAGCTGACCCCAATAGTGGCCCTCACCTGTGTGGGCTGGCCTTTTTATCCCAGCCGCAGCCCTTCATCTCGCTAATGAGCCCAGCCCTTCATCTCGCTAACGAGCCGGGCCTGGGGGCCTCCTGCCCCGGCCCCCACAGCGGGGCTGCTCAGCAGAGCTGCTGCTGCCAGCATCAGTTTCAGCTGTAAAGCCATATCAGACAGGTTGTTTTAAAAGTGATGAAGAGGAGGATACAGGTGATGGCTCTCTGAGATATTAATCAAGAATCAGGGAAACTTTTCTGAAGCAGGGAAGGCGTGTTGTCCTTGCAATGCTGACCCTGGCAGCCAGATCTCCCCGCTGCCTCCCCTGCACTGCACACACCCTGTCACGATTTCTCAGGAGCTACATGCACTCAGTAACAGCCTGTCTGGCACTTACATGTTCTGAGCTGCAATAAAACTATCTGGCTACTTATTTCTTTCCCCGGTTAAGACATCTTCGTGGCTCCAACTGGTTGGGCTGTTCCCAGATTTGGGTTTTGCTGATCCTGCCCCCAGCTGCAGATCCTGCCTGGGATTATTGTCACCTGCAGCTGCAGAGGGTGTTATTGTTGTCAGCTGAGGGGATGCTCACAGCCACCTGACTGCAATGTGCCTCAGCTCCCTGAAACAACTTCCCTTCAGTGCTGGGAGCTTTTTCACAGGGTGCTTTGAAGCTCCCATCCCCAGTTAATTTACTCAGGTTTTTCTGTGCTGAGTTAAATGCAGCAGCAGCTGATTCACAGCCCAGATCTCCTGTCTTTATGTTTAAAACACCTTCTTGAGATGCTGAGATCCCCTTCACCCAATCTAGCAGGGAGGAGTGACTGGAATCTGAATGATGTCCTGCTCTCTGAATGACTGCTTCAAGTGACAAAGGTGAGACTGAATGTAAAGGAGTGGAAAAGATTTCAGGGAAAAACTGAGAAAGGTCTCATTTTTGTCCTAACCTAGAAAAGGAAGAAAAAAAATTCTGAGCTTCAAACCTCTTTCGGGATCTGGAAAATTCCAGGGGCAGCCATGGCTTCTCTGAGCAACCTGGGCCAGGGCCTCCCCACCCTCACAGGGAAGAATATTTTTCCTAATATTTAATCTAAATCTACCCTCTGTCAGTTTAAAGTCATTCCCACTTGGGCTGTCACTACATGCCCTTGCCAGAAGTCCCTCTCCAGGGTTCTTGTAGCCTTCAGGCACTGGAAGATGCTACAAGGTCAGCCCGGAGCCCTCTCTTCTCCAGGCTGAGCCCCTGCCCAGCTCTCCCAGCCTCTCCTCACAGGGGAGGTGCTCCAGCTCTGCCATCAGCCCGGTGGCCTCCTCTGGACTTGTTTCCTTAAGGACAGATCCATGTCCTTCTTGTTTCTTTTAGATTTTTTTCTGTGATGAAATGAAATGAAATGACCATAAAAATCAATTAAAATCATTTAAATCAGCCATTTACAAATTTTTTTTAATTAAATTGAAAGTTCTTGTTCCTTTAACATTATAGTATGAAATTTACCGTAGAAGATATAATCAAAAGAAAAATTATATATAAGAAAAAAAACTCTATCAGTATGTTTATTTCTAATCTTTTAAAATGTGTTTTTATTGAAATCAACACTTCTTTATTAATTTAATTCATCACCATTTTTTAGATTATTATTCCCAGTGCTAACTAGAGTACTCGGGTTCTGTAGGAGAAAATGTGATTATATGCTATAAAGTCACCAAGTATTTTCATCTGGAATATGAATGGAAGTAACCTTTCCAAACAGAATATATTAACATATGCCAGAGAATCCATTGGTTATTCTGAGACCTCTTTCTTTCAGTCTTTAATCACTAATGCTATCATTCTAAAGTCAGTTTTACAAATGACAAAAGGACCAATAGCTCTCCTGAGAATGTGGGGTTTTTCTCAATCCAGACAAAGTCTCGCAAGTGTGTTATGTTCTAGTAATTAATTTTTAAGCAGAAATGTTGTCCCATTCCCTAAAATGATAAACAAAGCTGATTCTTCAGAATTCTATTAAGCTCCTTGCAAATGAAATAATCCTCATCTGAGAAGTACAAATATGCAAATGGCCTATTATGTCTTATTCTTTCAAGCAGAAGGAAATTGGAAGGAACCAGAAACTAACAAATATCCCCAGGCAAGGTTTGCAAGACCCTGAAGAAAATGGAGAAGCACATCTGTTGCTCTTCATCTCTTGTGGTTTTGAGAAAAAAACGGATCCAATACACCTAAAAAGGGGTCGTGAGAGGAGAGAGGAAACTGAGTAAGTTGTCAGGTGCTCAGGAGCTGTATTGTCCTATTGTCTTAGAGACCAAATCTCTCTGATCTCTCTTCAGTCAATAAAGCTCGTGCTCCTGGCTTTCGGAGAAGAGGCAAAGCTGAGGATTTCAGTGCTCTATGTGCTTTCTGTCAGTCCCTTTTTCCGAGGTGCCAGCAGCACACGCTGTCTCCGTGAAGGCACGTCCAGAGGCTTTGTCCAGCAGGAGCCTGAAGCGATGTGGAGGCAGGGGATGCCCTGGCAGGGAGCAGCTGCTCGGGGACTGGGCACTGCAGCAGCCAGTCAGCTGCTGCGGGTCTGGACCCCTCTGGCCCTTGGTGCCATCACAGAGACTGTGCACACTTGAATTCTCCATCACCTTTTCTGTGTCTGATCCATTTAGAAAGCGAGGCCTTTGGACTTTAAGCAGGGACTTTTCATTACATAAATAAACCAGGCATCTAGAATGGGGCATTTGATCCTCAGCTTGGCTTTCAGAAAGCCTCCACATCCAGCTAGTAAATAAAAATCACAATTTGGGATGATGTCCATGCCGTTTAGCACTTTAAAAAATCCCAAATTTCTAGTATGTCCTTGAAAAGCACATTAAAAATTTCCTTGCTCTTTTGAAGATCTTTTTCTGAAAAGTAGTGATGCAAGTTTGGAAGCTGAGATTGTTTCATACCTTAAAGCTGTGGAGCAAGTGGATGTGAGGGATTCTTGAGGCCAGATGTGTGAAACTCCATTCTGGATGTCAGTCACATACTCTGACATTTATTCTAATGACTGAAGAAAATATAGCAAATAAGATCAATAAGACACAAGGAATTAGATTTGACTTAGTTTTGTTAGGTAAAGAATTATTCTAAAAGCAGATCTGGATCATATCCACCAGAACTAGAGCCAGCTTTTGGATACCTGAGAGACAGTGGCTTAATCTATTTTTTTTAAAAAGTACACGAACCAAGGGAGATCAGAAAGGTTCTGCAGGATTGTAATATGTAATTGCATAATATAATAAACACTGCCATTGGTTATTTCTATGGAATTGAATTCTTTTAACTTGATTTGATGCTGTACCAGCTCTGTGCTTCCCTCCCAGCCACAGTACAGACGAAGTTTGATTTGGAACAGAAATCTATACGTTGCTATAGATCCAGGCAGAGGTATTATTTCCTATACAAAAATTAATGAATGCAATAATCACAGACAGCATTCAGTACCAGAAAGAACACAGGCTCATGGACCTAGCAATAAGCTCAAGGCAGGGCTTTATGGATGGAGTTTTTTGCTAATTATTTTGATGGAGAAAGGAAACCTTGCACAGCTGAATGAGGAATAAAAGCTAAATAGCCAAATATGGCTGTGCCTTCATATTTTATCTTATTTATACAACTTCCTTTCTGCCTTTATTTAAATGACTGAAGACTGTAACAAAGAAGCCTTGTAACTGTGTAGGCCATCTTTTCTCTCTTGAAAAGCTGAGCTTTTTCAATATTTTGCACTTTTTGCAGTAGAAGATCGGTCTGCATCTCTAAAGTGCAACAGAAACATACCTAAAGACTGAAAATATATTTGTACACAGGTGCAAATCTGAGCCTGGACCTACACAACAAACATTTGCTGAAGCATAGTTTGTCTTCTGGAGAGATGCTGGTTTGCAGCCTGGTAATGGGTGTTTGAGTACCCAGTCTCCTGTGGGAATGGATGCAGAAAAAGCAACAGCTCATTTGTGAAATAGTCATTTATTCCATATATTTAAGACACAGCAAGGAGAGCTGGTGCCAGATTACAAGGAACAGAAGCAGAGATTTTCATCTTACAATGTTATATATTCTTATTGTAACACCTCACAAATTTCCTATGTTCTAGTAACTAATTTTTAACCAGAAATGTCGCATTCCCTAAAACGATAAACAAAGTTGATTCTTCAGAATCCTTAAGTAGTAGATTAAATAGTTAAATTTACTGAATATTCATGTTTAATGAAGTGCAGGATAAATCTCTTCTGGTTTTACCTAGAGTTTTTTATTTAGAGATTTGTGATGTACATGCAAATCAGATTCCTTACAGAGCCAGCACCTTGTAGTTATAAGGGTCTTGCCTTCCCTTATGCCAGAAAGAGAGAGTTGCTTGTACTCGTACTCTGCAATTGCACCAAGCCTCCCCAAAGATCAGCACATCCAGCTGCAGTGTGGAACAGAAGGGAAACTCCATTTCTCATTTTAAATGCATAAGAAAATTTGCATCCAATTTCCATGTTTATTATAACACGGTAATTTTTTCTCTCTGCTAACAAAGGGCTTCACTCCTCCAGTGACAAGAGGGCTGGTTTGGATGGGCTGGGAATGGCAGGTGCTGGTTAAACTTTGTCAGGCCTGTGTGTGGAGCAGGAAACAACACACGCAGGCCCCTCGTGCACTGAATGAACTCTGGAGTTTGTCTGCGAAGAGGAACAGTCCACGTCTGTCACACATCGCACTGAGAAAAGGGGAGAGGAGGGCCCAGGCAGCATCCTACCCCCTCCTTCTGCAGGGAGCAGAGCCTCTGGTAGGCAGTGGAGCACATGAACAAGCAGAAAGGCTTGGAGTGGGATTTTGTTATGTTTTACCACAACCTTATGCTCAAAAAAAGTAGCTGGACTCGCTGTGGTGAGAGAGCTGTGAAGAAACTGGTCTCAGTGATGGGGATTTAATTATTCTGGTATTGACAAAAATGAGAATTAACGGAGGAATCAACCTGCCAACTTCCACAGGCAGTAAAAAACAAGTTTATCTTTCACTGTGTATTGAGCTCGTAGCTATGATAAATTCAATAATGGTCTGTGGGTGTTTAGTGCTTTATGATAACATATCGTTTGGCTTCAAGCAATCATGGTCTTAGGCTATGAAGCTAACAAATAAGACTTCAGACAGAATCATGTTGCTAAGCTCAAATATTCCCAGAAAGATGGTGAGAGAGGAGGGGGGAGAACAAGGAAGAAGTGGTATTTAAAGCAAACAGAGTAAATAATGCAATCAGGTTGATCGCAGCAACAGCAAAGCTAAAAGTGATAATGGAAGTTACTGGAGTAAAGCAACAACATATCAAATATAGACAGAAAGCAATTACAAAAGGTATAATAGAAAATTGAAAGGACAAGCTAACTGATGTAAAAAGCTCACAAAAGCTCTGTAAACATTCAAGGGGGAAAAGTTGCTAATAATAATCCATGAAGGCTCAGGGAATACTAATCAGCCTTGAGCTGTTCTTCATTTGTACAAGGACATATGGGCCCATTCCAGGTTTAAATAAACGACTGAATGACAGAGATTAAACTCATTGATATTCCTTTAAAAGGAAAAAAAAGGAAAAAAAAAAAGTAAGAATTCTGGCATCAGTCAATAATGCACCAGAAATAGATTTACTGGACTTTCAGAGATTTTCTAAAGCCACTAATCTATCTGCAAGGAAAACATGACTTACCACACATAAAGTGAACCCACCACTGGGTGTGATGTGAGCCAATGCTGTTGTGCTCAGCTCAGGAAATTTGCTGCCTTTCAGGCCTTTTCTACTTCACTCATTTTACTGCATTTACCTTTGCAAGAAGCCCAATCTAAATTACTTTCAGAGTGGACAAAAATAGAAATACAGATGCTCTACAAAGCAAGGAATAATGAATAGCAGGAAAATTAGACACCAGTCATCTCAGGGTTCAATTCCACATTCAGCCTCAGCTTTCCTGGACAAGTCAGTTACTCGGATTTCTGGCAGGATTTCTAAAGCCATCTCACCTTCAAAAACCTCACTGCTTAGTCCACGTTTCCTCAGCACAGGGCTCAGAGGGGTACTCATTATATATTAGAATTGCTAATTCTACAACTGCACTTCCAGTATCTGAGGAACGAAATTCACATGAAGAAGAGCAGCAGGAATCAAACTGCTGTCTCAGGCGGGCAATGCTGAAGGCTCACAGCTTTGCCTGTTTATTTTCCCAGTATGGACATTTGCTGATACAAGGAAAAATACACAAGGATAACACCACAGCGCTGAAGTGCTGTGCCAGAGGATGGGCTGTTTGCTTAACTTTCATCTCTTTCTCCCCTTGGTGGGTTAGAGAAGCTGGCAAGGTTCATATTCTGCTGGGTAAAAAGTAACCTGGCAGGAGGTGGGGAACCTCGGTCACTTTATCAGCACATAGAGAAGCAACACAGATTTGAGAGATTTCCTCCTGGAATTCTGCCCTCAGTGGGAAGGGAAGCACTGAGCGCTCTATTTTAAGAAATTGTTTTCTTGCTTTTAAAGTACATTTAGTTTTTTTAAATTGCTGTGTCTTTAACACTGTTGCTCATGCTAATCAAAAACACTTGTTCTTGGAGTGTGACAGCCATCTAATAAAGAAATTTAGAAATTAAGCTGAACCATCTATAAAGAAATTGTAAAACTCAATATTAATGATCCATTTCAATCTTAAACAATAGAGTTTTGTGCATCACTGATGAATCAGCCAAATGTATGTAATATTCATTGTTACTTTTGACAGAAAAAATAAGTAATGTGCAATGCTGTATTTGTCCAGAGGGCCTTTCTCTCATTTCCCACAGAATTCAGCCATTTGCCTATATTTAGCTCACCAAACAAATGAATTAATCATTTTTTCACTATTGTGCCTGCAAAAAAGAATAATAAACACTGAGTCTTGAAAGATTTCTAGTAAGTCAACATATTATGTTAGTCCTATCCTGCACTTATTCTCTGCATTAACATAAATTAATGAAAGATGCAACAAGCGGCTTTAACTGACATTTTCAGTAATTTGGACAGGGCCAGTCTAACCAGTACTGAAGTCTTGAGAGCACAAACTCAAACCTTAGATATGCAGAGTAGGTGATACCTGAGCATTCCACCCCGCAGAGAACAGAAGGCAGTGCTGACCCGAATCCCCCACTCCTGCCCCGAGTGCTGCTGTCCGAAGGAGATCCTCTCTGGGGCCAGAGGAGAGCCTCTGGTTCAGCAGCAGGGCAGAGCCATGGCCCCAGGGCTGTGCTGAGGGGCTGGGAGCCCTGCAGAGGTGCCAGTACAGCCCCTGCCCCTCCCAGTGGCTGTACAAACACCCCTGGCAGTGCCCACGGACACAGACCTGTCTGTCTGTCCTGCTTCATGCTCCTGGCTCCAGGCATTGCAGAGACCACTCTCATTTTTCTGCTCGGGCCTGTGTATCTGATTATTGGTTTCTGCAAATAATTGAAGATACTGATTCCTTGGCATTTGGCTCTGCTTTAGAAAATTATCTCATGCTTCAGTTTTCCCTGTTTTCTCAAAGAGCACAACTTCTCTGCCAAGTGAGGAGCTTCAAGCTATATTTTTTGTTAGGAATTAACACTTCTACAGCAGAATAACCCTCAAAACACAGGACTCAAAGTCAGTCACAAGTGTGCTGCAGAAGGCAAAGAAAAGACAATTTTCAGAAGACACACTGGGCAAATCCCAGATTTCAAAGCAAACATTAAATTAGCAAGAATTAACACTTTTCTTTTTTTGTTTTTATTAACAGCAGTTCCAATGTTTAAGTTCAATCATCAGTCAGTCTCACAGTTCAGAGATCAGAATATCTGGAACTCCTTTGAGGCACATGAATATGTGCATTTCTTCCTCATACATTCCCCAAAGTAGCAATAACTTTCTTAACATTCACTAGCTTAAAATAAAAATGTACTGAAAACGTACAATTTATTATAAGTCTTAGAACACCTTGTCTTTCCCCCACATATTTCATCACAGCAATATGAAATTCAAAGTCATTAAGTAGAGCATGATAATTTATTAGAGCTTCATCTCAAGCTCTATACACAATGCTTTTTCAACATTCTACATTCTTATTATGGTCCTGACAAAATTTCCCTCTGAGAGATTAGAATCATCACCAAATGAAGTCGTAATTATTCAGGCCCAAACTCTTGCAAAGTGCAACAAAAACAGCATAAAACCTTCTAAGAATGGTAGGGTTTGTAAGCTTAAAGATTTAAATGTAAGGGGACTTTCATTTCAAGTACTGTAAAAGAGAAACATTGCCACTTACTGGCAGTACCAATGTCTTTGCAATATTTGTAAGCATTTATGTGCATTTTCAAATGCTCTGTTAACCTTTATAGTATTTGTCAATAAAAAGCCCCATTAACATTTAAACTGTGTATGTCCAACTACCTACGTCAAGCAAGAATCAAAAGAGCCTGTAAGAAACAGTTATTTATTACAGACTGCATTATCAGGACTGTACACATTGGAGATTTCAAAAAGCTCACATTCCTTGTAGTTAAAAAACCCAAAAGGTAAAAAAAGGTAAAAATAAATAAAAAAAAAACCAATCGTTAATTGGGAAAAAGGCTGAGCATGGCCTGAGCAGGAGATGTGACCATCAAGAACACTGTACAGCTTTGGAAAGAGTAGTGCAGCCAGCTGGAGACACCTCAGGAATACTGGAGGTCTAAAGAGATCACACTGGACAGGAAACTAAAACTGAAACACTGCTTTTGCAGTAGGAGCATCAGAACTTACCTGATATTAACAACTAACCTTACCTGACATCGAGAATTTGTCTTCATCAGGCAAAAACTTAATCAAAGATAACATAATCACTGGACAAGAACTGAAATCAGACAGACTCTTCAATCAAGCTGCTGAACTGGAAGTGACAATGACATAATTCCCCAGTCCAGCTATGTCCCCTAAAATTTTGTTTCAAGCAACACTGATTTAGTAGAATCCCTGTGTGCTGCTTCTGTAAAGTGGGTATTTCAAAAGGCAAGGAAAAATCATCCCAGAATCTAGAGACTGAAACTGAAATCAAGTAGTCTATTACCGGTGCTTTTATAAATCATTAGTAAGGACAGCATGACCTGCTCCAATGAAAAGGAAAAAAAACATTAATTGTCTTCAAGTATGAGAGATGCACTCACAGTGACAGCAGAGGCATTCATTTAATCACTTTTCAACAAGGAAATCTATAGACTCCATAGAAAATTTACAACCAAAATGGAGCTAATGTGACAAATGGTGCTCATGTAGCAAAAACTGAAAATGTCAAGTCTGCAAATTCAACAAAAATGTGTTTTAGTGGCTTTGCCTCCCCAGGCTGCAGTTTGACAGAGCACCACCTCATACAATCCTTCCTTTCAGCTCACGTCCGTCTTGTCTTCTGTTTCTTCGTTTGTCTCTTTGCCTCCTCTGAGCCCCCAGTGTCAGAGCCTGTCTGTCCAAGAGCACGGACTCCTTGCAGTCGAGTTGTCAGCTGCAGCAGTAAGGGAATAAGCTGGGGGAAAAAAAGGGAAGCAAGTTGTGGTTACAATGGTCTGTAAGGTCTGAATGGTATTGTTCTTTAGACATGTAGCCCCTAACAGAATCTATTGCATAGATGGCACATCTACAAAGACATCAGAATATGGCAGCAAATCTTGGGGAGGAATCAAACCAAACTTCTGGGAATTTCTAATAATCAAGACCTAAAGTGATTGTTTGAGAGGAAATCAAACTGCACAGACAAATTTAATTTCTCTTCTTGGTTAAACAGAAATCCAGTCATATCAGAAAACACTAGAAGAGCACAGCTTGTTCACAAAGACAGATGGACTTCTATAGCAGGTATTTGTACTCCTCTTGAGAGCTTTTGAAATAGGCAGGGTATAAAGCTAAAGAAATCAGACTTGAAGACTTGCAAGACTTTTTTCCAGTCTGATTGTGCCTGAAGCTGATAAAATAATTATTTTCATTCCTATTATCCCTGAGTCTGGTTATCTGAATTTTAATGATGCTGTATTGTTTTCTTCTCAAAGCAATCAAATGCGGAGCCAAAATTCAGCCACAGCACAGGAACTCACCTCCACACTAAGGTTTTTTAAAGGAAGGTAATTGTCCAAAAATATGGCTACATTGTGGCTTTTCTTCTAACATGTCACCTGAGGGGACTGTGACTGCACCTCTCTCTGGATCACAACCCAACAAACCCTCACTAAGCACAGTGCAATGTACTCATTGACAGGACAGTAATGTTTGGGTAGGAGCAGAACCACCCCTGACCCACCTTATCGTGGTTGTAACCAGCCAGCAGCAGGAGCAGCGTCAGCGGTAACGCGATGTAAGACCCTTGGGCAATATCTTGTTCAGGCAGCTTTCTCTGCAAACAGTGCAGTCATGGATTTTAATTTTTTTTAAACAGTTGACTGTGAAATCCCTCAGCTCTAAGAAACTTCAGCAATAGGATCATGAGGCACATCCAGCCCTTCTCATCTGACTTCCTTCCAAGTGCTGTTCTAGGATTTACTTTACTTTCCACTTCAAAGCCACCCTCTGGATCAGTCCCTCATGTATTACCCCTTCCTGAGGTGTGCTGCTCTGTAAAGCCAGTTCACTGATGGTCAGTCTCCACTGACAAGTCAGCCTGGTGTGCTTTGATTTACCTGTCCCATGCTGCCCACACCTCTATGAGCCCACTACAGCAGCCATGCCAGCACAGAACCTTCCAGGCACATCTGCACCCTTCATTTCCTGCTGCTGTTTCATGTTTCCCTCCTGTTCCACTGGCAACTGAACACACTGCAAACCTAAATTAATTGTCACTTTAATGCCACTCATAAACCTCTTTATATTTACACTAATAGAAAGCTTGGCCAAGAGCACAAAATACACGCAGGTTATAACACCAAATACTGCTCCCAAGGTGAACGTTGGAACATGGAAGTATTTAGTACTTACAGTGGGACTGAAGACCAGTGTAATGTGTTTATGATATCCAATGGCAGTGAAAGAAACTTGAGGCAGGGTGTAGTCATACTGTGATTTAGACAATGTAGAATCCAGGAGCACCACGTAATTCTGTGGGTAAAAAATACACTCAGGCTACAGCATCAGGAGCAGTCTGACACAAAATCACATTTAAAGGCACAGGTCAGTTAAACAGGCTTCAAATCTTCCAAGACACTGGTTAGTCCAGCATGAATATAGCTCTGCAGGTACACCACAATTTACACTTCAGTGTCCTTAGAGGAAAAAAAAATAAAGTGATCTAAGCTGATTTTCCAGCAATATTCTTACCTCTCCATCTCGCAGTAGTGGTGGGAAATGAAAGAACAGGGAGAGGCCTAAGTTGACTGTATGAATTGGGTTGTCAAGATTTTCACTTTTGTAGAGCTTCACCTGTAAATGAAGGAAGAAAGCACAAACCAGGTATTTTCATATTCTGCACCACAATAGATATTTCAGACATCCCACATCTTCAGGGATAAAAGCACTTCAAAATTCATCACGTGTTTATATAAACAGAAAGTTGTCAAGTAAGAACATCTGGAAATATTCTAATCTGGGATGTGAAAAGTCACAGAAACAGTCTTTTTATAGAACTTGAAATAATTTAGGAACAACTGCTGTCAGACATTTTCACACACACAGTGTATGAAAAGCAGTCTGTGCTGTGGATCACAAAACTGCTCTCACTTGTGTCTGGATCCAGTCTTAGCACATCTTTCAAAGACAAGAATGTCTGCATTGGAGGCCAGGGTGATGACATGCACCCATCAACGGCTCCTGTGCAGTACATGCAACAGA
The DNA here is from genome assembly GCA_013397845.1 of Melanocharis versteri. Taxonomy (NCBI): domain Eukaryota; kingdom Metazoa; phylum Chordata; class Aves; order Passeriformes; family Melanocharitidae; genus Melanocharis; species Melanocharis versteri. The sequence continues at coordinate 1,177,528 of VZTG01002323.1, read as the reverse complement.
GACCCCACCTAATATGAAGCAGGCACAGGCTTGGATAACTTCCGTATAATCAAATTCTGACATCAATTCCTATTTGCTTAGGCTGAACTGCAAGGGTTTAAATCTCCCCAGAAAGATGGGACACATGCTCAGGGGCTCCTCAGCAAGGTGACACATCTTCCCTTCACACCTGCTCTGAGTGTTGGATCCTTTGGATGTGTCCCAAAATACCCAACAGCTTAGCAATGAGATCTTGGCAGGTGAGATGCATAACAAACTAGTGTGAAAGAAATCCAAGCACTGCATTTATATTTGTAGGTAACATTTCAAGGAGCTTTTAAACCTGAGAAATGATACCGTAACTCCTACCCCACCAACACCTCTTGCAGACACTTCCAGCGTTTGCACCTCAAGCCAAAAGGATCAGAGTGTTCAGCAAGCTTTTTCAGATCACAGTGCAGTGTTTTTAATTTTGAAAAATTCAGCTTTCCTCTTTGCCTCATACTCTCTATTATTACATACTTTTAAATTCACACGTCCTGTGGTATCATGGTATCTTCAGGTTTTGACATACAGGTAAAAATTTTCAGGTGTTTCAGGAATTAATGCAGTTCTCTGATACAAAGGACTTATTTCACCCTTGCTGTCTTGATCCCTCTACAAAGCATCCCTAAACAGGGAAGTAGATCCCAAAATGTACAGGGCAACCAGAGAAGGTATTTCTTAAACATATTCCCATGAAAAATGGAAACCTTAAAGCAAAGCAGTCGGGAACACTGTAATCTTCATTCTATCAGGAATTCAAATTCACCTTCATCAAACTATTAGTTCTAATTTGAATTAAATGTGTGCTCTGGCCACTGAACCATCTCCAGTGACCCTGAAAAAAAAAATCATTGTGAAAGCAATAACAAATATATTTGACAAAGATGAAAGGCTTGAACTTACACATAATGTGGAGAGATATTCAGAAGCTGTAATTACATTTCCACTTAAATCAAATTGATTAATTTGCCGGAACGCTATAATATTAACATCATCAATGTCACTGTTCCCAACCTGCAATGGAAAAGAGACTCAGGTTTTTACCAACAGAGGAACAGTTAACAAAGGACAGTAACACAACTGTTAACACAAATATTGCTGATCGTTTTAAATAAAAAGTGGATTTTGTTCTACGCCAACCACCTTGAAGCTTGAAAGCTTTTCCATTGCAAGTCCCTGTTCTGCAGAGTGCACAGCTTGCAATTGCAGACTTGGGCATTACCAGCATGAGGCTCATGACATTAAGCTAAACTAAAAATGGAAGTCTCAAAAGCACACACTATCCTGGAAAAGGCTGAGGTGCATCCACAGGAGTGCCTGATCTCAGAACGCTGGTCTCAGTATTTTGCATCTGTGCTGAGAGATGCACAGAGATGCTTATACAGTTGATTAATGTGGAATATTTAAAAAGATTCCACCAGTTTTCAATTCAAAGTTATTACTACATTTTATAAAGATAAAAGTCCTAGTCCAAATTACAATTTCACCTACATCAAGACTGCATGATTTAGACCCAATAAAACATAACAATATCTATCAGTCAATAAATAAATACAACTGCAGGACAATATGACAATTTATGACATCAGCAAGCTACCACTGCTTTGTTCCACATCATAAAGAAATGCTGAAAGGTATTCCATACATTTATTCTCTTGTTTCTGGATGCACAGTTTTCATCACTGTTGGAGAATCCTTTTCACTTGTTTACTGTTTGGGCTTTATGTCACTTCAGTTTTGAGCTCTGGTGCTGACACACAATATGGGGCCTGTTTTTAGGGAGCTAACTTGCTGAAAGGCACTTGTCTAAACAGAATGCCTTCACTACACTGCTGCTGACAGAACAGACAGAATGCCTAGACAGACCCATCTCATATTTAAGTGATGCTACAAAGAAAGAGAAAAAATTACCTCAATTGCCCGATGCTGTGGTAAAGCTCTTTCAATGTGATCATTGCCTTCAGCTTTGAGTTGGACATGATACACACAGCCAGGCTGAAAGCAACATTCAGATGATAAATCTCAACACTGAATAATACATGCTTTCATTTTAGAGAGCAGTAAGAGAATTTTCTAACATTCCATTTAAGATACACCACCCAAACAGATTTAACTCTATGCACTTAAAAGTTTTTCCTTATCTCAAATAGAAAATTTAACTCAATAACACTATTAGGAGTGTTTACTGTCAAAAAATAAGAAAAGTCTATACAGAACTTTCATTAGTTTGTTACATTACAGTATTAAAAGAAATAATCTGCTGTGATGAAGGAAAACACAGAATTAAAACCTGATCAAACATTGCCTTCTACTTCAGCAAATTGTTGACTCCTCACATAATGGTGCCATAAATTCAGCTTCCCCATTCCCTGAAGAACAGTTTACTTCATACACACGCTGTGCAATCAACATCATACACACACCCAAAATTCTGCTAAAAACAGGCTGTTGGTATCTTCACAAGAGAAACTAAACATTTCCCTGAATTCCTTTGCCTATGAAATTCCCTGCTGGTCACCCAAGCACTGACCAGGGGACTGAGTCATGTCACACCAACTGCTCAGTGTTCGTGGAGGCCAGCACAGTATGCTGCCAGCAAGTTCACAGACTTACATCATGTTTTCCCCCTTTTATCAGACTGAATGTCCACTACATGACCACATTTCTTCACATAGACTCAAGGGAGTCTGAGTTAGCAAACATGATGGGAAAACAGAAACCAGTGGCTACTGAACAGAACCCATTTCATCATCAACTGACAGAAAAGTAAATGACAGAGAGCCTCCTATTCCTTACCCGAAGGCCACGGAGCCTGAATTTGCCCTCTTCATCAGTTATTGTGTCTTCTCCATAGATGCTGCAATCCTTCTGCCCCACAGCTTCCACTGAGACTCCCTGCTCAGGCTCCCCATTTAAAGAGGAAACTGTGCCGTAACAGCTACGGGTATAAAGAGAACAGTTGCTGCAGATGTGCAGATGCTGGTTTAATGCATATTTTAAAGACATTTTATTGTTATAACTGATGGAAAAATTACTTACTGTATTTTATTTACCATAGCATGGAGAAGAAAAGGGGTGTTTAAAACGTGTGTGTAAAACAGTTTAAATCATTAGAATTTGCTGCGGTTCAGAGCACAACTTTAGGAATCCAAGTTCCCTAAATTCCATGAACAGCAGCTCTTTCTTACCCCTGAGGGCAAGGAAAGGAAGGATCTTGAAGTCAGACATCTGAATTGGTCTACCATACCCAGAATAGTCCTGTCCTCTCCCACTGGAGGCAGCACAAACCACTTCCAGTGCTTTCATAGCCAGCTAAGTTTCTTCCAATAGCTCTGCCATCTGGGCTTAGCTATACACCCACATCCATGAAAAAAGGCCAAAAAAAGTACTTATACACAATACAATTAAGTTAGATTGAGACTTGGAAAGTCTCTTCCAAACCAGCAGAACAGAGGTGTGCTGGGAGGAAACACATTTGGCACAACACATCCTGATATATCCCATAGCATTTCCCATGGATTCCAGCTCCACTGACCTGTAAGCTGTTCTGTAACCAGTTATCTGGATTTTGAGATTTTGTCCTTCCTGCACTTCAATCATTTGTGATGATGGTTCAAACCGAAATTCTTTCATCATAGGTTTAAAGTAATACTGCCCTGGGCTCTGCAAAGAGGCACAAAACAAGCTGTTTACTCACAGTGATGCAAAAACTCACCAACTCCAAACAAATATGCTCTGCAAGAGCTCTCTGAAGAGCTGAAGTCCTCTGTTCCAACCACAGGTTAAACTGGTCAGAAAATGTGAGCAGTGAAACACGGGGAGCACATTGGACAATAAACTGATGGAATTCCATCTCGTGACAAAGTGTTAAGAGAGAAAGGAAACTACAGCCCCAAAACCTTACCGCAAGACCTCAAGGACAGGAAAGTGACCACAAAAGAAGGATGTCTGCAAGGAAACTATTCAAGCATGTCTACACACATACGGATCAATAATGTAATTAGATTTCCTTCCCCTAAAGACTCTCCAATGATCATCAAAAAATTGGCTTGTTTCAAGTTTACAGGCTGCAAATCAGTAACAGAGATCAATCAACATCATCTACGACCTGTTGGGGAGAAATCTCTTGCCGTGTTAAGATTTCAGATCTTTTACTTGCTAAGATTTTCAGTGCTGTTTATTCTCAGGATCTGCATCTCTCATCGTGGGTTAGGATTTCAGAGGACACCTGCAACTCAAGAGAGCCCCATCTGGGAGGGCAAAGTAACAGAGCCCCGCACACAGCCAGGCTCAGAAGAATCATTTCAACTCACCAGATTGGAAAAAGTCAGCATGCCATTGTCCTGTGTGAGGAGGTTGGACCGAAACACCCCTCCACTGAGAGACAAGAGAACTCCAGCAAGAGCCTGGTCATCCTCTGACTTGATCTGTTTTTGAAAAGCCAGTAATTCGAAGTGTAAGTGAGGGTTTCCTTATGGAGAAGGGTTCAGCTGAGAAGCCCCTTGCAGTGCACAGGTGGGCTGGCTCTGAGCACTCAGCTGTCAGCAGAACTAACCACATCTGTACTGCCCCTCCTGCCAGGCCACAGGCCTGCAGAACCCTCTGCTCCCAAGCCCTGGACAGTCACAGGCCATGGCACCACGTGCCACCACAGCAGCCACTCCAGCGCTCCATAGAACACGCTGTGGGGCCAGAACAAAGCATCCCAAAGGCTGGAACCAGGCACTAGTTGGACCAGACTACACCTGCACCTTGAGGGATAAAACTCATTAAAAGAGGATGGTCCAACTCTACAAAAGCAAATAAAGTCAGTCCTTTGGACTGCAGGCTCAAACTTTTACTCTACAAACCTTGCAAAGTATCTTCTGCATGGCAAGTCATGGTCTACAACTGAGCTCATCCACTGAGATTTGTCTCTTCATGACAAAAATTATTATCCAAATAATAATAAATTATCCCAAAACCCCACACCCATTTGTCTTTGGAAGACATGGGTTAACTTTTTACCTGTCCAGCTCTATTCTACACACTATTCATTTAGAACCCAAAGTGTTCAGAACATTACCTCAAATGTCACCCCAGCAAGAGCAAAAGCTTTGAAGTCTCCAACTGTTCCTTCCACTGCACTCAAAACAAAACCTTCCTTCTGAGCAGTGATTGTGTATTCCAAGTCACTGTGGAGTGGCCCAACACTTCAAATAAAAGGAGAACAGAACTTGTTTCAGAAAAAACACTTGGATATCACATACAAATTGTCATGTAACAACTGTGTTTTAACTCAAGAAGCCAAAGGTTTAAAAAATCTGTTCATTACCTGTAAGTGCCTTTGTCATCGGTGAAAACTGTGATAAGTGGGGAAGTTGCTCCCTTCTCACTAATGACAATCTCAACACCTTCCAATTCAGGATGAATTCGCCCTTCCAGAAATAAGCCTGCTTTTCCATGAATCTCTATCAGCTTCCCAGGACAACTCTCTTGGTCATGGTGAAGAGGATTTAAGACAAAGAAGAAAGTCAAAAATACACCTGACACTCTGGTTTACAACAGGAGTTTAACTACTTCCAAAGTGATCAGCTGGTGGCCTTCTACCTTAGAACAAGAGATCAGTATACACAATTCCATGGCCTCGCAACACATCTTAAAACATCTGAACAGTACCAAAATGAGTAACTACATTTTGAAGCTATAAGCACATCCCCAAAAAAACCTTAGGGATTTCTGAAGTGGTTGGAGGTCTCAGTGAGTTACATACACTGCAGCCACATGGAGACAATGGCAATGACACTTCCTTCTGGCCAGATTACACTGAGCTTTGACCACATCTTTCGAGTTCAAATTCAGGTCAGCATATGTCATGTTTAATGTCATAAAGCAAAATTTTATTTCCCTCCCTCAATGCATTTAGAACATGCAAACAAGGAGTCACATGAAAAGAGGCACTTAACATTTCCTAGTGATTTCAAACAAAATATGTTCACTTATGAACCTGAGGACAAGATGGACACTGACTCAACAAGCAGCATCAATAACTGATGATAACCCGGACAATTTTGATGTTTATCTTTTTTAGTGATATTTTTATTACTGTAATCTAGTGGGGAAAAAAAAAAACTTTAACAGAAACTTAAATTTGGTAACAAATTCAAAATTGAAACCTTGTTTTTGCACAACTCTTTTTCTAGGTGACAGTAATATGAACAATTCTGAGAATCTGGTATGATACCCAGAAACCTGGCCTTCCTCTTGCACCAGGTGGTTTTTCAGCACCTGGAAGAACATTCAGCTGATAAAAACTGTACTTGCATCCTCTATCAAATGGCTTCCAAATTCCAGAATGAAACTGGCCCAAAGAAATAGCTGCAACTGAAACTTTCCTAACATTACCTTTTTGAGTTATTCATATGTTTATCTATAGAGATACATTTCTACCTTAAAAATCTACTCCTTTCAAACAATAAGTTATTTATATTTACCTCCACTAACAACTGCTTCCACATAAGGTGGGTAGAAAAGCAGCTCTTTTGATGATGGTGTTACAGTAATTTTCTCTCCAGACCTGTAAAACACAAATAAGATATAATCAGAAGAAAACTGAATCAGCAACTCTCATGTAGAACAGAGTGCAAGAATGCATCTAAATACTCCAAGGAAAAAGTATCAACAACAACCTAAGCAAAATTCTTACAATGTGGTACTAAGTTTCCTTGTAGCTCAGAGTCACCAAAGGCACCCAGCCAGCAGCTCTGTCCCAGCTGGAACTGTATCACTGTTCTGTTTGGCAGAAACACCACACAGCAGTACAAAGAACACACCCTGTCCACTGGAGCTTGGTATTACCTTGCCCAGTATGAAAATTCATATAAGAATGGTCCTTGGAGCTCCTCCACCATTTCTTGCACGGGTGGCTTTGTTCCTTCCTCCTCCTGACCCTTCTTTTCTCTCTCCTGCCGGCGGCTCTCAATTTCTGCCAGCTGCTGCTCCTGACGGAGCTCCTGAACAGATTTCAGGGGCCCTAAAACTAAGGCAGGTTCACTGTCAATGGATGACCTGAAAATATGGAGAGAAAACAAAATCATCTCCTTTCATATGGAGAGATAAGAGCTGGTTGTATCTGTTAATTACTGCCTTTACACCACTGCAGACCAGTCCCAGGATATTTTTTAAACCCATTCCTCTTTAACTGCCCTGTTTATTCTGGCAAGAGCACAGGAGTGGTAAATTTTTAGGCCAAAGGATCAGTTTGCAAGAGTACCTTTAACACAGCCCTGAACTAAAAGAGAAAGGCTGGAATGTCAAACCTGAGAACAAGCTTAATACAGAAATGATAAGTTATACAAAATAAATAAAAAGACTGCTAAGCTTGCTTTTCTTTTTTGGAACTAGGAACTTTTGCCTCAGAACCTACCTCTCAGGAGCAGAGAATACAAGAAGAAAATAACTTCTATCACACAAATACTTCCAAGAGCCAGCAATTCCCAGGAAAAGCTCTGAGTTCTCACCTATCTGCCCTATACATTTGAACTACCCAGCTATCTTGTCACTGTCCACTGAACAGATTGCTAGATAAATTCAACCAAGTTCTTAGAATCAGTTCAGAACACTGCACTTTGTTTCACTCCCCCTGATCTTGCATCCTCTCTTTTCTAGCATTTTCTTCTAGACTCCAATCATCCTTTGTATCTTATCATCTGTCTCTTCTCCAACAGTCTGAATTCTCAGTGAGGACTGAACCGAAATGATCACAATCGCTTTTCCCACAACCACTTTAGATTATCAGGATAGTTCTGTCTCCTGCTTCAGTCTTCACCTATATTCTAGTTTGTCTTTTTTAAGAGACATAGTTACTATTGCTCTATCATACTAAATTTCATCAAGGCTTTATATTCTTTCTCTGCGGTCCAGGCAATACAGAAACATATAATTTTTTTTGTCTGAAAGCCTATTAAAAATCACACAGGCACACACACTCTCAAGATATTCATAAGAAATTACAACAGTCTTATTTTTAAAACATACCAAGCCGTTATCAAGAACTGGTGAGAATCAGCTTTGCTTTTGGTTGAGGTTGTTTGGGGCTTTTTGTTAACTGAAAGTTAACGGGTCACAGCCACGGATCTGGTACACAGACTTGTAAAAACAACTGGCTTGCTTTTAAACCCAGAGCTGTTCCCTTTGTGTCGATGACACTTCACAAATTGGACTTCAGCTGAAGAGCTTAAGGCAGGATTGATCAGAGATATCTGTGGCAACTGAGCTGCCTCCAAAGCACTTGCCAGTAGTCTCCAAAAACCCAACAAGCTGAGAAGGTTGGTACAATATTCACCTCCTCACTAAGTTGTTTTTAAAATCCTAATGGCTCTGTGCTGTCTCCATGTCTCCTTTCCAGCTGCTGGAGTTGCCCAGCAGTTGCAGTGATAGGGTCATTAATCTCTGAGAGCTCAAGGCAATGCTCTGCAGATAATGTTCTCTGAAAAGATGTTTTCTGCACTCAAAAAAGTTGGAGAACCCATAGTCTAGAACAAGTAGACACCAGCAGAGAATCAGTAAAACACTCATCATTATCAGACACTTTCAGGCAGATTTGGCACCTCATCCAATTAAAGCTGTTCACAAATCAGTGCTTCCTAGTGAGCTGTCTGTTCAGCTAAACATAAATTGGTGCATTAGTGTGTAATCACTCTGCATGCTTTTCCTTTTACAACCTCCTCACACCAGTAACAATGCTCTAAAGCAGCAGATCCTCATTCTGAGGAAAGAAAAAAGGGAAAAAATAGATGCCAGTGCCTAAACAGCTCAGACCTAAGCTAAAACAATGCCCTTTGAATTCTGAAACATCAGTTCATTAAAATATATAAAGACTCAGAGAATCATTCCTTTTTACCAAGACACAGAAGTAGGGAAGGGCAATGTTGAAATAATGAGGAAATGCTCAAAATGAAGCTGGATTTATCTCTCCCCGAAGAACTCAAAGCACATCTTAGCACAAAAACCTCTTGCAGCCTAAGCTAGGATGCCATCCCCTTAAAAACAGCCACTGCAGCACTAAAACCAGAGTAGAGCTTTATGAGAGAAATGTCTTTTTCTTCCACTTTTTATAGCCCCATGATTTCTTTGTCCTTACTTAATGGTAACAGTCACATCCATCAGTTTATCAGTTACAATCGTGCCAAGGACATGGTGTCGAACTGCAGTGAGCGTCAGGATACTGGGAGAGGACCTGCAAATCCAAGGAACAAAGACATGAATTCAAGGTCCCCTTCCTAAATAAGTAAACAAATCTTACTGAGCAGAATCTGTGCTCCCACCCCTGAGATTGAAATGCTTTATAAAAAGACGATACAGAAATTGCACAGCAAAGCTGCAGAGCTGGGATGGTCATCTATTGGAAAGGGAGCATTTCCCAACTCCAGCCCCAAAGCAATTCCTTCCTTTGATTTTTATTATTTTTAAGTTAGAAAGGGCAAGAGAACACATGTGATACACCTTGCTAGGGCTTCCCTCAACACATCCTGTCCTGCTGAAAGCAAGCAGGAGAAGGAAGCTTCATGGAAAATCACGCTGCTAGGGGTAAGGTGAGGAACAGTCACACTCTTACGTGTCGTAGGTGTAATACTCGTGCTCAAACTGGTGGCAGGAGCGCGGGGTCACTTCATACACACCTACAAACGTTAAGGCAAAGAACAGCCTGCTGAAAAATTCCAGTTGGCTGAATTCTCAAGATCACATGAGAGCAGAGGTACAGAAACAGCTACAAAATTTCACTATGTATCTGCTGCCTTTCCCACAGTCACTTTCTAATGTGTCTGACAAATAGAATCCATATGAATGAGATTATTTTAACATGATCTTCATTCATCAAAGATGAAATACCTCCATCACCAAGAAAAAAAATAGCAGTATTTTATTTCTGGAATCTAGATTTGGTGAAGGACTAAATAGCAGAAGAAATGGAGAATTCTAAAAACTTGGAACAGATCATTTATATACAGATGTAATTAAAACAATGCCTTTCAGAAACCTCAGAAACCACAACAAATTATTTTTTTTTTTTAGTTCCCAGCAGTATTAGCTAACTGGTTATTTTTCATTTTTAAATTAATATTTTAAAGCTGTTACCTGGCTTTGAAAGACAGAATCTATTAACTCCTTTGGACAGGTTGTAAACACCAACATTCTCTGGTCCATTTCCATCCTGATAAAATTCCTGTGAAGCCATAGCACAATTCACTATTAGTAACTACCAAACAACAAAATGAAAGCAGTATTTGCCTAAAGATATATCAATGCCATCTCTTTTATAGCAGCTAGCATCACAAGACCATTTTACCAAACTTAAAAGGCAAATCTTAAAGCACTCTAAATGCTCTCATGCTCTGTGACCCTCCAGAGACAGGAGAAAGCCTTGATTCCAAGCATAATCCTATCCACCTACATAAGGTCATTAAAAACATAAAAGAACATTTGTTTCCTACGTACCAGTGTGATTGCATGAGAAAGAGAACACCTCAGCATATATCCAGTCTGCCTGAATTCTACTCCTGACACATCTTCCTCCAAGACCTCCAATTCCAAAGACTTATTCTTCCAGCACCAGTCTTCATGTGCAATGCTTACTAGAATACACACCACACAAAGCATTTTAGTAACGTAAAACTGAGTAAATAAGGGCAGGTTTTGTGATATAAAAAGTTTTTATCTCTCTAGCTTCCCTGACAATAATCTTCAAAGATAAATACACAACAGTGCTGTAGTAACAGACCTATCTTACAGCACTGCAGCATCACCAGGAACCCAACACATCTATCAGAAAAGCTACACTATGAAGAGGAATAATGAAGCCTGGCCACCCTGGAAGGCTCCTCAATGTGACAGGCAAAGCAGCCTAGAGGACATTACAACCTAACCCCATTTTAACCTGGTGGAAAGATGTTCCCACTCCTGTATGAAGTGTGCAATCTAATACTCCTACACATTTCCCTGGGAAATAATTTATTTTCACAGGCCAAGGCAGCCTGACCAAAATACATATTGTTCTTAGGAGCAGCACTCTGGAAGCAGAACTAGAGTGTGTCCCTGTTCTTAGGCTCGTGATAAAGCCCACCTCCCCCACATCAGCCATGCAGACCCTAAAACTCAGGGGAGCAGTAACCTTTGGGCTGACACAGGGGTAAACACCCAACATTAAGGAAACCTGATGCACTGTTGGAAGGTACATTTCCAGATTCTCTCAAGTCTCACAGTTGTGTCGGGCATCCTGCAAAAGGCATCCATGCTAACAGAAGTGCTCACAGATCGAGCCACCAAGGTGCCCCACGAGCAGCTCCCCTGCTCCTACCTTTGTACTTGCCCGGGAGCACCCCCTCGAAGGTGAAGGGCACCGAGTCCCTGCTCCCGGCCAGCTGCAGGCTGCGCTTCTCCCCCGGGCGGCTCACGGACTGCAGCGTCACCACCAGGTCACCGCAGGCGTCTGCGAGGGAACACCGCACGTGAGGCCGCGCCCCTCAGCCACACCTCAGCGGTACTAACACTGACATGGCTACTCCCTCCCACCAGAGGGTGCTTCCAATTAAAACTTGGTGCTTAGGCACATGTTTACCACAGGTTTTTGGCATTCTGCAGGATTTTGAGACTGTTAATCACATTCTTTTATCCAATGGCAAGAAAAAAACCCGAGATCAACATTAAATCCCTGGGTCCACCTCACTGTGCAGAGACTAAAGAGCCCACCTGAGAGACAGAACACAAAGTGCAGGGAGGATTCAGAGAGGAAAAAGGAAGGGTAAAAATGACAAAAATCAGGCTCCAATCATCATCTGAAATCAGAGGGCAATCAAGGAAAATAGCAGGAGAGAGGAACCTTAGACTAAAACACAGACAAAAAGCTTATGAAAGAGAACAGAGGTTGAAAGCTTCTGCCAACAGCTTGAGCAGCTATCCTACAGTTTTTACACACACTGCTTTTTTTCCTTTTTTTTTTTTGTAGACTTCTTTTTCACCTCCAGTACTTCTCTGATGGATGTACAGCACCCCTAGTGGCAGTCAGGACCATCTCCTTCCAAAACCTACCCATCTTCTGAGGAAGGAATACTTGCTTATCCCTAGCAAGTATTAAAAGTAGGTACACAACTTCACTCCAAACTTTGTTAAGGTTAAGGTGCTAGGCCACAACATCTCCCACAAAGAGCTGCTTTATCCATGTGCTGGAAGTTACATTTACTTATCTGCTGATGAGACTATCCACAGCAAGTGTCTTGGTCTCGACAATCCTCCCTAACACACGCAATGCTAAAGTTCTCCATCCCCATTTCACTTTCACAATGGACTTACCTAAACAAGAGATCTTCCCTGAGACAGATGCCAAAAACTGAGAGAAGGTCACATCCATCACTGGTCTGTCAGTAACAGTGACAGGGAACATCTTGGGTTTCAAAGCCAACCCTGCTCTGGTCTCAGCCTCTGGAATAATTACCTGTAGAGCATATGACATCAAGACATCACCACCTTTCAGATACCAGTCCAAATACACCCACTCTGCTGTCTTCAATGCATTTATCAGAAATTAGAAAATGGAAATGTACTGTAAATCCCAGGCAAAGCAAAACCAGCCTCTCCAGCACGCTTTCCAAAACTTTAAAATCTTCTAAAACGCCATGACAGTCCTACAATGAAGAAACGAAAGCTCATTCTTACCTGAACATTGTATGTACCCGATTTTGCCTTGAAACAAAATGCTCCATGAGGGTCAGTTTCTGTTGTAACCAGTGATGCTTTGTCTTTGTCTTCAGGTGTCATGGTTACCTTGTATTTACTGATCTGTTTCACTGTGTCAGGGAATCGAGTTACTGAGATGCGGCCACACACACTGAACCTGTTAAATAAAAGCCAGTCATCAGAACAAATACCTTGATTTGACAAAGATCATAAAAAACCACTTGTTTTAGAACTTCCTAAAAAGTAAACCTCACTATGTTGAGGTAATAACACCTGGATTGGAAAGGATTTCCCCTGAAAGAGAGATCTGCAAGCAACTTGCTTCACTCTTCCCTGCCACCAACCCACTTCAAGCCTTTTTCCTTTTTTTTTGTGCTAAGCAAGCAATGGATTTAGGACTTTCTCCCCTCAGGTTTTAAATAGGTTCAAATGTTTTGTGTTAAAAATCTCGAATATGATAGGTAATCCACTGGAACACAACCTTGGTACACCTACACTTGTGAAAGCACAAGATAAGATGACAAATTAGAAGCTGGTAAGTTTTGCTTATTGCCCTCAACAGCACAACATATTTAGTTACTGAATAAATTGTACCCCATCATCTAGCAGAACATAGGGTTTTTTCTAATTGGCTGGCTATGTCTGTAGGAGCTGACTGCTATTTGACTCAGTAAATTCCAAGTTTTCACTTCTCCACAACACTGCCACTATTTCCTCCTCTGAAGTCCTGGACACAGAACCATGGCCCTTTCATCCTCCTCAGCTCACGCTGTATCTCCCACAACTGCACAGCCTTAGATTCACAGTCAAGGCATCAAACAAGAAAAAGACAACTCAGGTAAGGCAACAATGACCTGGAGAGTGAGCAGTAAAATGCAGAGGTTTGGTATAACACTGCAGCAGACAGCTGTGTGACTCCAGATACCCTCCTGTGCGAGAGTGACGTGGCAGAAAGTTCCTCTGTTGCTTTCTTGGTTTACATGCCATTCTACAATTCTTAATTTCCCCATGCCTTAGTGTCTTCATTTGCAAGGGAGAGCTTATTAAGAGGATGTTCTAAACCTTAGCTATTATTGAACAAAATACTGTGCACAAAACATGCACTCATGCTGCCCTATTTACCTTGAATTTCTTCAGCAACATTTAGCTCCTGACAACCCTACACAAGTCTAGGCATGGCATGGGAAAGGATCATCCATTCTCACAGCCTCATCCACACATCAAATTGCATTTGCATTATGACACCAGTCCTTACCCTGTTGCAATGATGTTTGCCAGCTGAGGTGTATTTGGTGCAATCTTCACAGTAATAGTATCAAAAAACAGGTGCTCTTTCCTGGCATGAATTGTGTATGTACCCGTTGTTATGTTCTCAAGGCGGAAAGAGCCATCAGCTTTTGTCTTGACTGTAACAAACAACAAGAAGAGTTAAAAACCAGAGCATATGTTAACCTTATGTATCAACAGATCCAGAGGGCATGCACTGCTTTAGGCTATTTTTAATTCATATTACACAACAAATAGTATTATGCTTTTTTACTAGATGAACCTTCATTTCTGTATTTCAAAGTACAATCTGGCATATGGTTGAAAGAAATTAAGAAATTTTCAACTGCCAAACACATGAACACTTAATGCTCTAATCTAAGCCAGAAAATGCAAAATTAATCAACTGCATGAAATCCACTTTAATATTTCAAATAAACTGCAACAAAAGCAGTGTATTATCCTGAAGGGTTAATTCCACATCATAAACTAGGCCTGTACTTGAGTTTAATAAAGATCAAGAGCATCGCATACCTTTAATCTGATTGTTCAGAGTCACAGTGGCATCAGCAACTCCTTCTCCCTCAGGACCATTCAACACCCTGCCTGTGACAGAGAAACCCATCACATGGAAAACAGGCTGAAATGGGAAAAAATTAAGTTCAGTCTTTACTCAGGAAATGCAAACACATACCTACAGCTATCAACACCAGCTGTTTTCCCTCCACACACATATAAAGGAAACTTATTTCCAGCTCTAGGAAAAAAATATACCAGGATAATCACAGTGAAAGTACAAACTGATCTCCAGGCTGTTCCCCAAAGTACAAAACACACATTCTCAATTTATCTGCACTGCTACAGCTCAGAGAGCTGCAGTCACAGATCATAATGCCATTACACAAGGCACTCTGCAAACCAGAAAAACCTACAGGCCCTTCTCCAGAGATGTGACAATCTCAATGAGGAAATTTAAGCAACCTGGAAGATTACTGCCTGTTTGCAGCATGGACACGAAGGTGAACATAATAGACAGCTTTGCCCTACTTTGTTTCTTCCTAGCAAAAGGGACCAAAGTATAGAAACATAGCATGGTACTAGAAACTCTTCTACCTGCTGTGCATAAACAAGTGTCTTCAACTTCTTACAAAGAAGCTGCTTTCTGCTAAAATCAGTTAGGCTTTTACAGGAATGAGTGGCACAACAGGATCATTCCCTCTGAAGGCCTTACCTCGATCTGTAAACTGTCATGCTCTACAAGGAAGTCCAGTCTAGACGGAGCAACATCAAAGGTGATTCTCTCTCCCCTGTAGAATGGTATCTGAAAGAAGACACATGGCTTTGACTCCTAAGCTGTGATGACAGAATGGTTTTCCTTTACCATTTTCCATGTTCTTATTGCCATCAGACACCTCTACCAAGGGTCAAATGAGCTGCAAACCTCCTGGAAAAAATAACTCAGAGGGATGGAGACACAAATATGGGCAGTATTTCAAGACTGATGGAAACCATGAAACTACAACATGAGATGGAAAAGTAGCCCCCTAGCCAGAATACAGCAAAGGTAGTTGGATGTGCAAGAGCTGACAGACAGGAAACTGTATGATTGCTAAGGATTGAAGACATAAGAGAAGCCTGAATCCCATTTGTAGAGCACCCAGACTGAGAGTGCAGGACCATCACTCCAGGCAGTGCACAGAGAACATGCTCCCACACCATCCAGATGCAAGGAAGAGAATGGGGATAAAAAGAAAACAGCTTAAAGGAGAGGAGGTGGCTCTAATAGCACTCTAATTTAGAAAATGGAAGTTAACAACCCACTGAATAGACAAGCAATGAATTTCTAGTCACTTACCACAGTGTATTTCCCACTTGGCAGAGAAAGAAAGCTGAAAGATCCATCTTCTTTTGATACAACATTGCACAAATAGGATAAAGACTCATCTCTTGATTGGAACCCATCCACAGGAGAAATATTGCAGCCCACAACATCCTGTAGTAATAAATGCAATACAACTTTTTGTCTCAAGGAAGAACAGAGAAAATAATTGTGGGGGGAAGTGGGGGGGAGATACAGGAGGGTTCAAAACACTCAACTGTGAATGAGTGATGGGAAGTATAAAACCATTTTAGTGGCAAAGTTTGATGACATGGCTTAAAATTCACATATAGGTAGAACAGGAAGAAACAGCAAATAATCAACTTACGGTAACAAGGACAGAACACTGGGAAATTCAACATCCCCAAAACTCCACCACATGTCTTAACTGACCTCAGTTCTGTGGACAGGGTTAACATTGCAGAACAAGCTCAACTCTACATGACCAAATGTTTCACATTCATTTCTTAATGCACTTGTAAGGTGGCAGTAGAAGCTGTTGAACTTTGTCTTCCCATCAAGAGGGCAAAGAGTAATTAAGATGTCATGCTGAAGACAAATTACAGCTACTGTACAATGAATTACGAAATAATTCCATGGAGGTCATGTTGGATTACAAGGGCCTTGTTGGGACAAAAAAAAAAGAAATCACACAAAAGAACCAAATGCAAAAATACAGTTTGAGGGGCTGTACAAGCCAGTGAAGGACAGAGATGAGTATCAGGGCAATATGAATCTAGGAGCTATTTAGTTCTTCTTATTTATATCCATACTGATATTGAAAAGGTACTGATCAACCATTACCTCTTTAGAGACTGAAGAAGAGAAAAGGAGAAACATGACCCCTTTCATGGGCTCTCCATCACTCCTCACAGACCCAGAGACGTTGTAGCCTGCAACAATCAGAGGGCTGGCAGCATAAGCATTGGAACTTGTCACCCGCACCACTGTCTTCGACTGAAATACAGAAACAAACATTTTCATCAAAAGCAGGCATCAAGTCTCATTTACAGCACCTCAAGAACAATCAGAGGCTGTACATTCAACAACAGGAACAGAGGCCACAGCAGCAGTACTCAGATGGTCCCCAGGCTACTCAAGACACAAAGACACTAAAGCGAAGATACTTTCTGAAACAGTATTTTTCCTGCTTTACTGATTTAGGAAATGGTCAGGATGTCAGAGCTCCTCAGAAAACAAGCAGCCTGGGAGGGAAGGATTGGAGCATCTGCCACAATATTCTTGCAAAATGTACAAGATGGAAAGCAAAAGCTCATTTGCCAGTCCTTCCCTGGCTGGCTTCACTATCTCCAGACTGGGCCTGTACAAGGCAGTTTCTTGACTACCTGAATTAGATGTAGAAAAGCTCCAGTACCCCTGTCCACTCACAAAGCCCCTTCCTCACACTAACTCATCCAGACAAGGTCTAGCAGATCCATCCTCTCTAAACAGGCAAGCCAGAACTTGGGTAGGTTCTAACCTCTTTCAACATCCAGGTAGGATGCGATGCAAAGATTTCATATTCGCCAGGAAGCACTTTAAAGAAAGCAAACCTGCAAGGCAAGAAAGGGATCATGTCTCCTCAGAAACAGCCACAAACATTTGTTCACAGAAAAACAATTCAGACTCTATTCACATGTTAGAAAAAATATTTCAGAACTCTTACAGTCCCAGTCAGGATGGCAGAATTGAAAGGATCTTTTACAAATGTACAGATGAATTAAGTATGCACCACCCACACTCACTTTCCTCCAGGTTGTGTAATAGTTGCTTGTATGTTTATGTCACTGCCAGCATTTCTCAGTAGAACCTGAACTCCAGCAGGACCTAATGTCTGACCTTTGCTGAGAACCTGTCAAAACAAAAAGAAACCAAAGTATAAATGAATAAGAATAACTTGTAGAGCTGAATTTGAATGGTTTTATGAAGGTTGAATTAGCATAAGGTGGAATAAATAAAGATAAAGGAGTCTAACCTTTCCATTCACAGAAAATCCTGTGAACACAAAGTTAATATCACCTCCCTTCGTGCAAATGTCATTAATGCCATCCACATGGATGTCTACACTGGTCGGTTCTGGAAGAGAAGAACGATGAAACAGCATGATAGTTAGTTAGAGAGCAACCACAAAGAAACTCTGCTTCAGCTTTACACAACTGTCACAGAAATGTATTAATTCAAGCATGCCAAGTGTTTCTCTGGAAGTCTTTCTCCAGCAAAGTTAAAGCACCCCCAAATCCTGATGCTGAAAATCCTCTTTCCCTCCTCCCGCTGCAGCCATTTTTGTCAAAAACTCACATTCCTTCAAATCAGTTCAAGGATTACTTTGTCAGTGTCTACCACACAGCTTTACTTTCCCCTGGTGCAGTAAGTACATTTCAGTTATTAAACCATGCACTATGGTTTATAGGTTTGGAAAAGTGCTCCCTTTCCCTGCCAGCTGCAAGTTAGAGATAAGTCCCACACTGCAGATACCGTGTCCTATTGTAAGAAGACATACAAGCACTTACCAAAACTCCACCCTAGGGGAGGCTCAATTTTAAGAATGAAATCCCCCTAAAAAATAAAAAGCAATAACTGTCTTCATTGATCTAAATTCAATTTAGCTAAAGGATGAAAAAGAAAGTCAGAACACAAGCATCATGATGCAGAGAGGAACACAAGACTCGAGTGTACCATTCTTCACCATTCTCCTTTCCTCCTGCTTATGATACTCTGTTCAAAGAAGCAGCAATATCTACCCAGACAGGCTGGGAGGCTGGGATCACATCCAGCCAAGAGCAGAAATTAAGTATCACCATGTTTATACTGCTTCCAGCACAAACCTGGCTCATATTCAAGCAGCTCAGTGCTAGAAAGTGTTCAAATCTATCTCTACCTGCCCCAGCAGATGGGCTCTAAATCAGCCTTTGATATTTCCACTGGGTTGTACTCAACTATTCTGCCCAAACACAGGATAACAAAATTCCAATCCTTTTAAAAGCTCTGATGCAAAAGGGTATTAATCAATACAGGGATCCTCTTTGTATCAGAGCACCACCTGTGTTCTGCCACATATATTCTGAAGTTCATCCCTGGAAAGGCTCAAAGGCCTAAGAATGAAATCACCAGGCTCAGAAAGCACGTTACATTCTTAGATTGGCAAGGCAAGGAATTATTTAGTGGCTGGACTAGATGAGTTTTCAAGGTGCCTTCCAATCCAAACCATTTTGTGTTTGTACTTCTGATCCCAAAGTTAACTAGTTCCTTAAAAGAGCAAAACACTTTGACCATCTAAGGGCAGCTTGTATTTGATTTGAATGTAAACACCTTTCCAGTCTAAGTAGACATTAAATTACTGACACATTCTGAGCTTCCTGGATCATTATTTCCTTAAGACATTTTTAATACCTGCAATTAACCATTCTGGTTATTTTCAATTCAGTGATACTAAAACACCTTCTCATATACATTTATTTCCATTTCTACAGGTAAAAAACTAAAAGCCTTATCTGTAGACTGTAGGAGCCTGCACTTTTTGTGCAGTATTTGTACAGCTACAGCACACAGCTGCTGGCAGTAATTCAGGCTCCCAATGCTGCAGCCATTCCAATAAACAGCACAAATGCAACTCTGCAGCTACAGTTAGCTGGCTTTTCCCTTAATAATTAGCACTGTGGAATGAAGTAGTCGCATTACAAAAAGAAACGGCTGAAACTTTGATCCAAACCAAACTAAATGATGTCCTGGTTCAAATGTTTCATGGGTGGGTGTTCTGAGATTTAATCTGCCGGCAGACCGGGGTGGAGGCAGCTGCTGCCTCCAGCACGGAGGGGTCAGCGCAGGTATTTGTGTCTTACCTTGTCATAGAGGGGGATCATGAAATACCCATTGTTCGGAGCACAGTCTGTCTGGTATTTCAGAGTGCCATGTTTTGTATATAACTTAATCTAAAAGAAGCAAACAAAACAGACACAAAGATATTTTAAAACAAGGCGAGGAGCGCTGGAGCCAGGCGCTCTCTAACCCAGCGGTGTCACACAGCAGCAGCCGCCGTGCCCAGAGGGCAGCAGGACACAGTTTATGGCAAGCAGGCTGCACAGTGCCAGGGCGAAGAGGAGCCGCAGTGCCACCGCCACCCGCGACCGCGGCCCGGGCGGCAGCGCTCGGCACGCCCGGCAGGCAGCCGGGGCCGGCGGCGGCGGCGCCCACCTCGATCAGGGAGTAGTTGATCTCCACGTCGGACTTGACGAAGCCTCCGCAGCCCACGACGATGTCCTCGGAGCCCCGCGCC
>VZTG01002323.1:1084001-1155341 GCA_013397845.1 Melanocharis versteri | reverse complement strand
GGGGCCGGGGCCGGGGCCGGGTGCGGGTGCGGGTGCGGAACGGCGGGCAGGCGGCCGGCGCTCCGCCGTGCGCGAAGTTGTTTCCGTCGGGGGCTGCTGTGGTGCGGACTTTGCCTCCCCGGGACGAGCGTTCGCCCGAACGCCGAGCAGCCCGTTCAGCTGCAGTAATGTGATGAGCTGCGAGTGAGGACGCAGCCCGGACCCACTGCAGAAATATCTTTAAAACGGCTCTAGTGAGTCGATCAGTCCGGACTCACTAGATTTCCATCCCCAAGGCTGATAAACTCCCGTTAATAGTTTGCGAGCCATTATCTGCTTCCTCTTTCCGTCATGGGACTCCTGTCCCCAGCCTTGCTCTGCATCATGTCCTTCAATTCTGCATTGTTTGTTTCAGGACTGGAACCAGACATGGCATGCAAACACCTCAGGATTGACCTGGTGCTTAGAGAGCTCCATCACTGCCTGGATCCCCTGTGCCTACCTTTGGATCTGTTTTCCTTTCTACTACTGGTACCTTCGACGCAGAAACAGAGGCTACATCAGGATGTCCCACATCTTCAAAGCCAAAATGGTAAGGGTGAAGCATGGGGTTTGGTCCTAACATTATCACAACTTCGATGCAGAGCTTAACTTTTCCAAATCATTAATTCTTTCCTGATGATCCATCTCTGTGGCTTTTTTGACATTTACCAGCTCAGGTCGATATAAATCAAGTAAAGTTTTAGGAAGATCTGTCATAAGATCTTCTCCCCTGTACTTCTATTTGATTCCTGGACACTTCCCATAACATTCTTTGTCCCAAACCTGATCTTCCACCTCTCCAGTCTCACTGCCCAGGCAGCTTGGATCATTCAGTTTGGTAGATTGTCCCAGCATTTCATTTCATTCCCGTGTGTGTTTTCTGTCCCTGCCCCAGGTCCTTGGATTCATCCTGGTAATACTGTGTTTTTCTAATGTCTTCTTCACGGTGTGGGAGAAAAGCCAAGGAATCCCACGGACCCCAGCATTCCTCATCAGCCCTGCTGTGATGGGAATCACAATGGTAATTCTTCCCTTGTCTGTCTGCACGTGGCCAGGCCTAGCCCTCCGGGGACAGACCTTGTATTTCCCATGGCTCACACTATCTCTGAGCACAAATTGGGCTGACAGGGAGTGGAAGGCTGGGGATGCCCTTTGTGCATCTCTGCTGTGTGACACATCAGGGGCTTGGAGCTGGGGCAGACCCTGTGGGCAGAGCACACCTGGCAGGAGATGAGGTTTCAGTGGGGTTTAGGAAGAGGTCTCACAACAATGAGACAAGATTTCATTTCTCATGACCACAGTATGGGATTTAGTATGGTTTAGAGTGAAACGCGATTTCTGTTCAATAAGTGTCTATTCTCCCCTTCTGTCTTTGCATCTTCATGGCTTAAATCCTCCCAACCTGTTGGCCCAATTGTAATTTTATTACTTGCCTTCTCTGAGACATTCTTGAGTGCAAAATTGCACATAAAGCTTTTCAGTGTTAGCCTCTTAGGAACAATACTGCAACGCTGAACATCTTGAAATGTTTGGGCAAGAAGCTGATTTTTCTCTATTGTATTCATTAATTTGATAACAATGTGTGGCATTCCATTACCAGGTATTTATTTGGACAAATTTGTACTTCCTCACAGGTCCTTGCCTTGTTCCTTACCCAAGCAGAAAGAATGATGGGCATCCAGTCTTCAGGGGTCCTATTGATTTACTGGCTGCTCTCATTTGTGGCTGCGCTTGTGATGTTTAGTTCCAACATTCAGCACGCCCTGGAAAGAGTAAGTGAGATCACATACCTTTAATGTGCAGGGCTACAAAATCTCTAAACAACAGGGCTGGTTTTGTCTCACTGACTGCAAGGGGGAGAACCAAATTCCTCTTTTAAAATAAGTTCTGAGAAAAACGATTTGTGATCTGAGAAAAACTTTATATTTGTGGTGGATGTTTACTTGCAGAGGTAGAACATGAGAAGCTCTTTCTCTGCTGGTTAAACATGAAGGTTCTTACCCCATTTTCACCAGTATTCTGTTCCTTAGGGCTTCTTGGAAGAGCATTTCCACCATGTTACAACTTACCTTTATGCTGGCCTGGTGCTAGGAGAACTGGTGTTATTCTGCTTAGTTGATCATCCTCCCTTCTTCTCTAAAGCTGACAACAATCCTGTAAGTGTAAGGTAGCTTTTCCTAATGCTTTGCTTCATTGCTGAAACAGAATTTTACATATATGGGCATACACAGGCACATAAGTATCTGGGTGATGTAAGATGCATCATTCTGTAAAAAAGCTGACAGTTTTAAAAGGTAACTAGCAGAATTTGGGATGAGTGCTCTGTCTCTCTATGTAAGTTTTTCAAAACTAAAAACCTTTTATCCATACTCATGCCCCTTGTCACTGAAACCAGTGGATAGGGCTCCTATTGGTTCCCCTAGTGCTGCTCTCCTGTGCTGCAGTACTCTGTTGGTGGTAAGACTATGAAAAAGCTCTGTGCTTAAGAAAATAAATGTCTTTGGGTATTCTTTGTTCTTCCATCTGAGACTTTATGCAAAGTCAAATTCTCCAAAATCTCCCAATCCCACTGAGCCTCCACAACACACTTACCCTGGTTCAATGGAAGGGGAGAGGGGATAAATCTGATTGCTTTTGCTGGGGAAGCACAGAAGGGAGCTATATTCATCTGACACATGCCCTTTTCTATATATAAATATCACACATGTTTTCTCTCCCATCAGAATCAGTGTCCAGAAGCCAGCAGCTCTTTTCTTTCCAAAATCACATACTGGTGGTTCTCTGGGTAAGAAAACAGAAGATGTGGTTTTGCTACAATATCAGAAAAAAGCAGCAGCATCAGAGATCAGCGAGGGTGTAGATGGCAGCCAGTAGGAAATATCTCAGCCCCTGAGTTAGCTTATGGAGTGAGGATTTAAATTATTTCTCTTGTGAGGTATTCTCACAAGATCAATTTATAAAAATTTAACTTTTCTCAAAATTGTTTAAAAAACAAATTTTTGATTCTAAAGAATTCTCTTCTGCCTCCCAACTACCCCTCCAGTGCCCTCCCAATCTTGAAGTAGATCTCATCAATCTCAAAAGATTGCTGTACCCCAACCACAGCTCTCTGCCTGCCAGACCTTGCTGTAACAAATGCTGGGAAAGGGGACAATAGTGAAGAGGGCATAGGCCCAGCGTGCTGATGAGCATTCAGAAGTAAAACAATTACATTCCTTGGGCCTAATGTCCACTGTGATCAGGTCTCATCTGCTTTTCATGGAGCCCAGAGAAAGTTAAACTGAACTTTCTCCTCCACTACTCAAGGCTCTCAGTATGGACTAGAAATTAGGGCTGCCCTGCAAATCCCCGTTGTGTTGACAGAAGATAGCCTAGGGATTCAAAGCAAAACTGCTGTTCCTGGACATTCACGTTTATTGTGGGACAGGACATCACTGTTGTGATGTCAGTGCCTGTGTGCTCTCTGAGCTGCACTGCCTTGATGCCCCCGTGTTCTGAAAGTGTCACACACACCCCAGATCCTGCCGTGCTCCCCTGACTGCAGTCTGTGTCCTCCAGGCTCCTCTGGAAAGGCTCTCAGCAGGCCTTGGGGGTGGATGACTTGTGGCCAGTGAGGAAGCAGGACTCCTCTGAAGAAATTGTTGCCTGGGCAGAAAAAGAGTGGCAGAAGTGTCACAGCAGAACCCAGCAGTGAGTATTTGCTCTGGAGAGCACACCATGTGCTCAGCTGGGCACCTCTAGATGATCCAAGCAAATGCACTCACAGGTACTGGTGTGTGAGTCCCTTTGTGCAAAATCTGACTTTTAGGGTTAAAATCTGCTGGCGAACATCCTTCCATTCCTGGAAGCACAGAACTAACTTTCTGTGAGGGGGGTCAGTTTTTGATGAGCATTTATGCTGGACATGGTATGAGACCCAGTGTGAGATATTTAGTGATTTTTTGAAAGTACAAGCTTCCCAAGCTTTCTCCAGTTGTAGCTAGCTTTCTCATTGTTTCTTCCTTCAGGAAAATGGAGTCTGCTTCATTTAAAAAGGGTCAGAAAACTGAAACTGGCATGGCAGAAGCTGAAGAGACAGAGGCTCTACTGCAATCAAAGCACAGTCAGAGCGGGCCCTTACTGAGAATGTTTTGGAGCATGTTTGGAACTTACTTCCTTCTCAGCACCGTCTGCTTAGTTATCTGTGATGTCTTCTTGTTCTCCACCCCGAAGGTTCTGAGGTATGTGCACATTTATAACGTATTTCTGTCACATGTACAAGACTGCTGTGTGCATGAGCTCGGAGATGTGCATGTCAGCACCCACAGACACACAAACACTGACCTTTTGGAAAGCTCTCTTGCTGCTAAAAGGAGCTCAGGTGTCACCTGTGCTAAGCCCACTGTCAGGTCAGGAGGAAAGGACACACAGCCGCTGTGTGAAGCTGTGCACGCTGTGCTCCAGCAGTGGGAAGGACAGGATGCACCAAGGCTTTTGACAGCTTCACTAGAACAGGAGTTGTTTGATGCTTCAGCATATCACATCACTTGCCACTTGCTGTAGCCTTAAGGCTCCATGTTCCCGGGCTAATAAAGGGCACAGCTGTGCGTCCTACACATCTTAAATAGCTTTGTTAGTTGATGAAATGCTTGGTGGGTTCTGTTGGTACAACACCAACCTGCATTACATTCTATTTTCAAGGGCAAAATCCCTTCTCAGTCATTAAGATTAGGAGAAGTTCTGGAAATGTCAATGACTCCCTTAGATTACAGCTACCACTTTGCATATTTCTGACAAATTTCAGGAAAATCAGGAGCCATCCTCAACACTGAAATGAGGTCTGCCCTGAGAGGATGCTGAGATCAGAGATTGCTTCAAAACCAAGAGTGGCTAGACGTCAAAAATCAGGGAATTATATGTTCCAATCCTTCTGCTATTTACTGATAAACCTCAGCCTGAGAGAATACAGAAAAATCACTGGTATTTCTACCAGTTTATTTTTGTGTGTATCATATTTCATCAGTTCTCAGAAATATTTTGTTCCTGTCTTGCAGCCTTTTCCTGAAGTTCATTGAAGATCAGGCAGCCCCGAGCTGGCTTGGCTATTTCTATGCCTTCAGCATGTTCCTGCTGGGCTGTCTCCAGACTCTGTTTGAGCAACGCTACATGTACATGTGCCTTGTTCTGGGGCTGAGGCTGAGAACTGCAGTAACAGGGCTCGTGTACAGGAAGGTGAGGCTGCAGCTCCTTTTTCAGTTTTGCTTTTTCTCTAGCCCTACTTTAGCAGTTATGATGCACATTGTTCATAGCAATATCAGGGGAGGTGTCATTAGAAACTAGTTTTAGGATGTAGCTGTCCTGTATTCACTTCTGAGCAGCACGTGGCAGGTACATTTTTCAGGGCTTCCCTCTGAAGGAAAAGCCAAGAAAAGGAAAGAACAAAAATCAACATAAACTTTCTTGTAAACTGTAGATGATTGCTGGGGAAAAGGAGTAAATGCTTCATCTTGAAGTGAAGTCACATGGCCCAGGCAGCAGCATGGTTTCAATACCTGGGATTTGACATTTTTCTCTCTTTCTTTGTTCTCTATGAGGAGAAGAAAGTTGTTTGACTTTTGGACCAAAGCTGGTGTTTGATGATGTCTTTTCTTTCTTCTCTGGCCTGTCTAGATCCTAGTTATGTCAAATGCCTCAAGGAAAGCAGCAACCGTCGGTGAAATTGTTAATCTGGTATCTGTTGATGTGCAAAAGCTAATGGATCTGATTATCTATTTTAATGGGACCTGGCTGGCTCCTATTCGGATTGTCATCTGCTTTGTCTTCCTGTGGCAGGTAAAATATGACAGTATTTACTAATCCCTTTCTATTCTAAATATCAAAGGAAAAAGGAGATTCAAAATTCTACTTGCTGGTTTGAATTACATGAAATTGCCATATTCTTCTTAGCTCTGTAGCATGGTGCATTCACTTCTCTTTCTGAAAGATATTTTTATTGGTATAGAATCCTTTCCTGATCCTTCAGTTCATCTTCTCACCTGTGTATTCAGCTCTCAGTCCCTTTAAGGAGACTGTGAGTATGGTTATTGTGAGCTGACTGATAAACTTCTGCTTCAGATTTTCCCATCGCCTCTCTTTACAACAAAAAGGTGGTGGCCCAATGCAGGCTGAAAGTCCAGTTCCAGCTCCTTGGCACAGACCCAGAACATAGTGGGGA
Source organism: Melanocharis versteri (assembly GCA_013397845.1). NCBI lineage: Eukaryota > Metazoa > Chordata > Aves > Passeriformes > Melanocharitidae > Melanocharis > Melanocharis versteri. Next base: position 1,149,127 of record VZTG01002323.1, on the reverse strand, counting down.
ATGGTCTGAAGTAGCAATTTGACATACCTCATCCTGAAGCCCGATTACCACAAGATCCGTGAAACAGCTTGAACCGAAGTTACCTCTCATTCAGAAAGAGTACTGGATACTTTGAATTTCATAGGTATCAAGGAGTTTCGCAAGGAGAGAGCAAAACCCAAAATAGAGATAGTGGATGGTAATCGAGAAGATCCATTTTTAATCAATGTATGGTATTTTCTCAGCAGTACGGAGCCCTATTTCTTAGTCCCTATTTTTGGCAAATGGAAGTATGAGCAGTATAGAGATTCCCAGTACAGGGATTCCCAGGAGCTTTCCAGAGGCCTTTGAGGCCTTCCTTTACTACTCAGGATGGATTGTGCCTCGTGCCTGGCAGGGTGCTGTGACTGTGAAAATCAGCAGCCGTGGTACAGGCTGTTGAGAAGCCATCATCCCTTTCCTAGTGACGCTGACAAGTTGAATGTGGTTGGAGCATAATTACACTTTGTTTGCTGGTGCTCACAGACCGTTTGTGCAGACAATACCTGTAACTGTGTGTGTCCAGCAGCACTCCCCTCTGCAGCCATCCCTAGGGAGATGGCACTAACCCATGAGAAACAAGTGTTGATACACAGCTGTTATGAACGCTGGGATCCAAGAGCTGTCCCAAGATAACGGCACAGGATAATGCCACCATTTCATCTCACCCTGATGTAAATGCAGACAAGCTGGGTTATTTATGCTGCGAGCATACTTGGTTGAGGGTTTGGGTTTGTTTTTTAAGGAAAACCTGGTGTTGCCTGGGGTCAGCTACTCAGGGCAGCCAGCAGATGTCCTTGTGAACGCAGCCAGGGAGGAGCCGGGAGCGGCTGGAATGGGCAGCGTGCCTCTGATCGCCTTCAGCACCGACCTAGCTCCTAACAAGGCAGCGAATAAATCCAGCACAGCCTGATGACAGGAGTTATCCTGCCTGGAGAGTTAACAACCCACAGTGCTTAGGGAGCACAGCTCCCAGGAAAGGCAAAGGCAAGATTAGAGCAAAGGCTCAGCCAGAGGGATGGTATGCACAAGTTCAAATAAGAGGGAAGGCAAGCAAGGGGAATGAAAAACAATCCTTCCTAGTCATCACCAGAAGTTCTTTCTCTTTCCTTTTCTCTCCTGGCAGCTTCTAGGGCCATCTTCCTTGACTGCAATTGCTGTATTCCTTTTTCTTTTGCCTCTGAATTTCGTGATCACCAAGAAAAGGAGTCAGTTTCAGGTACATTTTGCTTTATAAAAATTAAGTGGTTTACTGAGTTGTGTGATGGCTTATATTTATTATTCATGCCTGACTGAAGACAGGATCTGAAGCTTGCAAAGTTTCTTGAAATTTAGAGTAAGCTCTTCCATGTTCAGCCTTTTGCCATGTTTGCCCTACTTTTCTGTTGTTTTTATGTACTGCCAGTAAAAATAAAGCTCTGAAGATGAAAAGTAAAATATTTCCCAGCCTGGAAGATTCATAAGCAAAACAGTATACACAGCTCAACTGCAGGGAAATTTATTCAGGACTTGGAGGCAGGAATAAGGTATTTTTCTTCAGAGTAATTGCACCATTAAACATTCAACCTATTAAATTATAAAACTCAAACGTTTATTACAGGAAATCCAGATGAAACATAAGGATGAGAGGGCCAAACTCACCAATGCCATTCTCAGTGACATTAAAGTAATCAAACTGTATGGCTGGGAGAAAACCTTCATGGAGAAAGTGCTTGGAATCCGAAAGCAAGAGCTTCAGGCCTTAAAAAGATCTCAGATTCTCTTCTCAGCATCCCTAGTTTCTTTCCATTCATCAACTTTCCTGGTGAGTGGATCACCTTCCTACATAAAACACATGCTATTACTTCCATGATTCTTTGTACTCCTGCCTGGAGAGATTTTTCCTGTGGGACTGCTAAAGTTTATATCTGCCTGGAGGAGCTGGAGGTCACAGGAGTTGCTGTGGCTGCAGCACCAAAACCTCCTTCAAGCAGAACAAACATCCAGTGATCAGACCTGGTTCTGTCACCCCCATGCCAGACCTCTGCCTGTGGCACCTGCAGGACAGGCCCTGAGATGTGATGGCCTGGATTCAACCAAATGGGTCCCAGAGTCTGGAGGAAGGGCCTGTCACACTTGAACCGTTCCAAAGCAAGTGGTTTGCTTGTCCTTTGCTCCTTTTCAGATCACATTTGTCATGTTTGCTGTCTACACCCTGGTGGACAACACACACGTGCTGGATGCTGAGAAGGCCTTTGTGTCCTTGACACTGATCAACATCCTCAACACTGCCCACTCCTTCCTGCCCTTCTCCATCAACGCCGCTGTCCAGGTTAGCTGCAGGCCCTGTTCCTCTTCCTTTGGCTATAAGGGGTTTTTTACATATCCCCATTAACAGGTAAAGGTAGGGATTTCTTAGGGCTCTGCACATCAGCTGTTTAATTGCTGCTGTGAAACTGTGAAGTGCAAGAGCTTGCAGCTGAAGGTACTTTGTGGCATTGCTTTTCAGAAAGGCTCCTTTATATTGACAAAATAGTCAACAAGAATTACTCCTAAGTCTTTTGTAGCTCAGCACAAGCACCATTAGATCTCAGATGGGCTTCCAGTTTTGTTTTTAATCACAGAAATCAGAATAGATGGAGCAAAATCTCCGTAGGGGAGACCCTGCTAGTCCAGGCAGAGAGAAAAGCAAGTCACTGTTCAGTAAGAAATAAGAAAATTCATTTCCCTCTTACACTCTAAGACTATCACAGATTTTCATGTACAGAAGCAATCACTGGAAAGACTGCAGGAAGAATTGGATGAAAATGTACCAATTTCACTGAACCAGAAGCTCAGGGAAGGATATGGGGTTTTTGCTAAGCTAAGTGAAAATAAGGGCACAGGTAACATAAGGAAGAGCTGCCTTTGGCCGTCTAAGCCTACAGCATGTGCAGCACAGCATCTAGTCAATAGTCTAACTGGGTCTTCAAGCTGAGTCTTCACTTCAGGTTTTTGCTCCCTTTCTACTCTAAATCTTATTTTCTTCTGTGTGCTGCTTTATTTCAGGCCAAAGTTTCCTTGAACCGCTTAGCAGCTTTTCTGAATCTGGAAGAACTGAATCCTGAGAGCTCACGCAGGAACACTTCTGGCTGTGGTGAGCTTTTATGTTAGCACTCTTGTCTTATAAGAGGAGGAATTTCCACTGTTCAGCTTCTACTCAGGGTGTCTACCATAGTCAAGAGAAAAATATTTGCCCCTTGCTGTCACTTTATCTCTCTGGCCTCATTATTTCTAACAATGAAATCTCATCTGGTAATTTACCACTTCTTTTCATAATAAAGGTTGATTTTATGTAACATAAATACACAATGAAACATAAAATCACATAAATTGGGACATTTCTGTAGCTGCCTTTGCATTTACAAGTGGTCTGTCTCTCTTCATGTTTTAGTGCAGGCAAGTATCACCATAAGAAATGGGACTTTTTGCTGGAGCAAAGAAACTTCTCCTTGTCTTAGAAGGTACAGACTTACCCTTTGTCATCTCTCAATCCTGTAGGTCAGGGTAGATGCTGAATTAACTAATTCCTCAGGGCTTAAGTGAAACCAGGGTGGAATATCCAGAGGCTTCTGAGTTTGCTTCATATTCAGGGTTGAATTCTGAAAATTATAAAATCAGACAAAACATAATCTTGCTTTTATGTTGAGGAGCATATAAATGGGAAGGTGCCTGTATCTGGATGTTGCCTTACTATATGGAGACTGTTTTCTTTATAGAGTTTTCTTGCCCAAATATGAAACTACAGTGATTTAAGTCAAAAAAGTAGAACAGATGGAATGCAGATGTTATATACAACATCACTACGTGCTTACTTCAAAAGGCATTGACATTTTAGGAAAGAAAAGCTTTGAAAAGTTCTGATTTTCAGGAAAGTTCTACATCCAATGCTTTGGGCTAGCCTGTCTCCAGAGTGGGGATCTGGGTATGAAACTCACATGAGGATAGGGATGAAGACTTTCTGGTTAGAGGCATCTGAAGGGATGAAATTAGAGGATTTACTTGATGCATACCAGACAACAGCAAGAATTTTTGATAACAATTTATTTTCTTTTCAGAAAGTGTATCTAAAATATGTAAGAGCCTGATCTTTTCCCCACAGCATTGGGCTCAGCGTGCCCCAGGGCTCTCTGCTGGCTGTGGTTGGGCAGGTGGGTGCTGGCAAGTCCTCCCTGCTGGCAGCCGTGCTGGGCGAGCTGGAGGCCACTGACGGCTGCGTGACCATGAAGGTGAGTTTTCCCCTCAGCATCTGCTTCTAATGTGGCTGTTCAGGAACTGTAAGGTATTAACCACAGCACCAGGTACCTGAGGAAAACCCATTTACTGCTGAATTTTAACACAGGCTGTATGTATCAGTCCACATTTAATGATCTGAAGGTGCTGCAGACCTCTCAGATGAGCCTGAACTTTGGGAACAGGAGCTGGAACAGTGCTTCAAAGATGCAGTTCTATTTCCCCCTCTGACAGGAAGCTGAAGTGTCATCCTGGTAAACTGCATCCTGTACTTGCACCTCTGCTTACTCCCTGTAAGGTAATAACAGTGCAGACTCATCTTTTGCAAAGCCCTCTGAGAACTGTCAGTGGTAATGATCATTCCAGATTTCCATTACTGAGAGAGCTTTTCTTCAAAGATGGGTTCCCACATTGTCACGTTGAGCTTATGGAAAAGTTTGCAAACGTTCTTCCACTTTTATAGGACACTGCAGCTTATGTCCCCCAGCAAGCTTGGGTTCTAAATGCTTCAGTGGAAGATAATATTCTGTTTGGGAAAGAGATGGATGAAACCTGGTTCAATAGAGTGACAGAGGCTTGTGCACTGCGCCCTGATTTGGAGACCTTCCCTGCGGGGCAGAAGAGTGAAATAGGAGAAAAGGTACTGCCTTGGGTTTATGTTTTGGCCCACTTTTCCCCAAGTAGCTACAACTTCAGGTGTCCTGCTTAAAACATCTACCCCTGAGTAGCTACAACTTTGGGAGCCCTGATTAAAACACAAATAACTAAACTCGCAAGAGGCAGGTGGCTCAGGAATTTCTGGAAAGTTGGGCCATGATTTAATTTAATTTAAGCCACCTTCCGACAGTTAGCCTAACTAGAGACATGAGAGATGTTTAGACAAAAATCAACACATCCAGGTCGTTCTTGGGTGCTCTTCTGCAGGAGAGAGGAGTTGTTCACGAGACTCTGCCTCTGCAAGAGCCCTGTTTGGAGGGAGGGAGGGAGATGCACTGATTTAAAAATAAGGAAGTCATAAAGCCTCAGTGTAAAAGTGAGTCAGCAGTCAGGAAACTTGCTGTAGCTTTGGAATAAACAGAGTCAATACATTTTCCAGGGAATCAATCTGTCTGGAGGGCAGAAGCAGAGAGTGAACCTCGCTCGGGCCGTGTACCAGAAGGCTTCGATTTACCTGCTCGACGATCCCCTGTCAGCTGTGGATGCCCACGTTGGGCAGCACATTTTCGAACATGTTCTTGGGCCCAATGGTTTACTGAAGGACAAGGTGTGCTATGAACCTGAACTGTAAACAACTGTACTATGTCTCTAACTAGCAGAGCCCCCGAAATGTTTCCAGCAGGGTGGGTTGCTCAGTTTATCAAAGGCTCACAAATGCTTTTTTACAGTGGCAGCAGGGGGCTGAGGAACCTCTGCAGGGCACACAGCACCTGCAAGTCCTGCAGGGAATCTCACCCAGGAGGGGGAAGGCTGTCTTTATCCTCACACACAGCACATGTCTAGTGCCAGCCTCACTTTCACAGCAAGTTTGCAGTTCTTTGGTCTTCTGTCAACATCATCCTTCCCTCCTTTTGAGATTTACTTCTAGCACAGTTCAGAAGAGCTCTCTGATCTCTTCCAAATTTTATCACCATGATGTCTAATCCCATTACTTTTTGAATAGTTCAGTGGCACCTTTACAGTTCTCGTCACCCAAATGTTCATCACTTAAACACTTTTCCTCCATTCTTTTTGCATTAGCTGTGTTTTGTTTTTCCTTGGTGTTTCTCTGTTGTCAAGCAATCTGGATAATAAATGTGGTTACATGAGAAGGATGCTAGGGCAGCTCTATTGGATTCATACTATAAATTGCCTGGAAACACTTGATTCAGTTTCACATTCTAAAGGAAAACAGGACACAGGTAATTTCCTGCATTAGAAAGTCCAATTAAACAAACATATCTGGTTATAAATACCTTTCTCTCCATGAGGATTGGTTGCAAGTATCAGAATATAATTATTATATGGAAACAGAATGACTGGCTAAGAAGGCTGTATCAGAGTTAAAGTGTACTCAAATGGCTTGATTGTATGTTAGAAATGCAGAATATGCCAATTTATCTAGGGAAAAATTACTTTTCTTATGTCCTTTCCTCCAATTATCTGTGCAAATATGCTCATAAATGTAAATAAAAGGAAATGCACTTTACTTCCATTCAGGCTGATGAATTTTTGAGGCCTAAATTTGATCCTGAAATACTGATACCAGTACTGACAGCAGAACAATTGTAACTGTTCCCTCTTTATTCAAGCAGACTCGTGTGCTGGTGACTAACACAATTAACATTTTGCCTCAAGTGGACAACATTGTTTTTCTGGTGGATGGAATGATCTCTGAAACTGGTTCCTACCAAGAACTTCTACAGAGAAATGGGGCCTTTGCAGAATTTCTTCGTTCACACATTCCTGCAGAAGAGAAGCCACGTGCTGGTTTTCCAGGTAACCCAGGTGGGTTGGAATCATTCTTCCTAAGTCTATCAGGCAGTTGTTCCCTTCATATCACATTTGTTTGGACATTTAAAGCAGAGATCCAATCACAGTAAGGTGTTGCTTTGTGTGGGGAAAAATATGCCTGTCAAAGTAGCTGACTCATCACCTCAAAATTGGTTCTTGAATCCATATTAGTAGACACTAATCATGCAGTAGACTATTACCCACTATATGTGCTATTCTTCCGGCCTCACCTTGATATTTCTACCTTTAGAAACAATTTTTTGTAATGAATCTTTCCTCCATATTACCTGTCTTTCAAAGGCTATACAGGGCAAAACAGGATTCTAAAGCATTTAGGAAAAAATACATTTATTTCACAGCTGTGGGAGACACCAAAGGCACTGTCACCACTGGAAATGGTCCATCTGAGGAGAAACCCCTTAGGTAAGCTTAAAGCAGTCTCAGACACTGAAGAATTTACTCCAAAAGCCCATACAAGCCTACATGGGGGCTCTTACTGAGTATGATATGGGTTTGGGATCGATCTGTAAATTCATAACAAGCAAAGCTCAAGAATTGGTAAAAACCTGCTCCTGAATGTGGAAGTTGGCTGACATTTCTTCTGTATTTCACAAGGAGCCAGAACAGAGCTCAAGTACAGGCTCCTTGATACGTTTGGTTTCTGATCACTTCCCAGTGGGGCTGTAAGGTCACACTCATCCCAAACCAGCCTGAGAGAGTGAATGCTTTAAGCCTCTGTTCCTCAATGGCTGGACAGAGCCCAGTCCCTGTGACAAACATGGCCAGTGGCTGGGGTCACTCTGGGGGACCCTGAAAACTGCTGCCTTCGAAACAGGCATGGATTTAGGGGTGGATGGGTGGCTAAAATTTTAAAGGGTTTTTGTTTTCTTAATGAAGCGGTGATTCCGTAAAACCTGCTGTGGGAAGGGAGACCATTCCTGCGAGCCAAGACTGGCCCAGAGCTGCAGCCAGCAGTGGGGGATTAACCAAGGCAGAGACAACTCAGCACGGCAGGGTAAGCACAGCACCTTGCTGCAGGGACAAGGACACGTTCCGTGGGGATAACACACCCACGGCAGGCAGGTCAGCTCCCTGCCTCAGCTAAACCAGAGCCAGCTGAGCTCTGCAGGTTCGCCCTGTAACTGAGACAAGGACGTATTCTACTGAGAAGAAATGAGAGTAAGAAGTCAGAAACCCCAAAAGAGGCAGTTTTTCCTCTAGGGAAGGCCAGCACTAGGCAGACTGGGATGTCCTCACCTCTCTTGATCAGCAGGCCCCCACATAAGCACTCAGTGTGAACTTCTCTCACACCAAGAGCACAGGAAAACCACTGCCTGACATAAGGACAGCCTTAACATGCATTCCAGAAGTAACATGAGCCTACTGCAGTGCATTCATCAGTTGATAATAATCATTCACTAATGATTTCTTTAATTATGCCTCCGTTATTCATCCATTAGGAAAACAAAAAAAAGAATCAACATGGTTGCTACGGCTGTGACATATAACCGAGAAATGCCATAATAAATCATTCCTTGCTTCAGAGCTGCTTTTTTTTTTGCTAACAAGCTCGATCCTCCCAACCTCTCCTCCTGTTTTTCCCTCTTGCCTTGCTGCAGGTCAGTGCTGGGGTGTATGGAGCCTACCTGAAGGCGATGGGCCCAGCCCTGTGTGTGTACATCGTGCTGTCCTTCACGTGCCAGCAGGCTGTGGCCTTCTCACGGGGCTACTGGCTCAGCCTCTGGACAGATGACCCTGTGCACAACGGGACACAGCAGCACACAGAGCTCAGAGTTGGAGTCTTTGGTGCATTAGGAGTGGTTCAAGGTTCGTTTAAGTTGCTCACCTGATTCTTCTCTGTACTCCCACCTCCCTTCCCCATATCCAAGATGTTTTCTCAGAATATAAACAAGTGCATACCCTTGGGCTCTCAGCCTTCTGGGCTTCTGGCACCAACCCTAAAGGTTTTTCTTATCTCGTTTCATCCTTCCAGCATAAATTAATCATATCAAAGTGCAAGTGGGGGCTCTTTTCCATGCTGAATGAAATCTTGGCTTAGGTCATGTAAAAGAGAGAGAAAAGAAGAGACACTTGTGGACTTTTTAATTTCTTTATCTTTTTCTTTTAAAATAGCCACAATGCTTTTAGTCACTCTATTTAAAAAGAAAAAATATCACTGAGCAACTTAAAGAAATCCCAGTCAAACTTATTTTGTAATGAATGAATAATTTGTCCTGTAAGTTGCTGAATCCATGCCCCCCATCAAGCTGGCTTAGAAGGTCTTTGGCCACTCTGTAACTACCCTACAGAAAGGGCAGCTTACCCGGCAACTCTGAGGCTTGGTTTAAATCCTGCTAAGGAGAGGTTTAATTCCTGTTGCACCTTCCTGAATGCACACTGGTGCAGCATTCCCAGGACTAAGTGGAAATCACCATCTTGCGAAGGAGAACTCCCAGGTGAGTTTGTTCAGACCTAGAGTAATAATTTCTTTTCTCTTACAGCCCTTGGCAGGTTTGCCTGCACAGCAGCAGTGCTGCTGGGGGGCGTGTTAGCCTCACACCAGCTCTTCCTGCAGCTGCTGAGCAATGTCACCAGATCCCCAATGCTCTTCTTTGAGCAAACACCCATTGGGCACCTGCTGAACCGCTTCTCCAGAGACATGGATGCTGTTGATTCTGTCGTCCCTGACAAGCTGAAGTCCGTGCTGGGATTCTTGTTCAACTTACTGGAGATCTACCTGGTGATTGTGGTGGCTACACCATGGGCAGCAACGGCCATAGTGCCCTTGACTGTTCTTTATGCAGCATTCCAGGTAGGAGCTCACACAGGAGAGGCTGAAGCAGCACAGCCATGTCCCTGTAGAAAGCCTCCTTCCATTTCTTAGGAGTGAAGGCATGCAGAAATTAGTTCCATCATCTCAAACTGCATCTGAGGAAGAGTAATGTCAGTCCCATTCCCACATGACCTCAGCCCCTTTCAGAGCACCCCAGAACCCTCACAAAGAGGCTTGTGCTTTTCTGATGTCTAACACAAGTCCTACCTAGGGCTACATCCCTTGTCTCCATTAGTGTAAATCACACAAAGACCAAAAGCATTTTTCCTTTCCTGCAGAATTCCTACGCTGCTTTTTCATATATCCATGTTTGCCAGCCAAGACTGAGCATGAGGGAAGGGCAAGTGCATCTCTGTTCTCTATCGAGCAAAGGGCTCAGCTACAGCAGAAACTGACTGTAGAGGTTTTTTGTGGGTTCAGAGCACCCTGGCTCCTTTTCCCCAACCACAGGGTTATTCGTAATAAAGACAGGACATAACAGAGGCAGGAACACAACCTTATCTTTTACGGGCATCTCCTAGCTGTACATGAGGTTTTGGAACATGAGGATAGTGCGGACTATTGCACTTGTTGAGGCCTTCCCAAATTTCCTGTGGAGCGCCTCTGAGCACCTCCACCTCTGAGCCTTCTAATGAGTCTCCCTCCCATTCCCCTTGTACCAGCATTTCTATGTCACCACCTCCTGCCAGCTGAGGCGCATGGAGGCTGCCAGCAGGTCACCCATCTACTCCCACATCTCAGAAACTTTCCAAGGCAGCAGTGTGATCCGTGCTCACAAGGACCAGCAGAGGTTTATTTCAAAGAGCAACTTCCTAGTGGATGAGAATCAGCGAATTTGCTTCCCTGGAGCTGTTGCTGACAGGTACAAATCTGCCCAGCAGCTCCACGAGTGTTCTGTAAAGTCATCATGTGTTGGGAGAAAGGGAGAGGGCACCCAGCAACAGCCCTGTGCTCTCCTCCTGCTGCAGGTGGCTTGCTACAAACCTGGAGTTCCTGGGCAATGGCATCGTGCTGTTTGCAGCCCTGTTTGCAGCCCTGGGCAGGACACAGCTCAGCCCAGGAACTGCTGGCTTCTCCCTTTCCTCTGCTCTCCAGGTAACCCAGCGTGGAAACAACACCATGCTCGCCTGTATCAAAAACAACTGCATCTTCATTCCTAAGAAATCATTAACTATTTCTGTGCCTTTCTGGATGCCTTTTCCTACCAAATCCTGCTGTCATTGCTGAAATCCAGAGCACGTGGAGCACATGGCCCCTTAGGGAATGAACCTCATAAACTCATGTATGGGCCATCTTCTTCCTCCTGCACCTGAACTTATATTTAATTCAAAGCAAGCCCCAGGCAGCTGAAGCAAGGCCTTCAGCACCTGTCTTACCTGCTTGTAGACTAATTGCACAAAAGCCTAAGAAATAGCTACACCATCTTTTAGCATCCGAGTCAGTAGCATTTCATTCTCTATAAACTTGCTGAAGGGGCTATGGCAGCAGCTGGCTTTCACTTTAGCATTTTAAGGTTTTCTGATGTAATCTAATTTCTGATATAATTAGCTGATGAGGAAATCTTTAGAAATAAACACTAAGACAAAGTACCAGGTAACTCCCAAGTACAGGTCAGGGCTCATTTTATCTGCCCTAATGCTTCTTTTTCAACGTGGCAGATAACTGGTGTTCTGAACTGGATGGTTCGCTCCTGGACAGAAGTAGAGAACAACATTGTTTCTGTGGAGAGGCTGAGAGAATACCTGAGGACCCCTAAGGAGGTAGCTAATCCACTACTGACCTTACTAGAAGGGGCTGAACATCCCTGCAAACTCAATGAGTACCTTTTCTGTTCCACCTGAAAAACCTCTAGTTTTCCCCTTCTAAAAGGCCAGTCATGTTTCCTTTAAGGAACTGCAGCATTTGGGTTTTATCCAACTGACTAGACTTGTTTTAGAACCTCTGATCATTATTTCCTTAAGAGAGTTATGCATTGGATTGCAATTAAAATAGCTTCACTTGTTAACACTCATGGAATGAGACATTTCCTGCCCATATTTGGAGTATTTATTATGTGACTTCAGAAGCAACTCTCTGATAACTGATGGCTCCTAGATAGCCTTTTAGCTGCTACAAGTCTCCAGTGCAGTAATTTTTGTTCTGTAATCATTAAAATTATATCTCCATATGCTGCCCTGAGAGAGGAGGCTTTCACAGTCCTGTTTACAGGGGCATATAAATTTTTTTTATTGAACCACTGAATGTCAGAACTCTGACATGCAAGCAAACGTTCATCGCCATTTTCAGTAAAGAAAATCTGATCGGCATCTTTGGATAAAGTAAAAAGCAGTATGAAAGTTAGAGGCCTTTTTCTGCTTTGGAAACAGCAAAGAGTTGTCTTCATGAACTTCCCATTCCAGTATGGCCACTTGATTCAGTAATTTACATCAGCCTTCAACACTGCTGTTTGCTTCCACCTCTTCAGGCACCCTGGACACTGAATGGCAAACTCCAAGGGCAGGTTTGGCCCACTGAAGGAAGGATTGAATTTAGAAACTACAGCCTGTGCTACAGGCCAGGTTTGGAGCTAGCACTGAGGCGTGTCAGTGTGACCATCAACGGGCACGAGAAGGTAAAAACCCACTCCTTTAGCAGTGTGAGCAGTGACCAGACCCAGGGGATACAGCCCCTGCCTGAAGCCAGCTACAGCAGCCTGGCAGCTGCAGGAAAGCAGGAGCCCATCTCCCACACTGCACACCTTGTCCTGCTTGTTACAGCAAAGGAATTCCACTTTTTAATTCTAGTTCCACATCAAGGCCCTGTTCAAACTGCTAAGTCTTGTAATTATTCTTCCCATCAAAGGCTTTCGTGATTCCTTTTCATACAGAACAACTGTGGACTATAAATGCTTCCCTTTAAGAAATTACTCCCAGACTATGTGAATCGTGAACAGCCCTAAAGATTTGATCCATGCAAAGCTGTCTCTCATCAAAAGGCCAAGAGGAACTATATGAAATGTTTTTCCAACTGTGAGAAAACAATCAACATCAAAACCAAAGTCTTTCCACTGCACTTTACAGATTGGCATAACTGGCAGAACAGGAGCTGGGAAATCCAGCCTGGCAGTGGGGCTGCTGCGATTGGTGGAAGCTGCAGAAGGGGCCATCCTGATTGATGGACAGGATATTGCCCAGCTAGGTCTCCATGACCTCAGAACCAAGATCACTGTCATTCCCCAGGTATGAGACTCATTTCCAAAATCCTTGAGCAGTGTCTTGAACACCCAGAAAGGGTTTATATTCCATGGGAGGAGGGACATTCAGCAATTTCCAAGTTGGAAATAACCTCTATGCCATGTTCATCTGCCATTCAATATAACCTTAGTTAGATTCCTACCCAGCAGGCAGGACCCAAGAGCTCATTTTTATAATTCATTTCAGGAGTTGTTTGTACTGTCTCTGTGCTCAGGATCCAGCTTTGTTTTCTGGCTCCCTAAGAATGAATCTCGACCCATTAAACCAATACACTGATGCAGACATCTGGACGGCTTTGGAACTGACTCAGCTCAAGAATTTTGTTGCAGATTTGCCAGAGCAACTGGAATATAAGTGCACTGACCAAGGGGAAAACCTAAGGTACCTTTATCTGCAGAGAGGCAGTGGCAGGGCAGTGCCAGCCCCTGAGCTAGGAGAACAGAGCTGGTTGGATAAGGAGGCTAATTCCTTTTAACATATGATTTGTTTTTTAATGGTGTTCACAGCAAAGTGCTGCATTACTGTGCTGTTCAGAAGCATGAAATCAAATCATAAGACACTAAGGAAGACCTTTCAGACTTAATCATTGTGGTGGTTTGCATTTGTGCAGTACTTAAAACCCTGCAATCTGTTCCAAGTGCAGATCTTCTGGGTGCCATAGCAATACCTCCCTTCACTTCCCTGGCTGTTTCATGCTGTTACCTACCTGCAGTGCCACCAGCCTCAATCACCCTTTCAGAGAAAGGGAGCAATCACCTTTTCATTATTAATTTCAAATGAATCATCTGTTCTGACCCCAAGGAGAAGTGATTACTGGCCTCAGTTTACCATCCCTCTTCTTACTTGCAGCACTGGTCAGAAACAGCTGTTTTGCCTGGCCAGAGCACTCCTGAGGAAAGCCAAAATCCTCATTCTGGATGAGGCCACAGCAGCAGTGGATTTAGAAACTGATGCCCAGATTCAGTCCATGCTGAGGACTCAGTTCAGAGACAGCACTGTGCTGACAATCGCTCACCGGGTGAACACCGTCCTGGACTGTGACAGGTAAAGGCATTTCTGAGCAGGGGCAACACAGGCAGCTGATGTGACTGACACACCACAGTGGTGGGCAACAGCAATTTCATTTCTGTCGTCTTTGTGTTTAAGCCTCCAAGCTTTGCATTACAGTGGGGAGGATCTCTCTTAGACCAGCAGGGCCCCAACAGGTTAATCAGAGATCCTTTACTCTTTAATCAGAGATCCTTTACTCCCACACGATACCTTTCATGCTGTGTCACAGCCCTCTCCCCACCACTGACAGCAAAACCATGACTGCAGCTCCCTGTGTCACCTGAGTTGTGAAACTGAAATACCCAATACCCTTCACAAATTTCACTCCAGACTCAGCTGCCAAAAACCCCTCCTCCCAAACTCAGTACTGAACAGTCACTCATCAGAAACCCTTTCTATCCTGGCACTGTTTCCCAGCTGAAAAGCTGTTGGAAAGCTTGGCTGAATAACCAGCAAGTACTGAAATTTATTTTAAAACTAAGTAGAAATTACCAGGTTTATTACAGCTGCTGTGTATCTCCAAACTTACACTTCTTTTAATGTTCACAGGATTTTAGTCTTGGAAAATGGTCGGATAGCAGAATTTGATACTCCAGAACACTTAATAGCTCAGAAGGGACTATTCTACAAACTGATGGAAGAATCAGGCCTTGCATGACTCACTCGTGGAGTATCCCATAGCACCACCACTATCAGGAGTAATTGACCTCATAATTGAGTTTTTTTGGTTTCTTTCTAAAATGCCAGACACTCAACCAAAGCTTGTTTGAGCCAGAACTGCAGTGAGTAGATGGAAAGGGGTAACTTGGGATACACGTTATTTCCATAGGAAACTCAGCAATTCCACTTCCATTATGTTTCCAGATACCAAAACCTCACTTGACTGCTGAAAACAAGCCAGTCAGGATTTAAATACTTTTCTGGTATAAAAGCAAACAAGCCAAAAGAGAAAGACCACAGCATTCCCAATTTATACTATAAATGGAGTCCAGATATCCATCATACTTAAAAGATTATACAGATTATTTTTACAAGCCAACAAGATTTTGTGGACAGCAAGGAAGAATTTAACGGGTAGCAAGGAAACTTAACTGTTTGCAGTTTATCCTAAACGCCAGGCAGAACAAATGTTGTATTTTGTCAGCGTCTGAAGGACTGCTCACCTGGGCGCTGTTCTTACCCAGATGTGGCCTCCAAGGCAGCAGCTGGAGCTCATCATCCAAAGTGCACAAACACGGGGGGAGGAGGAGGCAGGGTGCCACTGCACAGGAGAGCACAGGCTGCCTGTTGTCACGGCTGGGGATCAGCTCCACTCCCCCCCTCTGGCAGGGGCTCAGCAGGGCAGGACAGGAGCGTGGCTGGGAGCAGCAGCAGAGCATCCATGGCTCCTTCTGCCCAAGGCCTGGAGCATTCCCACTGCCAGCTGCTCACAGCAGGGCACGTCCAAACACGGACACCAACACTTCCAAACTGCATTTGGCCACAAGGAATTTGCATGGTTGGAAGTGAAGTGCCCTCCTCTCTGATCCCTGCAGCACATGAGGAAAGCAGCAGGATCTCACCTGTTGACCTGATGGTCCATTCCTGGTTTTCTTCTGGAGTACAACTGACTCCTGCATGTGGCACCCTGGTGCTGCAGAGCCTCTGGCATGGTCACCTGTCAGATGGTGCTTTAACAACCAAAACAGAAGCAAAGCCTTCCTGGGCTTCCTGCAGTGTCTGTCCCCTGAGTCTCTCCTCAGGAACCACAAAATGACAACATGACAGACAAATACACACTGTGAGATACTGCTCTTTACTGTGACTTTTGTTGAAGCACCTCATTTTCTAGAGAGCTGAAATAAAAATAGAATCAAGTCTTGAAATGTGTATCTTCAGTAACCTAAAGCAAATACAGCACAAAAAGGGGCAATGGGGAGGGGATGGGAGAGTTCCAGCTGCAAGGATCAACCCAGACTGGCAAAACCCAGCAGTTCCTTCTCCAACAGCTGCTCAGTGGCTTCTGCACCCAAGTCAAGAACAGTTTCCAGTTTCTGCTGGACAAGTGCCTAAGATACCGAGGTCCAGTGCCTGCAGCCACACTGGTGCTCAGGTACCAGGAAATTTTTTTCCCCTCTGCTTTCTCCAAATCTTGTACTTGGGAGCACAGATAAAACAATTCCAAAACCAGATACAAGTTATGAGCACTCCACAAAGGTTTATCAATGGATCTCAAAACCAGGAGCACTTAGAAATACTGAGATAAAAGGTATTTTTCCTTTTTAAATGAGATCAAAGAAGAACAGAATTGCCTGGGTTGATGGGTAAGTCTGAAACAGACATCTCTTAGCATTCCATAATCTCCAGTATAAACATCTTTAAATGCTCGTTTTCTGTTCCTAAGTTGGTAATGAAGAGGGAAGGCAACAGAAGACAATAATCAAAACATATTTTCACACTGGTAACCTTTAAAAGGGCACAGTTTTGCTGTCACCTAACCCAAACTACAAGCAAGCAAAAATACCATCAGCTTTCACACATCAAGTTGTGCTGAAAAGGCAAAAGAAAAGCAATTCCCAAAATTACATGTGAAAATCCCACCATGTTTCAGATGTTCTGGAGTCCTCAGGGATACGTCCAAGTACTGTGATGCATCTGGAGCTCAAGTCTCACAGAAGTTATCTGGAAGTTGGTCAAAGCAAAAAATATAGAAGAGTTAACACTTGGAGATACCATGTAGGAGAGAAATGCTACCTTAAAAAATCCTTGTCCCATGATTCCAAGTTTAAGGCAATACCAAAGCTGCTAAAGCCAGAAAATAAATGGAAGGTGTTGTGCATTGATTTACACCAAGTCCATGCCAAATACGTACCGCGCAAGTCACACTCCCAGTGCCCCAGATGGTCACATGATGCACAGGAATGCCAAAATGTTAAAGGTGCCAGTGACCCAATTGTTGCTGTGCCACATCGTTGTCACACCACGAAAGGATCTGCAGGTGGGTCAGGACTGGGAGCACTTACAGAAGTAGCTCTGTTCACACACATGAAATACGGTGGTTTTTGCAGATCTCCTAAGAATTCTGAGCTGGTTTTTTGGCAGAATCAGCTTTTCCAGATGTGAGAAATCTTCCATGTTGCAGTAAATAATGTCAGCCAAGAGACATCAATATGCACTGAAATCAGATACAGCAAACTCAGCTGTACAGCAGCTCCTCTCCCCGTTCCTTGCCAGGGGTGGGGTGGAAGGGGAGGATCACAAAGTTTTCCTGGAGGATGGCTGTTCCCAAGCACGAAAGGTGTCTCTGGGGTATCCACAGTTCCTCCTCTGGGTCTCTGCAGGGAGCTCCATCTCCCCGTTAATGTACAACCAGCCACACCCCTTACCACAGACCCCCTGCTCTGCCCTGTACTCTGTTCCTATAAAACACATGCCCCAAGCATTCCACCCTTCTGTCCATCCCAGTGCTGTGCAAGCATTCAGAGATTTGAAACACTAAAACCCACAGCTCCTCCCCAGAGCCCTTAATCAGCCCCTGCTCATTCCATTTCCACAGAGAAAAGTCACACCAATCTCGGGAGAGGGGGCAGCCTCGGGCCATGGGCACCACTGGGGGTGACAAAGGTCCACAGCCCTGTGACTCCTGCTCTGCTGATCCATCACGATGATCTGGTCCGCTCAGCAAACCACAAAATGATCCAGCCCTACCACAGCACAGTTATCTGCACTCACGGCTTCTTACCCACCACAGCAGGCCAAGCAGAATGATTAGTCCAAGCAGGACCAGTAATTTCTATTTTCAAGGCAAAAAGCTGAACTGACAAAGCAAACCCTTTGTCAAACACAAGGCAAGAAGTAACACGTTTTCTTTCAAACGATTTTTTACTGCAAGTTCTTTGCAAGTATTTGCATTGTCATTACAAAAAATACCAAAGAAATTTTCAGTCTATTCAATTTCAGAGAGTCATAATTTACAAAAAAATAAATAGCTTTACTCTAAGGACAACAATTGTCTAGTATTAAGGTCAGCAATATCAATCACAGAAGTCCACATTCTCAGTGCTGAGTATTTGGATCCATCTGACTTAGTTTGCTTTTTTCCAGCATTTTCCTTTAAAATAAAGACTAATCAGAACATTAGAAAAGAAACTTTTTTCTTACCACAGAAGATGAAAATTCAACATGGATCTTGAAAACCAGACTCCATTGCTAGTTTAATTGTTAGACCCTTCTGACACACAACTTTAAAAACACTAATTTTTGTTTTAAACAACTGTAACAGAACATTTTCCCACAAAATTTAAGAGTCAACAGCAGCAGCATGAAGGGCATGTTTCTTTGATATAAGGCTAATGGTCCTTTGATGTGGCAGAGCTGCTATGAAAGCACAGAACTGCCAAAGCCAAGGGGGTTACAATCCATGTCACCCTGAGCCTGCAGCCTCTGCTCAGGCGAATCCTCACCGCTCAGCCTCGTCCCCACACGTGTCACCAGCACAGGGCACCCCCGTCAGAACCCCTGAGAGAGCTGGGAGTAACATCAGGGACTGCTCACAGCAACGCACCCACTGCTGCCCCAGTTTGGTTCTGGAGTGATTGTCACTGTAGACATGCTCAGATACTGCTTTGAAGTTGACTGTGCTTTTTCACATCAGCACTACTGACGTTACAGTGAACTTGCTGCTCTACGCTGTAAACACATGAAACCTTGAGGACAATGCATAAAGCATTAACCATGTACAGTAAATGCCATAATGAGAAAGTCTGGCACACGTTTTATTTTCACAAGAAGAAAAATCTTTGGACTATAGTACTATATGCCACAAAATGTTCCAAGTGCATCCCACAATAGATGGCTCATGAAATGAGGAATCCGCAAACAAGCAAACAACTAGCATTTGCAAAAATGTTCAAAAAAAAAAAAAAAAGGGAACTTCAGAACATAAGAGCAGATGAGAAGAAAAAGCTTTTCTGAACTTCTCTGATGAATCACTCCACCGTACATTTGAGCGTATAATGACAGATTTCAGGCAAAAAACAGGAGACTCTGAAGTGTCTTGCACCGAGTATGTGCTTCTCCTAAAGGTGGCTAAAATCAATACTAAGGAAAAATAAAAAAAAAAGAAAAAATTGCATCTTTATGTTACTTCCATTGCCACGCTCTTGGCTAACTTCACTGTGTCTGAAACTCAGCTGTGTGGTTCAGTCCAGCTCAGGGGAAGTTACAGTTCTCCAAATGTATCACCTCCCTCTTCCCCACAGTAAATAGCCAAGTTCAAATGCTACACCAAGCCTGAATCTTTGGCCATGCTATAGAAAATGCCTTTTTCCCGAAGTAATTGGTCTGGGGTACCACACTCCACCACTTCTCCTCTCTCCAGGACTAAAACTCTGTAAAACAAGATGAAAAAGAAAAAAAAAAAAGAAAAAGTGGTCACAAGAAGATCCAGAAAGCCAGTGAACATGGACATATGTGTGCAGACAGAGACTGCAGCATAGCCATTATTTGCAAGTGAAGACAGTGCTGTGTGAACAGGCTGAGGGTCTCGCTGTCCTTCCCCAGCTCCCTGCAGATGGTCTGTGTTGTGCATGGGTTATGGGGCCCATTGTTACCCAGCCATCTGCAGACAGAGCACATGCTTACCCTCCCTCCTCCTGTGGAGCAGACTCTGGACTGCGCTCCGAGCCAGCCACAAACGAGCTGGCAGCACTTCTTGTCCAGGTGTGTGAGGGCCTGTAAGACCTTGCAAGAGCTGGGATAACCTTCCCATAACAGCTCTCCACACCAACTGCTGTTACACAGCTTCTGGGACAAAACAACCACATGCACCTGGCACAAGGAGGTTCACAAAGTCAGTGGTCAGCTCACAGCTTAACACTGTTCCAGCTCCCCCCAGGGACGGCCAGGCACTGCAGAGATGGTCACCAAGCCCTGGCAGGGGCTGCTGCCTGGTGTCACCACTGCCACAGCTGAATTGGGTGTTCCCCTGCTGGCAGCACTGCTGGGGCTGTGGCCAGCACAGGCAGTGCTCCTCTTTCTGATCTGCACCACTGACAGCACAAAGAGAGGGCTACAAAAGTACACTGAAATGCTAAAGGGACAAGAGAGCCCAAAATTGACATATAGGACAACAACTTGGCCCTCAACCACACCTTAGCAAGGCAGCTGAGCATGAGGGAGGCTGTATGAACTACAACCAGACATGATGGAAAGTGAAACACCAAATAAACTTCAGAGGGAAGGATCTGCCCCTCTGGACTCCCTACGCTGTCTGTGCCTAAACTGGAATAAGACCCAGGAACAAACTCCTGTCCTTGCCTCTCTTCCCTTCCCAGTTTGCCCAGGCAGGAACAGCACAACAGCAGAGTGAATGAGGGGCAAGAGGAGCTCCCCAGGCCAAGCACAGCCACCACGAGCCAGAACACACACACCCTACCCACCAAAACAGGGATTCCAGCAGCTCTCTGCAGAGGCAGCTAAAAACGAACCAGTAAACATCTAACTAACACAAAGATTCCCATTTAAGTGGAGCACAGAGCAGGTCACACAGTCAGCAAGATAAAAGCAGTATCACTTTACCTCGTGTAGTCCATGATTGTGTTCAGACGATGTGCTATAGTTAATACAGTACATTCTTCAAACTGAGACTTTATAGTTGACTGTATGAGCTTATCTGTTTCAAGATCAACAGCAGCTGTGGCTTCATCCAGAACCAGGATTTTGGACTTCCTGAGCAGAGCTCGTGCCAGGCACACCAGCTGGCGCTGTCCCACACTGCACAGATGGGATGGGAGGGTGGGGAGAAAAGTCAGAACAAGTTTGCAGCATTCATTAGTATTCATTTTGAAACCTGGCAATTCCTTGTTCTAAAGATAAGGTCGGTCTTACTGTTTCCCTGCAGAATATCTAACAGCATCTGAAACTACATCCCCCTCAGATGAAGTCCTGGCAATGTAGTAAGAGAATACAAGTGGTTTCAGCATAACTGCATCAGGCTGATTCACAGAATCAGTACAGTTTTGAAGACTGGACTTTAAATGGTTTCTACAAACTGAACATATAAAACCCTGTTAAGGTGCAAATAGCAAGTGAGTATCTTCCTTAGAATAACTGCTGCTGCTAAAATGCTTTCCAAGGCTGCTCAAGCTGACAAACCTCCCAGCATTGCAAGTATCTCCTAAATTATTTGAAATTCCCAAACTCAAGAGCTGAAAATATGTTGAATATAACCTAGTTGGTTATTGATTGCCTGGTCACACATTAATTCTCCAGCTGCCTCCCCAGATTCTCACGCAGGGCAGGGGGGGCACGAGAACTTTCAGAAGCACAGTTCTTTGACCTACCTGAGGTTCTCACCACCCTCAGCACACTCATGATTCAGTTTATCAGGAAGGGATGACACGAAGTTCTTCAGGTGAGCCAATTCCAAAGACCTCCAAATGTCCTCATCAGAGTGTTGGTCAAAAGGATCAAGATTCATACGCAGAGAGCCAGAAAACAACACTGGGTCCTGGTCATGGAAAGAGGTAATTGACAATGTACAATGTACACAGGACATGGCAAGTGCTCCAAAAATATTTCTTAGATAACAAAAGGAAACAACATGTACAGATGCAGTTGCAAGCAAGCCAGTACACTGAATTTTGGAGTGAGGGCTCTTTTTTTTTTTCCAACAACAAGTTGTTCTCCCTCGCTCTTATTCCTTGCTCTTCTTGGGGGCCTGACCTCTGCCCTCTGCAGATTCTTGCAGTCCAGACCTTTCCATTAGTCAGTAACTAATGAATTCAGAAAAAAACCCCAACAAAACAAACAAACAAACCAAAACATCCAAACCCCAGCCAACTTTCTTTTTACTGGACCAGTAGGCTAAAAAAGAGGCCCTCCCTGCTCAACCTTCTGTCAGCAGGGACTACTAGGTCAACTTTTCACTTCCCAGGGAATTAACCATCTGTAAATATTTCAAAACTCTACAGCTGCAGTATGAATGAAATTACTCCTTTTCTTTCTTGGACAGGAAGAAATACTACTTTGGAAATACTGATGCAAAACAATCAAAAGGAGAAAGCAAAGTCCCCCTCAGATTTCCAAAAGAGGTGGTGCAGGAAACCTTTTACAGTGAGCTCAGCTGTTTTTGCCAGAGTGCTGCAATGGTAATTCATAGTATCACATTTTATAGTCTTACTTCGAATCAGAACAGGCAATAAAGGCTACACAGTAAGAACAAAAGCACTTGAGACTAAATCCAATGCTCATGAAACTGTATTTCCAAACATTTAGGACTGTCTAACCCACAGGTGCTGGGCTAGACTGGGATAGTTATGTGCAGGTTTCTGTGAAAGAACAGCACTGACAGCACACAGTGCCCAGTTCACAAAGGGATCCCAAGCAGGTGTTCAGCTGGGATCAGCCCTTCCCACTCAGGCTGAGCTGTCTGTAGCATGTAAGTGATCAGCTCCTGAATCCAGAGCCCAAAGTTTTGCTTCCACAACACAGCTCAGCCACAGCCAAGCTCCTACTTGTTAGCTGGCACAGGCAAATTGAAACCAGCCTAGGGAAAAAAGCCTGGTTTCAAGTCTATGAAAGAGCAAGCTGAAGTGACCGAATTTCATAGCACAGATCAGAGGAGGAATAACAATTTTCTCCTCAGTACATTATGGGAAGAGCACTGCTACCCAAGGAGTTCGAGTAGTGGCAGGATTTTGCACCTACCTGAGGGATGATGGTGATCTTGAATCGCAAGTCATGGAGCCCTATCTTTGCAATATTAATCCCATCGATAATAATTTCACCTTCAGCTGCTTCATTAATCCGAAACAAACCCAAAGTGAGGGAGGATTTTCCAGCTCCTGTTCTTCCAACTATTCCAATCTGTTGGGAAGAAATACAAGAACAACTTACTCTGGGAAAGAGTTAAAGCATTTCCAAGCATTTCCACCTGAAACCAACACATTTGCCAAAGGCTCTCATACTTTTGGGGTTATCCACACCAAAAGCACTCAGTTTCACACCACGCATTTTACTTCACAGTTAGACTGAAGTCTTGATCAATTCTTTTCTTTTTTAAAAATAAATATAAAAGATGGCTGCTTTGGTTGGCTGATACACCTCTTGCCATCTGCTCATTCTTATCACCTGAGATAGCATTCTGCCCATATTCGTAGGTAGAAAGTGTGCACTCAGCAGAAAACAAATGCCCAGCTGGCTACCACAAATAAGGAAGCTGGATAGTAGATCTGCCATAGCTGCCTTTTATGCTGCTGTGCAAGATCACACTATTAACAGACATCAGAATCCACACAGGACTGGGGTGGGACATGTGTGAGTGCATGGACAATGCAGCAGGAGGAGAAACACACAGATCAGCTTGGCCAGATCCAGAGAATCTGCTCTGAAGTCCCATTTTTTCCTGCAGTGTCACCTTGCGACTTCTGCCTCACTAGATGAGGCTTCCCCCCTCTACTGTAGGCTGTTTTCCTGAGATTATAATTAACTTAATCTCTCTGCAACCTACTCCTCTTTGCTTACGGCAAACAAATTAGCAAAATTCCCTGGGAAGGGGAGAGAAGACAGGATAAACCTCACCTCCCAATGAAACCAGGCCAAATGATACTTGGCAGCCCCACATAACAGTGTCTCTTTATCCATGATGCAGAACACACCTTGCAAAGGCTGAGAGCCCACGACATCTGCAGTTACAACAGGGCTGATTCCACAGAAGCTTTTCTAGTTCTTAAGAACCCCACACACGTAACAGAACAGGGTTAAACCTCTCTTTTGCTTATGCATGCAGACCTGTGAACTGCAACACTCTACTATGAATTCAGCCATTACCTTTTCACCCCCGTTGATGGTAACATTTATGTTTTTCAGAACCAGGTCCAAGTCTTCGCGGTAGCGCAAACCGTAGCCTCGGAACTCCACCTTCCCCTCCTCGGGCCAGCTGCTGGCTGGGGCCGTTTGCTCAATGCTCCACTCAGCCTGAAAGAGCCACACAGACACCTCTGATCAGCTCCTGCGTCAACCAACATGGGCTCAGAGGACTCACAGAATGCAATTAAGAAAAATCATTTTTAGTGGGTAATTTGCAAAAGAAACTGTGATGAGAAGAGAGGGGGAGAGGTGTCTCAAGGCAGATGAAACCGTGTGTGTAGCCAAGGGCTGGGCTATTTCAAGTCTCACTTGCTGGATAAATTTTCCCCTTGCCAATGGCAGAATCATGCAGGCAGCACACAGACAACGTGCCTGTACACCCCGCCACGGCAAGGAAACCTCTGGGGCAGCCACACGTGCAACTAGAAGCAGTTCAGCTGAGACTGTGCACTAGAACATTAATAAGCTGGTAGAAAGCTGCTGCCTCAGCCTCCCACAGAGGTGAGAAAGGAAAGAACACACCCCACTGTGTTCACTGCCACTGCCAAATAAAAAGGCTTTTACATGTATAAACACTGGTCTGCTAGCAGAACTTAAGAAAAAATTCTAGGAAGGGTCTTCGTAACGTTTGGTTGCAAAAATAGTGACCCAGGTCAGGTTCAAGTGACAGGCAAGGCAAAGAGAAGCCCCAGGGAACTCTGTAACCATAAAGGGAACAACTGCAGATTAAATGAGTTATGTGATTTGAATCAAAAAAAAAAAAAGTAAAACCTTTTTATTCCCCATACTGAGTGCAAAAAGAGAAACAAATAAAAACATGATGTTTAAATCTTAGGAAAGCAAAACAATTGTACAGCCCTACTGCTTAGCCTAGGACACAAGAGCACATTTCCTACATAGCACTGTGTAAATACCAGTGGATACACCACAAAAGCACCAACAGGAACTTCCCACAGAGACCCAGCCTGTCCCTGGCAGGCACTCACAGCCCTGAGCTCTGTCCCACCCCTCAGCCCAGAGCACAGGGCCACCCTCCAGCCCATTCAGCAGGCAGCTGAGACCTCAGGACAGGGCACTGACTGCCACAAGTGGGGGGGACAATTCAGTGTACCTCCTTCTCCATTTCAGCGTATTCTTTGACTCTTTCAACAGCAACAATGTTGGTTTCCAGCTCGGATGACATTCGAACCAGCCAGTTCAAATACGCTGTAATCTGCAAGAACAAAAGAAATCAGAGCAGTTTACACTAAATAGGTTACCTGCAATAAATGAAAAGCATGGAACAACCAAAGCATTGGAATTTAATGGAATGCATAAATACAGGCAAGATCCTGGCTAATCAGTGCTGGACAAGAGGAAAGCCTAAATGCCTTTAAGATGCAGGGGATGAGACACCTTGGCCACATCCCCTCACACAGGGAAAGCACAGAAGAAACTTCCCAGCATCTCCTCAGATACTATTTGTAATTATTATTTTCTATGTTCCTTATATTAGTTTTCCATCCAAAGCCATATCAAGGTTCTGACTTTCTGATGCAGTCTAACAATTCAGAGGTTTTGCTCTTTTTACAAAAGGCAAAATTACCTGCAGTGAGTAGGACACTGAGAGGCCAACCAGCCCCGCACTGAGTTTATCGCGTGCGATCACTGCAAACAGTGCTGCAAACAGGACAATGCAGTTCCCCACGTACTCCAGACGGACAGCCAGCCACCTGCAAGGCACAAAAATACAAAGCATCGTTCCAGTAATTCACCCACAGAGACCAGGGACATGGACAACAAATGGTCTGTCACACATATCAGGGATGTGGACAACAAATGGTCTACGCACATTTTTTTTTTGCAAGATTAATAATATGGCATGTGTGCCCTGCTAGTGACACAGGCACTGCAATATTTGTGAGATTCTGCTTCAGCAGTGTGTGAATCTAGAGGCATCCAAAATTAATGAGTCTTTCAGGTGCATAAACTCCTGTCTTAACTACAACTGCTTTCTGAACACTGGGATCAATAAATCAAAACTTTTAAAAGAATATAACCCAGAAGCAAGGCAGGAACTCTCAGAAAGCTGAGAGATTCAGAAGTAATTTTAATTTCATCACAGAAGTTTAGACAAAACATCTCTGAAACTGATATATCTACACAGGCTTCCCTCCCCTGGACAAGCATGCCAAGAAGCTGTGACAGGTAAGGAGTACAGCCAGCAGAGCCATGTCCTCCCCAGGTAACTCCTGCTCCATACTGCAGCCCCACTGTTACCTGTTTGCAACAATGCTTGGGTAATAGGCTTTCTGATTCTCATCCACCTTCATGTCGTTCTGCTTGATGAAACGTTTCTGCTCCTCAAAGGCTCGGATGACACTGACCCCCAGGAGAGTCTCGTTGAAGTGGGAATACACAGGAGAACGACTGACTGACTCAAGGCGCTTGAGCTGCCGTGAAGTGGCCACATAAAATCTCTGCAAATCAGAGTATGAGAATTATGGTTACACCCAGATCGTATCTGGAAAGACAAGGGGAATCATAAACAGTTCCCTGCCATCTGGGCTGTTAGTGACAGAGATTCACCTTACACATGGGAATACACACCTTCCCCAACACTTCTAGGCCTAAAGGACCATTGTATACACCCTGCTGCCTTTAAACAACTGCCAATCAACCCATCTCATGCCAGAGCCATTTTCTCCTCTTTCTTTTATCAGCAAGTTTAGTTCAACAGTATGAAACACACATATCAACACTTTAAGGTTTACTAATGGAGCCAAAAGGATTAACTAATTCAAGAGCCAAAGTCAAATCCCAGTTGCTTCTCTTCGATCTGTGCAGGCTCTACCAGATTCTAGGAGTAAAGCCAGAGTGAAGCATGCACACCCTGCCCACACAGGACAGGAGTGAAAGGCTGCCATCCACTCTTTTGCTCTGTGGACAATATTCTGATGAATCAGGCACACGAGCAATACACACAAACCCCTCTAAAGGCTACTCTCATGCTTGGAAACAAGTTTTGGAAAAGCCCATGCGTTTTCCGTATTTGGGCTCTGAGCAATAAGGTGTACAAAATTTGCCACAAAATCTAATGGCATTTTTATAAAGTAGGTATTAAAGGATTAACTTCTGCACAGAAGTCATTTTACACTTGACAAAGGAAGGAAATGCTGTGCTAACATCAGATTATCAGTAAACCGTGCAAAGCACAGTCAGTCAAGCATGACTCAAATCCATCACACTAAAATCCTTCCTCGTGCAGGGTAAGAACTGTCTTAACAGAGGATGTGACTGCTGGTCCTGGTTCCCCCAGGCAACACCCTTTACCTGCACAAACAAGTAGACAAGTCCCAGGGGTGGAATGATGACAGCAGCTATAGGTGTGGCCAGCAGAATGATGATACAAGCCCCAATCACATTAAATGTGGAGCCCATGAACATCTTGATGATGGGTGGAATGGTGGAGTCAATGGTGTCTATCTCCTTGGAGAAACGGTTCACCAGGTTCCCACTGGGAGTACGTTCAAAGAAACTCATTGGAGACCTGAGGACGTTGTGCAGCAGGTTAAGGTGCAGGTGTCGTGATGCAAAGATTCCTCCTATCGACACAACCATGGAGTAGCCAAACACAGCAATACCTAGAAAAGGAGACTCACTTTTAGCTGCTGCCACCTCTCACACAAAACATTTTCCTCATTTTGTCATCATTTAGCATGAGCATGTCTCTTGTACAATAATCCTAGGAACTAGGGTTCACTTCAGGGAGACTCAGCAAATACGTCAAGTAGTTAAAAAAAAATAAAACCAGTGAAAACATGACATTTCTTTCACAGAAGAAGTTGCTTCTCCATTACAAGAATTTGTGTAATATTTGAATACTTTCCCTGAGTAAAAATCACTGAATTTTCACTTGGCATTTGTTTTTTATTGTGGGATTTTCATGGCAATTCTGAAGTGGGGTACTTGGGGCGTTGGGTTTCATAGCAAACAAACTCTAAACCACAAAGAGGACACAAACCAAAACATCACTGAAGCAGCCCCCCCACAGTGCCCTGGATGGAGCCACAAGCAGGCAGAGCAAAGCCCAGCCAGGGCAGCTGAGCCGGGCTGGGGCTGCAGGGAGGGAACACAGCCACAGCCTCCTGTGACAAACTGCCCCTGCAGGCCAGGCCAGCACAGTATGCTGACAGGCCAAGGAGACACCTCTCAGATCAGACATCTCGTCACAATTCTGGCTCATCAGCCAGCAAAACACTTCTCACTTTGTACAAATAAAAGAAAAAACACATTTACTAACTGAATAATTTCATAGGTTGCTTTTCTTGGTTTTTTTTAATTCAGGTTTTTCATCTTTCTACAAAAACCCACACTCAAATCCTTAGCAAAATGCTGCTGCAGGCACCAAGAGCATTAGAAATACTGAATTGGCAAATCTTAAAATACACAAGACGAAGCAAACCTTGAGAAATTCCTAGGGCTCCATATACTCCCAGTCTGAGACTTGTGTTCTGCTGTGTCCCATTGATAACAGGATCATCTGTCCATAAACTCAGCCAGTAGTTGGAAGCCAAGGAGGCTATATGATTACACATAAAGAGGAAAATGGCCAAGAAAGACATAAAGAGTCCAATTGCTTTCATGTAGTCCCAGTACACTGTTGCCTTTACCTGAAGACAGAAAAAAAAAAATACTCATTTTGCAGCTAAGTTTCAAAGCCAGCAACTCCCCCTTCTTCAACACCTATTTAAAGTCAGTATCCCTCCACGAGGCCATGAAAACACAGCAGCTGCACTCTAGAGAGCCTCTGCTTGGGAACACATGCTGCAAAGCATTCTGTGGAGACGTGCCAAATCCAACATTCCCTCAGGGCAGGCACACATCATCCTTCCCTTGTCATCCAAGGGAAGGGAGGAGTAGGGAGGGAGCTGCCTGAAGTAACACAGAGCATCAGCAGCAGAGCCAAGAACTGCACTGAAGAGTTCCAGTTTCTGGCTCTCTCTTTGTACCACAAGATTATAAAGCCTCTAAACCAACCCTTGCTCCACATGGCTTGTATCCTATGATCTATCTTTAACCAACAACAAGCAATCCAAGCTTGGATTCAACCAACACTGCTAGGAGGTGTAACTGCCACTTTCCCAGGAACCTCAGTCTCAGGTTTCCCAAAAAGCCCTGGGTATCCTGGGATTAGATACTTATGTCTACAGTGGAAACTTGGCTTAAATTCATCTGAGTCAATTGCAGCTCCTTACACTGAAGGGCAGTTTTCATTAGGTCACCTAATTTGTCACAACCTCTCTCCAAGAAATAGCTGTAAGGTTTTAGTTTCTCTTTCTACACTTTGATGTGGTCAGGCCCATCATCTCACACAAAAGTTCTGTGTCGACATTCTTTCCACAGGCCAGCATGGGGCTCAGGTTTGGGAGCAGAGGGCACAGCAACACTTCCATCAAGTATTACACAACAAGCAGCAAGTTCAAGAATTCGCTCAGCCTGTTCTCACACCAGTTACACGGCCTTCAGATGTTATCTTCTTCTGAAACAGATTTTTCCAAAACTGAAAGAGGGCACAGGAAGTGGGAACTGGAGACCTTACCCTCCCAGTCTTTGCTGTATCGGCCTCCGTCAGTTTCCAGGAATTCTTCTCAGCAAGTGGCTTTTGCAGCTCTGCTGTGCTGCTCTGGTGCTGTGGCTTCCCAGTGTCTCTGCTGTATGTTGAAGAGTTACTGAGTTGCCTGTTTGAAGACATTTAATTTTTAATCTTAGCTTGACATAGGACAGGTGTTACCTCACAAATAGGCTTTGACAGTCCACAGTTCCAAGTCAGTGGTTTCCACCCCTATGGAGATGTCCTAACCAGCCATCACGGGGCCAGAGGCTCCTTGAGCCTCCCTCCTCCCCTCAGTGCACTCTCCCAACCCTCCCTGGTGGCTTCAGGTCCCAAGTACCCATGTTCAGGTGCAAGTAACAGTCACCAGATAAAGAAGTCTTGATTGCACAATCACACTCCAGAAAGAAAAATGCTTTGTGACCATCAAGACCAGCCTTTCCAAACCCCATCATCAGCACAGCAGCTGGAGTGCAAAAAGGGAACCCACACTCCCCTCAAAACAGGCCATTTAACTCCCAGACACCCATTAGCTCCCAGAAATAAAGTGTCTCTAGAGAATCGTAAGAATAAGGCATAGACTAGGAGATGGTTTTGGAAAGGTATAATCAGAGTGATTGCAAGCAGAACAGCAGCTGCATTAGGTCAGACTAAAGGTCTGCCTGGCACTTCATCCCATCTGACAGCAGTCAAGGGCAGATGCCTTGGGAACACACACAAAAGCTGGACTAGCCAATAAAACACTCTCCCTTCTATGCCAGCCAAAGCCACAATATCTTACTACAACACAAGAGTTTCTTCACATGGAAAGAGTATCATGAGAGCTCTGTGTGTGCAGACATGAACGTGTAACAGCCTGTACCACCTGGAGTGGGGCTGCAGCCCCAGAGGCTCAAATGCCACGTGCCAGCAATTGGAGCCAGGGGCAGCCCCCAGGCACACTGAGGGACTGAGCCCACCCACTGCAGAGATCCACCTTGTATGAACACATGCAGTGTATTCCCAGCAGCAAACCTCGTCCTGCTCAGCCAGAGAGGGGCCTGGATGAGGCCCTGTGGTGCTGTGTTTGTGTGGATGCTCCAGGTGCCTGCTGGAGCACTTCCTACTGCTGGACCTGGAACCACAGAGCAGCACCAGCTTTGCCTTTCTCAGGCTGCTGAGAAAGCACGCTATATTTTCCTCTAACAAATACCATAACCATCAAAGTACTGTATAGCCACATCTGAGTGACTGGACTGAAGGGATGGGGGGCAAGAGGAAAAAAAAAATAAAGGAGAACACACACCTATGTATCAATTTTCCAGGGGCTTCATTCACAAGGACTCCATTTTCCATAGGCTTGCCTTCCTTTGCAGATGGACTGTTTGTATCTGAGAGGGTGGAAAAGTAGAAGTAAACATGAAAACAGTTAGGCAAAGAGACACAAGCACTTCATTTCAATCCCAATTGCCAGTTGCAGTCTTAATGTGCCAACAAAGCAGGGAACACAAGTATTTACAGATAATAATAACAGAAAATTGACCAGGTGAACGAATCAGTTTAGTTCAACCCCCACAGGGTTAATTGCCAAGACAGGGAACATTTATTTTTCTAGCAAATGTAGGTCAGTAATAATAATGTAATATAATGATGAGGACATACTTTATGTTCAAGCATGCAATACCAAGTCACATGTGACCCACTCCATGGAAACAAACCCAACACTCCAGCCACTCCTGTTCAAACCACAGCTTCTACGTAGTTAGTTGTGAATTATTTTTATTTTAAAATGCAGTGAGAAGACATTCTATAAATGATGGAGTGAAGCTGTAAGAACAGCAGGCACGTGCTAGTAACGTTGAGTCTTCCTGCAAAGTTGAGCAAGAAGAGATGTGCAAAAGGCCGGCGTTTAAGGCAACTGTGGGAATCAGGTGACTTTAAGCAAGAGATCTTTCCATGAATTGTTATCCTACACATCCTGATTGTACCAAGATGCAGCACACACACAACAAGTGCCTAAAACACTCCAGAAAACCCATCAGCCTGAAATATTAACCTTTTTTGAGGAATTTAATTCAGTATAATACAGTGCCATGAGTAAAACTTCTAGCTTCAGGTTATGTCAATCTTCCTTATAAAAACCAAATGTCTGACTCCTAAAAAGTTATCTGCCAGTAAATGGAACTCTATTTTCATGTATGAAAGTAAATTCAGAATTTGCAACAAAGAGTTTTGCATTTTTGAAAGATCTATGCATAGTTTATGCAGAGATACCGGCCTGAATACATTCAAAAGATACTCAAGAAAATTTGTGTAGATCTAGAGTCTGACAGTTTCATGTTTTTATATGAAAGCAAAATATATGCATAAAACAGATCATCAAGTGTGGAATGCTTTCCCTTCTGTGTCTGCAAACTGAATTTTGGTTCATTACTCTAAAAACCCAAAGACAAATTGTTCAGTGTGGTCTCAAAAAGACAATAGCAGAAAATGTGAAAAAGTTCAATTATTTAGTTCTTATTTATGTGAATAAGATCAAACCAAGATGGGACTGCTGGTTATTTTAAGCACTTGACAGCATTTGTTTTGAAAGGTTCCCATATGAAAAACAGCAAGCATTCCAGCAACATACTGCTTTAGAACACTGCTGAAGAAAACAAGACCACAAATAAACCATCCTCCCCTAAAAGCTCAAATTTGATTTCATGTTGTAGGCTACAAAGATTTCTTGCTTATACTGCATTTAGCTCTGAGAACAAAAAAACGCTCAAGACTGCCATAGTAAATCTGACATATGCACTTAGGGTGTAAGCCCACTAATGAGGGCTCTGCTGATAAAAGTACCCAGAAATTATAAAAGGGAACAGCTGTGAGTACTGAACACACGTTTGAGAATGAAAGGGACCCTCAGGGCTCAATCCTGAACCACGCTTCTATTGGTACACTCACTGCATTTCTAGGTCCAGGGTGTATCTTTACAGTTAATTTAAAGTTTCCTCATGGAAGCCTTTGAGATTCAGAATTGCTGCTACTGAGTTAACTACAAGCTGCCACACCAACAGCTCACACAACTAAGGACAAGCAAACCATGCAAATACCTCCTACTGCACAGATAAAATTCTTCTAATAATGACTCAGTCTCTTGTAAATAAACTGCAGCTACTCATATTACTCCAAGGCAAGCACTAATATAAAGCCACATGGCAAACAGTTACCTGTTTCCAGAGGTTGACTGGTTCCTTCTAATGAAGGATCTGACTCTAAAAGCACATATAATTAACTTTTTTCCAGAACACACTCTACGATTTTCAATCATAACAACCACACATCCAAGTAGAATAAACTAAACCACAAAACCCAAGGCAGAATCAAATTTGCTGAAATGGACCTATTTTTAATCCCAAGCCACAAACACAGTTTTCCCACACAGAGAAGAAACCCCATGAAGCAGGGGATGGGAAAGGCAGCAGTAGAGCACATAGGCAGAGGTAATCCTCAGGAATCCCAAAGGGAGAGGAAGGCTGGGAGGCAGCAGGGACCAGAGCTGCAGCTAAACCTCAGGGGCTGGGCAGGAGGAGAGGCTTTCCCACCCTTGGAGCAGCAGATGCATTCCAGCCAGAAAGCACCAATCCACTGCGTTCTCAGGCTGCCAACACAGAGCTTCAGACACAAGGGAGCCTCCCTTCAAAAGTGGGTGTGCAGACACCCTCCAGCCAACTCAGTCTGACTCCCACCACAGACCACGGTGCTCATCCAAGAGCCTGTGATTCTCAGTAACAGTGACCTTTCACTCACTCAATAAACATGAATATTACCCCTAAGAATCAGACAAACAATGCCCCTACTTTTCACTTTTTACCATTGGCAGAAGATCACTTGATTAGAACTGATGAACAAATTTGCTGCAAATAGGCCAACCCTGTGACACAGCAATCCCCTCCAGATCACCAGGGTGGCACTGAAGTTAGAAGTGCCTCTTATTAGAAGACTGCAGAGAACCATGGCAAAAGATAAAGCACTGGCTCACTTTCCAAAAGAAAGTTCAGTAATTAAATGGAAAAATGAAGTAATTTAGTTTAATGAAAAGGATTTAAGAACCTACTTTTCCACATTTGAAAATGGGAGGAGACAAAGACTGAAAGAACAAGGCTATTAAATGAGGAAAATCTTCATATTAAAGTCAACTTGTTAACTGCCTAGGGAAGCACAGAGAAAGTTAATTTGCCCACAAATTTTGCATATGCTGAAGACTGCAACAAGTCTGACTGTGCCCGAATTAGCTGCAGAAGCACCTACAGAAAACACACTTTCAGAAGTTAACCTGATTCTGCTTCCACAGAATCTCTTCCCACAGTGCTTTTTACAGTGAGACACCCACCCATGCAGTATTTGCTGCTTAGAGCATCCACACAAACCAGCACCCCAGTCTGCAGAGCAACAACTGGGACTACCACGAGAGCTTTCCAAAAGGAATGCTAGCCCACAGCACGGCAGCCTGAGCTTGAGCTTTGAGATGACAGACCATCCCCAAATCCAACTCCTTGGAAGAGGGAGCCAGGAGAAGATGCCACCTTGCCCAGGCAGGAACAAACCCTGCCCACTCACAGACCCCAGGGGCAGCCTGGTGCCAGCCTGGATGGTAGAGCTTCAGAGAGCAAGGCAGGCCATCACAGCTCTCCCACAGGCAACTCCGAGATGAGCACCAGGAGCAGCTCCTTGCCAAAGGAAGCCCTTCAACACCTCTTTAACACTGCCCAGCTGCATCAGTGCAGGGAAACATGGCACCGTTTCCATTCTGCCCACGATGGACATGTGAGGAATACACCAAAAAACACCTCTGTGTTCCCTCTAGAGAATGGGGAGGAACCAATAGTTTTCCAAATGGAAGCCAAAGCAAAAAGCAGGCTCAGGCCCCTCTTTGTTCCCAAAGCCTTCTCTGCAGCACTCAGCATCTGGTACCAAACACGTGCCAACGACTCAACCCCAGCCAGCACAGTGCAGGCACTCCTTGCACTTCCCAGCAGCAGTGTCAGCAAACCACCACAGGCAAGTGTGAAGAAAGCAGGCTGCAGGCAAAGACTAAGTTCCCCTATTAAAATCCAATACTGCAACTGCCTGTAGACAAAAGAAAAACAAATCTGAAGTGTATTCCTGTACCAGTGGAATACCTCTACAGCTTTTTTGTAAAGCAGAAGCAGGAGACAAGGACAGCAGCTAGAATATTGAGCTGCTTCCTCCTCCTCCCTATCCCCAAAGGCATTGGTTGCACAAAGACACATCTTAACAGAGACAGGAAGGGTGTATAAACCCCAGCTGGCCTTTATGCACTCTCACTACCACCTGAATCTTGCACTGAGAGGAAATTTTACTACACATCTGTTACACATTTTCCTAATTTTAAGAAAGAATGTGTGTTTAACCTCACAACCTTCAACACCCTCAAGAAATAAGCACCTCTACCTAGGTAGGCAATCACAAGAAACAGTAATTTCTTTTGACTTTCCTACCAACACTACTGTTTTTCCTTTAACAGGACTCCCTTATTAACATGACAGACATGAAGAGAGTTTATTTGTGTGCTTACCACTGTTCTCCATGGTTTGTTCAGCATTAGCATATGTACGAAGAAACTCAGCAAAAGCCCCATCTTGCTCCAGCAGCTCCTGGTAGGAGCCCATCTCAGAGATTTCTCCATCAGTCATTACCAGAATTGTATCCATTTGATGCAGATAGTTGATTGCATGGGTTACCAAAACCCGAGTCTAAAAGGCAAAAGAAAAATAAAGGGTTTCTGTCATCTCAGATTAGTGAATACCATCATTGGACTACTGCTCTTCACTGCTTGGATTCTGTGTATAACTGAATAGTAAAGAGGGACAGGCATGCAGCATTTTTAAGAGAAAACTGTCTTGATTTTTCCATTAAATAATTTTGAATTA
Source organism: Melanocharis versteri (assembly GCA_013397845.1). Lineage (NCBI taxonomy): Eukaryota > Metazoa > Chordata > Aves > Passeriformes > Melanocharitidae > Melanocharis > Melanocharis versteri. Next base: position 1,113,892 of record VZTG01002323.1, on the reverse strand, counting down.
CATAAACCAAAGCACCTTTCACTACAAAAATCTCAGTGCTTTATAGAAGTCCTCTAAAAATTGCAGAAGGATCCTTTCATTTTTCAGATGTTAGAAACAGAAGTCTAAATATGTAACTTGACAAACTTGGAATCATTTGAACTCAGCCAAGAAAAAGCATTCTCTAGAGTCATTATAACATACTTTATTTTTCAGGATTCCTTTTGGTCCAATAACTTTTTCAAAAATATGTTTCCCAACATGAGCATCAACAGCTGATAAAGGATCATCAAGTAAATAGACATCTGCATTGCAGTAAACGGCCCGAGCAAGACTGACTCGCTGTTTCTGTCCTCCAGACAAATTCACACCCTGGGGAAACAAGAAAACATGGTCCTTTATTTACAGCTGAAAGAAGATGTCTTGCTACAGTTTATGAAAGACACAAGTCACAGGTGGTTTATTAAAATTAGAGGAATTTCAGTGTTGCATGAAACAGAGCTCCACAAATAATTTCACTACCACAATAGCATAAGCAATCAGTCACAATCCTCTTGGAAGGAAGCACATCTATTCTGTTCTCACTGTCAGTGAAGGGCTAGCCAAAAAAAATAGTGTTTGCTAGTCTTGTAAAGGAATTAACCCTGACGGACCTACCTAACTCTGTACATTCAGAGGCTACTTTTCTTCTCAGCTGTGTCTCTGCAGTGCTGCCTCTGATTTAAGGCACAAACTCAGTTCACACTGTACAATGTGACTGGCCTGCTGACCAAGAGGGAAGATAAAGCTGCACCTTTCCTGCATGTGGGGCTGTCAGTTCTCTGGACAGCAGGGAGTCGCAGCCCCCCTGCACCCAGGCAGAGCACAAATCCCAGCCCCTGGGAGCAGCAGCTCAGAGAGCCCCAGCAGCCCCACACACACCCTGCCAGCCCCTGGCACAGGGACCCCGGGTCCTGCTCCCACAGCACAGCACCACGCAAGCTTCCAAATCCCACACCACACCTGCTTCGGTAACCAAGGGCCAGATTTGGAGTGATGGTTGTTTTTGTAGATTGTGATTCAGATTTTTTGGTGGGGTTGGAGGGGTGTTTGCTTGTTTTTAATGAAACTGAAGTGTTCAGAAGATTTTTCTCTTCCTGTTTCTATGTATTTTTCTGCTCCATGACCATGGCAACTTAGAGACAATTAAAAACTGTCACTACAAGATGGTTTTACATTTTTAACTGAGGACAGGTTTCCTCCCCTTTGAGGCTTAAAGAGAAGGAAAACACACTGTTCAAATCTGCCTCTTATTCTAGAGGATTTCTGCTCTGAATGTTTTAAATTCAATACAACTTTGAGATAAAGTAACATAAGAGCCACACAGCCTTAAGTACAAGCAACAGCACTGTTATGGTGGAGTGGGTATTGAAATACCTTTTCTCCTATTTCTGTTTTGTCTCCTGAAGGAAGAATCTCTATATCAGGCAGCAGGGCACAAGCCTCAATCACCCGCTTGTACCGGCTCTCACTCATCTCCCTTCCAAAGATAATGTTATCTTCCAGAGTTGCATTTTGGACCCAGGCTTGCTGAGGAACGTAGGCTACAGAGCCCTGCAAGAAAAATAAAGTTCAGTACTTTAGACTAAGAGTCTGCAAAGGGAGTCAAGGCACAGCAGGGCTCTGTGAGGCAGGCAGTGCTAATCACCTCACAAATTACCTACGGTCATTTCCAAACAAAGTAGTTCTTGGGCTACCGCCTCCTCCAAAATGTTATTTTTATAATCCTCTCTACAAGTGAATGTAACAAAGTGCATTGGTGGAAAATAAAGGACTTCAAACAAAATACGATTAACATAAACCTGGAGGAAACATTTGTTTAGAGAACGTTTGCACAATTACTGCATGTCAAAAGTCATTACTTCTTTCATATAATTATAAATTATGTTCTGCACAAAGGAGTTTAATCTGGAATGCAAGTGTTTAACAAATGCACCCCTGCCAAGAGATTTCTGCAGAAAGGAGAGGAAGTGGTTTTCATATAAAAGTCACTTCAAAGGAGGAGTCTGAGATAACGCACAGTATTTTGCTTTGAGTATCAGTTCTGCCTTCTCTTTCTGCAGTAATAATTAGTGATTCAGATCTCAACTAGTTTATTTTTCCACAACAATTCTGAAGGTGGCCAAACCTACAGACTTTTAAATGCGACATATTTGTTTTGATCTTAAAGTAATTTTCTTTCATTTTTTCTCTGTTAGCTCTGTGCAGCTCCAATGTCTAAGAAAGAACAAACTGCAACAGCAGCTTTTCCCATGTTCAGGTACCCGGGTGCACCCTCTCTCCTTGTAATTGTCTGATGTCTAAGGTAGAACCCAACACAGCTCTTCCTCAGAGAATATGTAACAGGGGCCTCCCATCTCATACCCAGCTGCTAACAAGACCCACCAGCACACTGATCTTTGAGACCTCCATTGTTTTATTTGGCTAAACCTGACACCAACAGATGCGGATGCTGCTGGGTCAAGGCTTAACAGGCAATTACACAGAGGGCAGGCTAAGGCATAGACATGGTTTGCCAGGAAATCAGGCTAAAAAGTGCATTCATTTGAAAGGCTGTCTCTGCCCTCTTCACACCACTTGGCAATCTAGAATCCCTCTGGCAACACCCACAAACAGCTGAACAATTCTTCAGACATGTCACACCTTGACAACCACGTAGCCTTCCTTTTTGTCCATCTCCCCCAGTAATGCAGACAGCAGTGAAGACTTTCCACAGCCAACTTGACCAACAACAGCCACCAAGGAGCCTTCAGGAACAGTGAAATTAATGCTGAAATAAAGTGCACATAATTCAGCCTTGCTTGCTGGCACACCCCAGTAATTAAACAGTCAATTGAACTTGCCCATCCAACACCAAGTGCAATGCGAACACACTGCAAATACTGACTCAGCACTGAAACTGTAACTGTTTGAAAATCCAAACTTCTCATCCAGAAAGCACCCAGTTCTCCTTATGCTTAGAACATAGCATCTTAATATGTAATTAGTCAAAAGGGGAAGAAAAAAGAAAAAAAAAGCACTGTGACCCAACCTTGCCAAGATTTCTCTCAAGTTCTATGAACACAAATGTAAACACAGCATTTTTGTCCCAAAGAATTTGCCATTTAAGGCCCAAGAAAAAACAGCCAAAGTTAAGGAAGGGAACAGGGCACAGGGAAGACACAGATTGCAGCTGCATCACTGTGTGCTTTCTGCAGCCCGGGATCAAGGACAGCAGAGAACAGGGAGAATGAGGCTGTAAAATGGAGCCTGAGGACACGGGCAAACAGGAGGGAGCAGGGCTGACTGCGAGGGGCTGAGCTGGCTGCATCCTCTAGATGGAGCTCACCCCACTGCAGCACAGAGCAAGCGCCTGAAATCCCCTCAGCTCTCTCCTCCTTGAGCCCTACACCTCTTGCTGCCCCCTTTTATGCATTCCATAAACGAAATAAACTGTAAATCCTTCTCGTTCATGAGGCCCCAATTTAAAAAGAATATATAGAACTGATGTTATTTGTTCTCTTTCTTCATGGCAACAAGCTCTTCTCCATATGTACTTTACAATTCAAATATGGATCATTTATGATGCAGCAAGATTATGGAGTGGAACAAAGGGCACCAACCCTTACCTGTTCAGCAAAGGAGGATCAGTTTTGGCCCAGCTAAACGTTGCATTCTTCACAACAATGCATCCTTCAGCTGCAAAGACAAAACTCGTATTTATAAAAGTACCAATGCAAGCAGCTAAGTTGTGTGCTCTGGCTCCTGCCACAGAAGTCAATCCAAACACACATGGGCACAGGTATAAAGCTACTTTCTCAGAACAACCCACTGCTTACCAAAAACTTGTGTTCTGCTTTTACTGAATTTAGCAAGACAGCAGAGGTTCCAAGGTTACCCTTACCCAAGAACCAGGAAGAACATGAATGTCAGCTACACAGGGATACCAACTAATTCAGCCGCATCTCCAGCACTGCAAAATCAGTCGTGGAGAGGAAAGAAACTATCTGAGAAGGAAGAAGAACCTTTACATCATTTTAATTTTACTAACTCCCTCCTCTGTCTTCTGGCTCAAATTTATCCGTGAAACCCACCAAAAACACAGTAAATTTGGTTTAGAAAGCAAAAGAAACCACCCAAAACCTGTACACACTGATTTGCAACAGGCAAAGAAACTCACCCTCTTTGACAGGACCCCTGACTATGCTGTCTGGATCTAACTCTTCGTGAGACAGGAACACCCTGAGGCGCTTCAAGGAGACACTGGCCTGCATGGAAAAAGGATGCAAAACTATTTATACTCTGCTTGTTACATTTAATTGCTCACAGTTCTGTGCCACATACCCATTATATCATTACCATGCACTCCTAATCCCTCCTTAAATCCATTGCATAGTTCCTTGGACAGTCAAACTTTCACTTCCCAACCCACAAGAAACATGGGTGACGTCAGTGACACACATCCACCACAACTGGGATTATTTCACTTGCACAGCACTTAACACACAGGAACTGCAAGGGCCCTTCCAGAGGTGGCCAAATTTCCCCAGTGGTCATTCTCTAAGCAAGGGAATGTAATCTTTCCACCCAGGGCCTCCTTCTGCACAGAAACATCTGTTAATGACTCAAGTCTTACTTCTACTATGCTGCTGATGACCATAGGCAGCATGTTCAGTGGAAACCTGAGGATGTTGAACAATGCCAGAGAAACAAAGGCCTTCTGAGCATCCAAGATGTTGTTCTTGTCTATGGTGACATACACAGCAAACGTGGACAGGGCCACCTGAAACAAAGTGTAAGGGTTACAGTGAGGGTAACGTGTCTTAAAGCCACCAGGTCAGGAGCACACAGTCTGACAACTGGAGCCAAAAGACTGTAAATCAAAGAAAGAGGAATGTTCTGATGACTTTCTTGTTCCTGATAACACTTTTTGAAAAACAAACACACTATTTAAATCTGCTGTTGTAAAAAGAAGTTGATGGCTCCTCTCGGAAAAGTTTCAAGTGCTCACTTCCCTCACACAGCAAAGGTGAAACCACAAATGTCCCAGGCTATCTGTGGTCACACGGCAGGAGAAGGGAAGTTGAGAAATGATTACTGGCTTTTTTTCCTGATCTCTTCCAGTTTTAAGGCACTCCTCAAGGTATCAGATATTGGATCAGTAACATATGTTGACAGAAAAGTTAGAAGCACCCCAATACTAATCTATTTTATACTTTGTAGAGACTACCACAACCCTAGATTTCCAAATACAGCCCACTTTAACACAAACAGACCATTTTCCAAGAAACTTGAAATGTTCTCACACTACAAAGATGAAGCCTTTTAGTAACTACGCTTTTCTGTTGTGAACTGTTTCAGTTTCATACTGAACAAGAAAATTACACTAAACCATTGTTACCATGAATCATAAGCTATAAAAATAATTTCAAAAATCCATATCCTTATTTTTTAAAACGTGTTGAATAAACTATAGTAAAATTAAAGCAAACTAAGTAAAACCAGACTTCCCAATTATTCCCTTTAAAGGGTCTTCTTCTGTGATAATACCCCTCATACCTCAGTGTGTCACAAGATCCAGCAGCTTTTTCCCACAGACTGCCACTTAAAACAAGAAGGTAGGAGGGGGGATGCCAGAGGTTTGTCTAAAACACTTAATATAATGAGCTCTCCACCTAAGAAACAATCCCATCTAAGCACAGCATCCATGGAAGGCATCAGTATTTCTGCTAGAAAATCTGACTGCTGTGAAGACATGCATTGTTGTTGGTGCAGCAGCTGACTCAGCTGTGCTCGTACAGTAGCTTGTTTGCACAGCCCTTAGTTTGGACAACCACATCCCAGGGAGAAAGCCCTCCCATGGAGATGGAAAACAAGACAGGGTCCAAAGAATAACCTCACCAGCAGCATGTCTGCACTCTTGTGTTACCAGCAATTAGTCTGAAATACACCCTTATCAGCACTCAGAGCAGCAGGGGAGTACTGCAAAACCAGCAGTTCCCTGACACTGTTACTAAACAATGTTCTTAAAAACCCTGGCCTTGGAAACGGGAAGGAGTAGAGGAAATAGAAGTTTTCAATGTCAAAAGTGCTTTCAAGTAGGCACTTTCAATAATTTTTTCATCAAAACATCCAAAAAAACCCCAAAAATCCAAGAAACAAGATGTTGAAGAGCAGTCTTGCACTTCAGGCTGTGCCCCAGTGGCAAAGCCCCCATGGAGCCAGTGCCACAGATCCCCCGTGTGTGCTGCAACAGAGCTACACATCACACCAATCTGTCTTCTCAGGCTCCACAGAACAGCATTAGGGAGTCCACCTGCAGAGCTTTATTTAGAAATTTCATTTAATAATGTATTTATATTAAGATAATCTCAGACTTCTTTTAGAAAAGCATTCACTTAAGAATGCAGCTGATGCTTCCTACCCAGGGCACTGCTTCTCTGCCTTTCATCATGCCCAGAGCATAATGTAAACACTAAAAATGTTTGCAAGGAAGGAATCTGAGACTGGAAAGTACACTTAAACACTTTCAACTGGAACAGCACATATTTTATCCTAATGTAGTCATGGCTTTTAATTGCTTCTGCAGACGAGCAATGGCCCCTCGTTCTAATAGGGTGTGAAGCAATTGTGATGTGATCTCTCTTCTCTCCCTTGTATTAGTTGAAATGGAAGCTAACCACAAACACAGGAGGGATGTTTTGCATATCATGGATTTTTACTTTTTTTAAATAAGAATTTGAAGCCACCTCAGGCTACGCAATGGTTTTGCCTCTTCCACACTGATCTTAAACAGATGCTGGGAGAAGCCCGGGCAGAGACACGGCTGGAGCACAACATCCCATCCAACCAGGAACTCTTATGTAAGGACCTGCTGCTCTCAGAAACACATTGAAATAAGGGATTTTCTTACTCTCCTAAATCTGACCATACAGTTCATCTTAGGTTCCTCAAGTACTCTACCAAAAATAGGAGGGGATGCAGAGGAGGTTTTTATTTTCCAATACTTTGGCTATTGACTTCTAGAATACATCCAACTTGGATGTTACTAAGTTTCAAAGAAAACAGTAGTGCCTTTTCACAGAGAAGTGGACCCCTAAGTGTTCAAGGACCCACCACTCTGGAGGGCATTTCAACTCAACTCACTAAAACACAAAACCAAAAGAAGTCCTCCAGTGCTGCCTTGGAAAGCACAATCCCAAAAAGGAGAGAAGACTTCTAGATTTGTTTCACTTACCAAAAACGGAGCACAAACCCAAGTGAAGGTTGCCATTGCAGCAAGGTAAGCAGATTTTTTTAGGACTTGGAGTTCTTTCTGTCTGATCTCTAATACCTTCTCTCTGAAGGCTAATTCCCAAGCATAAAGTTTCAGAACTTTAATCCCATTGAGAATTTCATTCATCAGCTTAATTCTGTTGTCTTTGCTCTTCATTTGAGCCACCTAAAAACAACATTGCAAAAAATAATTAACAGAGCACAATACTTGGCAGAACCTCAAAGTTCTAAGCTTTGTATTTTGCAATGGCAAATTTACCTCATTATCATCAAAAGCTTACTAGCTTCCCAAGCAGGAAATCTGACATACTATCTGAACAAACAAATATGCAGAATTAACAAGACGTTTTAAACCAATTAAAAGAATGCTTCATGTTAACTACAAATCCAAACCAAGATCAAAACAAGTTTGGCACTGGTTTAAGTGTGATTAACCCTGCATCAGGGAGCCCTGGACTCAGGTACAATATGCAGTTAAAAAATAAGCCACTATAAGACGTGCAGCTTGCATCTGACCTCAGACTAAACTTGATTTTGCTTCATTTTCAGCACTATCAATGGCTTTCTGATGGTGTATTGAGGCAAAAAGCTTTCCATTCAGCCATTCTTAAATTTCCAGCTTCCTAAAATATTGTAATGAGGGCAGTGCAAAGCTGAACTGCTGTTGACTCAGCACAGGCAGGCAGCAGAACACACTGGTACAGCTATCCCACTTCCCCTTCTTCATCTCTCCAGGAAACAAAAAGAAAAAAGAACAAGCCCCATATCCTGGAAACATGAACATTTCATTCCTTCAGGTTCATTAGGCAGACAGTAGTTTACATTTGCACTTCAGTTCTTAGGCAAGTGAAAAACTGAACTGATTCCAATTCAGTCACTGGACACTTCATGAAGCTGCCTAAAGTGCCACCTTGGCATTCACTACTGCAGGTTTTTAGACCATTCCGTACAGGTAAGCTGTAAGGCTGAAAAATACATGAGTTTGTACATTCTGAATTTCTTTCCCTTCCCTTTTTTTAAGGGATAGATAGAGGGATGGGGAAAAAAATAAAAGGAAAAACTTCCAGGAACAAGTCAAAGAACAGATGTTTCTTAAAAGCACTACATAGAGGTGCTAACCTGATAGGTTTTTGTCTTCATTGCCATCACAGCATTTATTGGAACCAGAAGGATCATGACTGCCACGCCTGCCAGCACTGAAGGACCTAAATTCTGAGAAGTACATAATTGGAAACATTTGTTCAAACTCATTTTTAAAATCTTGGCTCAAACCACTGCATACACTACAGGAAATCATTCTGAAATAGGTTTTCAGCTTGGGGGAAGAAGAGGAGGATCAAGTAGGGGCTCAAGTTAATACCTATATACATTGACTTTTGAAACAAACATACATATATAGCCCCCATATAGAAGTACACATAGATCAATCTCTCTCCAAATATATCTCTACACACACACACACAAATACGTTTTAACACTTTCCACTTTTTGCTGATTTGTTTGTTCTTCTGAAGAAGAGTCAGCCCAGTGCTGTGTGAACTAGAAACAGCAAATATCTCATATAGTTACTCTGAGCACAGGGCCAAAACCACTTTTATTTAAATCAAGGGACAGGTGAGATACTCCAGGTGCTGCAGTGCCCCAAAATGTAACAGCTCCCCTCTGCATCCTCCCCACATGAACTCAGATGTGCAAATTCAGAACCTCCTGCCTTCCTTCTTGGCAGCAGTGACAAAAGCAGCTCTGAATGGTTTCTTAATAAAGAGCACTTTCCCCTCACTGTTGCAAACCCTCCAGTGGTCTGAATAACAGCTGTGTGTAGTGACAGAATTATGGAAACAGCACACTGCCAAAGCCAGAACAGGAAACCACACACAATGCTCACCTGCCACAGTAAGTACAGTGCTAGTATCACCTGGAGAGGGGCAGACCAAATCATGTTTATATAGGTAGCCAAGTCCATGAATCTCTGAGCATCCACAGACATCAGATTCACAATCTCACCCACAGTAGAAGTCTTCCTAGCAGAATTTGTGATAACAAGTGCCTATGTGTGGATAAAAAATAAAAAAATATTAAAACAACATAATGACAGACTTAGTCATTTGCATTTTCTCCACAGAATTCAACTGCTTTACAGAACTGCTTCTTTAAAATTACAAGTAATCATTTTCCTCCTTCGTATTCTGTTTACCATGTATACCTTGCAAAATGCAAGCTGTACAGTTTGAATCCATCAGCTGGGTTTAAGCTAATATAGAATTAAAGTTAATAAGCAAACTTTGGGATTAGGGCTGGTGGTTTTATTGCTTGGGCGTACCATTCACTTGGTCTGTTACGTGTTTTTGTTCTAGTGTAAGAAGTGGAATCTTCATTTCTTGTGACACATTTTTCTCACACAGAGCTATCAGCCCACAGCTCTCTAAAATGCTCCAGCATATTCTAAAGTGAGGTGGCACTGCTGGTAAATCCCTAACGAAGCTGTAAATGTGGATGCATCTTAATTTCTGTACCAACTGAAGCACTGTACACCCCAAGTCTAAATGAGGCAAGTTTTCTTATTTGGCAGTGAGAAAACGCATGTTAAGTAACAAATTAGTAAACTGCTCTGGTTTAAAGGCTTTTACTTATAAATTAGACATGTTCTTACTTCTACTTATAAATTAGACATGTTCTTACTTCTACTGAGAGTTAGGAATCAGCATACCAGAGTCTCCTAACTTATTATAAAGACTTAAGTGATACATTCTCACAGTCACAGATATTGCATATGCGCAGTCACAGTATAGTTGCATTTTTAAAGAAACGCCTACCTTTCGATAAATTACACCAACAATGGCTGTTTTGAGCCTCATTCCAGTTACAAAGCAAATATGAAAATACTGGTGAAGAATCAGTGTCTGAAGACAGGCACAAACAAACAGCAGCACTGTATAAAAGTAGCCTTGCCAGTTTGGGGCAGCTTTGTTATTTACAAAGTTGAGCAGCAACCTGTGGAGAGAGAAATGAGTTCTCTTGATAGATGGAAAACAAACCCAAACGTCATGGTTGCAGCCTTAGGTCATTCCAAACATTGTACAGGTCACACAAGCATCTAAAGTACCAAACTCAGATAAAACTCTTAAGCAAACTTCTTAGAAACTGGGGATCATTTTGTAGGAGCATACATCACTCACTCCTCAACATACCAGGCTGAAACACGAAGTAACACATAGCTTACATGTACAGCATTCTCCTGGAGCTACACTGAAAAGTCTCACATCCCCTCCAGCTGAAATACAACCACTTGCAGTTGCTTTACTTCTTAGCTCAATACAATACAACCCCTCCCAGCCCCTCAGCTCTCTGTGGCATCACACACTGTGGTGTGTAGGCACAGAATAATTACAGGTTAGAACCAAGTAAACTCTCCTGGTATCGTTGATAATGTTCCTGCCCTGCCTTCTTGGTGCTGGGAAGGAAAGTAAGAGGTCAAACATTTATTGCAGGATGTTGCAGTTTGAAAACCAATGGACTGAAATCATCTTTGTCCACAGTCTCTCCCTTGTATGACATCTCTTCCTCATTGTATCAGCTGAAGGCAAAGCAGCTTGGGGAGTGAAATATCAGCATGTTTTAAATCCTGTTCACATCCTTTTAATACAATAATAAAGTATATAGGTCTTACTTTAAAATTTCCGGGCCTGCAAACATCAAGAGATCGTGCCCAGCTTTAAAGAGGAAGCTCATGAGAAAATATGGTCCAAAGGTTTTGTATAACACCTTGAATAAAGATGCTTCAGAGCTCTTCTGAGATGGTTTTATAATCAAAGCTTCCACCTCTTCTGTCACATCACCATGTGAGTCGCCTGATTTTTGCTGCTTTTTGGGCACATATAACATGTTGAGTGGCTGCCTGAAAAAAGATTAGGTATAGAATGTAGCCTTTATTCAAGCATAAAGCCAACTGGAAAACCGTTCAGTGTACAAATGAGATGTAAATGAGCTGCTTATTATGATTCTTAACAGTTTAACTGAGTTTAACTGTCAAACATTTTTAATCATACAGCATAATTAAATGAACTGGCCATTCAGAAATAGCTTTCTTCGCTTGGATAGGTAACATTCCTGTAAATCTCTCCTGTAAGTCTGCCCTGGGGAACGAGGAGTAGGGCTGTAACTTGTAAGCTTACAGAGCAGAGGGCATTATTATTCTAGAACCCAGTATGCTGAACTTTCATCAAAATCAAGGCTTCACTGCACCACCAGAGTTAAAAGACTGAAGTCAGGTTTATGCCAAGACATCCCCAATGGACTGAACACATTCTTTTCTGGCTTATGCTAAACTCCATGCTCTGAGCTTCTGAGGACAAGCTGTATGTAAAACACGCTGTGTAAGCAAGCACACAGTTTTCCTTCAATGAAAAGGTGCTCCTATTTGCTGCAGCCAAGGATGATGAGAGTAGGATGGAGACCGCAGGCATGCAGCCCTTCTAATTTTAGCCAACTGGCTTAGATGCTTGGACTCCCTACATAGTCAAAAGAAAGGAATAAGCTGCTCACTTTTACACCCTGAACTACCCTCCCGAGGCTCCGCCAACTACAGAGGGAGCCCAAGCTCCTAAATTACATGACAGAAGTTTGTGGCCAAACATTCCCTCCTCAGGGAAAAAAAAAAAACCACACATCAAAAGTCACAGTAATAAGTTTTGGATCATGAAAGACAAAGGGAAGGTCGATGCAGCTCTTCATAAAGAAGGAACACAATGCCCTACTTGGTTCCTGCTCTGTGTGCACTTCAGGACAAACACAGGCAGCCACATGGGCCTTACAAAAGCTGGTTTGGTAACAAACGACAAACACCTCTAAGCAGAGGCTGAGTAACTTGAGCTTTTAAACCTCTGTATCTCGGCAGAACTGAAAGCCGGGATAACTGAACTTACCTCTTGGTCTTTGACCACTCTTTTGCCCAATTTCTAGCCAAACCTGGCACTATTTCCTCTGACTTGTCCTCTTTATTTAATGACCACAAATCCTTGGCTTCCAAAGGGCTCCGATAACCCTGAATCATCAACCTGTATTAGAAAGAATCAGCAATATAAACGTAAGAACAGTAGAAATGTTTGTGTGTGTATACAGATAGATATATAGACACAGCTGCATCCAACCCCAGAACAGAGCCAGCTCCCCACAAACATGAAATCATTTAGTGCCTGCAGTAACACAGGTCCAGATGCTGAAACACACATCCTCCTGTCTCTACTGGGAGAACTGGACACCAAAACATCTAAGGATCCAGGATATGCCACTGAACTCAAATTCCAAGGAAAATAAAAGAAAGGATGAAGTGATCTCATTTGAAAATCAGCCAGGCAATTAATATTCCCATGCCTAGCAAGTTTCAAAATTTTTACTAGCCTTTAATTTCACAAAGCAATTCCTTTCATCTAGCTTTCTTTTGGAACTCTGGCCAAGTACCAGCCACAACTATATACCAATATTATTTTACATGTTTCTGTGTTTTAACTCACAAATCATACAGCATAACTTAAATTTAGTTAATGGGAAAAAAAGAGCCTATTGGACAAAAAGAGATAATAGTTTTCAATGTCTTAACTTCTAAATAGAGCAGATGATTTCTACCTTCTTGTATTTCCCAAAGAATGTTTTTTTATTATATTCTTTCATCAAACATACTAAATATATACTGACAAAATTCAGAATTACAAAGACCCTACAAAGGAAGTAAAAAAATACTAATCAAATTTTAAGAAAAAATTAATTCAATCAATGACACAACGAACCAGAACAACCAAAATTATTGTTGCATGATTATTGCTAATTTCACTCTAAAAGCAGGATCCCAAAGTTCCATCTAACTTGAACTAGCGCTTTATGCAACAGCTTGATCTTACCCAGTGATCCACCAGAATGTGATTCTGGAGAGGAAAGAAGCACTGAACTCTGGACATGGATTCTAAAAGAGAGAAAAAGAAATCAAGCCACATACAAAGTGACTGCAGGGCCAAAAGAAACAAGCAAAGCAGAAAAGATGTTTTTGAAATTCCTTTTGTTTACAGTATTTTTTTCACATGACTAAAACTTGCCATTTAGTCTGCTGAGAGCTTGTTCAGCAAACACAAGCACAGCTCCAGGGCTGTCAGCAGGCTCGACCACTGGGACACAGGAATAGCAGTGCTCCATATCAACAACACAACAAACAGCTGAAGGAATTTCAGAGGCCAGACACTGTCTCCAGATGTCATGTTCAGTGCCTATGTCAATGCAAGGTGTGCTACCATATGAGGGCACAAATATGTTAACTGGGTAGTTAATCATGAATGAAAAATTCAGTTCTCCTGGTCTAGCAGTGAAGTGTTGGGACTCCAATAAAGATGCACAAATAAAAAAAATTGTAACCTCCATAAAAGCATCCCAAAACACCCCTTAGGAGCCCTGCATCTCATTCACCAAATATGTACGGGAAACTAAAGTATCTACACGCTCCTAATCTGGCTGGGTTCAAAGAGCATAAAGAAAGGCTGGGAGAATTTCAAAGGTATGAAAAGTTAATTTACTTGCAGAATTTCCACGCACATTTCTCTCTTCCCTCTTTCAGAGCTCTGAACAGCATCTAAAGAATGCTAACACAACCCTTTTTCTTGCAGTTTTGCAGGGAAGAGTAAGAGTATGTATCAGACAGATGCTTTTGTTTTTTGAAAGGGGATAAGAGTGTCCCATTTCCAAAGTATTCAAACATTTGCAGTAAAATGATTGCGAACAAATCCAACATCATCAAGTATTGAACAAATAAAAGTTTTTAAAGTCAGAGAAGGCCAAGGGGACAAAACTTTCAGCATTCAGCCACTCCCGCTTTCCTGACAGAGAGATTTCTACTTCAGCAAATACAGGGAATACTTTCAACTGCATCAAAATTTAAAAATATTCTGAACTTTACATAAAATGCTGTAATGCTTTTTTCCTTCGTATTTTTTTAATCTACTTGCTGTCAGAAACTCTAAATTTAAGAGCCCACTAGATCTTGCACTACCAAAAATTTGACTTGGTTTGCATAAAGCGAAAGTTTAAAACATTAAAACATGTTAGATTACTTTTAAAATACTACAAACCACCCTTCAACGTTAACTGCTCTTGCATCTGAGCTGACTAAATTTTTACTTGACACAAGACAGATAAAAACAGAAATCAAACATCTGCCCAGGTTCAAAAGCTTCCCAGGTCTAAATTCTTCCCTCTGTTCAAATGAAAGCAAATCCACATGCTACTGCCTACTGAACACATCAGATAACCAGGAGCACAGCATTTCAAATCACTATTTCCCACTGACTGCCAGCAGCACTACTGAATATAAATACATAGAACTTATCCTTCAGGAATAGTGCTCAGCAATGAGTGCCACACTACTTTTGTGCTTTTTCTTACATACAGCCCCTCCCTTCCCCCAGTTTTGGATGCTATGGGCTTCTTTTGCATCACCAAATAGAAAGCAAAATTTTAATTGTTTGTCATCTGGGAGACTGGCTCTGTAGCTCATTACACAGAATATTGCACATATGATACTTGGCACTCAGTACAGACTCACTCACAGGATCATTTACTGTTTCAGAAAACAAAGGTGGTTGCTCTGGAAAACAACACAGGACGAGCTCTACTAATACCAGGACAAAGTAGATGCAGAAGGTGACATAACGAAATGCATCCTTATCAGCACCCTACAAAGAAAGGTAATATTACAATTAGAAGGCTTGAGAAGTTTATTTTAAATAACATGTTATGATTAAACAGAAAACAGCTCCTTACTGTAAATTCTGCAAACTAAGTGCTACACTACTCACCCCCATGCAAATTAAAGTCAATGTCTGTTTTGGTAAAGGGAAGGTAATGAGAGGGGAGAGGATGTGAAAGACATGGGGTTTTTTTATTCAGTCACTACCACAAAAATACAAGCATAAATTTCATATGTAAAAAGTTCTCTTTAACACATGGATTGTGCCAACACAGCCTCAATTTGAAGTCAGTGCATTCCTTACAGGAGCAAGACATTTATGCACTGGGTAGCAAGGAGTACTGAAAGCAAATTTTTTAATTAGTATGCATGCAGAAGATAAGACTTAAGAGGAGCAGAATTTACATTACACTTTGTTCCATTGTGTGCAAAATTCAGAGGTTCTTTCAGTTTTTTAGACTGGAACTGATGCATAACACATAAGCCACAGAAATCAAAGCACAGGGGTAGATGGACACACACCCCCAGTAAAATCCCATTTCCAACAGCTGAAGACGACAGTTGGCTGAAAGTTCTCAAAATTGCCAATGCAGCTCAAGGTTTCAAGAAATAAGAGTGATGTGCCTTTTTTAAGGTAGCTCCACAATTAGTCTGATATTTGAGGTGGCCTTGCCACAGGGCAAATAGGCATAAAAATATTGCACTTTACACTTCGATTTTGTCCAAGCAGGTGAGAGCACACCAGCCCTGAACAAAATGTTTCAGGAAATCCACTGTAAAATCAACAGGAAGACGACGTAAACTCCCAGCCAGAGCAGCTTGACATCAAAGATTACACAGAATTTGAGTGTACTCGAGCAGACACATCCGCTTTCTCCAACAGCCAACCCAAATTTCTTGGCAACTGTTGCTACAGTTAAAATCACTATGAATTTAATGGGTATTGCAAAACAGAAATCATTAATTCTTGCTTCTCTTGCTGTTACAACCCAAGCAATGAAGGTACACTAAATGAATCATTAACTGATTTGACTGGCATAATTACCAAGCAACCACTCTATCACTGCAGCATTCAGGATTATTTTCAACTGAATGAGGCTAAAAACCACTTACCATATTTAAGGCATGTTTTACTTTGGATATAAAAATCACTGTGGCACATAACAATGAGATGAACCAGAAAATTGTCATTACACCTGAAGACTGGACTCCTTTTATTCTTTCATATTGTATTAAAAATGTGGCCAGCAACTGTAGACAAATAAGATGAAAACATATTCACAAATTTTAAGCTTTACAATATGTTAGGCACATGTAAAAGGTACTGTGCTAAAGTCTGCTTATTTAACATGTCTAATCCAGTATCTCCCAGACCTTCTAAACCCCTGAAATTTTAAGTGTAGTTCAAAAATACATTTAAATAGGAAATTCTCTGTATCAGTAAAGATAAGGAGTGGACAAAAAAGAGAAAAGGAATATGCATTACATAGAAATAAACAATCACATACACAAAAATCCTGTCAAAAGCTGCAGTCTCCGCTTAAGTTCAGTGGTTTGTATTATCTAGGTTAAATCAGCTCTCTTGAGGTGATTCCTCTATTCCATGCCTGAGCCAAACTATTAAATGGATGCTAGCTCAGGCCTACCAAAATAAGACCAGACAACTGAAACTGCCTTGTGTGCTGATGTGCAACACACTGAGCACAGAGGGGTGAGAGTCTGTTTCTTCTCATCTTTTTACTAAAAGAAAGCAGGTATTTCAGAGTCAATATTTCATAGCTCAACTACACAATAAGTCTGTATATAAAGGCTACAGCTTAAAGAATTACAGCACTGTGAACAATACCAAGATGGTGTTATTGCTTACACCTTTGCATGGACAATGGCCATGCAAAGAAGAACTTACCATTGTTATACCCAATACTGTAGGGCTAACGAGAAAAAATGGAGCTCGAAAAATACTTTGACTTCTTTCCCAGAAAGAGTAGAAAAGGTCTGCCCAGCAGACTATCCACAGTATTAAGCCCAAAGCCTGAAATAAAAAAAGTGCCTTTAATACATCAATTCACAAAGATAATGCAGCACAATATATAGATGAGCACTAGATATTATGTGTTAGCAGGAGTCATAATCAGATCATAGCATTTGGGCAATTCTACCACATGCACAAAAGAAAAGCAATTTGGCTTTAATTACTGAATTCCTACTAGAAGAAAAAGGTTTACTGATTTTTTAACACCATGCAATTCAGTCTATTATGAAGCAGAAAGCTGGTCAATCTCACTCCTGAATAACAGATTGCAGAGACAAAAACCTCTCCAATACACCATGTTATTACAGCCCTTCTTAAAACTTTGTACTTATTCTACAAAGAGGAAAAAAACCAAAAACATGAAGTACCTATTTCACATTAGAGGTGGAATAGAAAACCTGCAGCAGCTCTAGAAATGTATGCTGTGTAACTTAAGTAGCTGACAGGAAAATAAATTCTTTTTATGATAGAAGTAAGGGCCTTGAGATTGAGTTGCCTTAAAATAGTCTTCTCCAACTGGTCTTTAAAGGGATTTGCATGTTTGTTGCTACGCCAGGGTAAATTTCAGAAAGCCTGATAAAAGGGCAATGGAAACAGGAAAGGCTGGGAAATCAAACAGAAGCAGAACAAGTAAGTTATACCTCAAGTGTGCACGCGGGTCAAGACTGATGCTCAAAACAATACTTGGCTAAAACATAGCTGAAAATAGATTCCAATTTCAAAACAAGGCTGGTAAGTTGTGATTTCAAAGAGTTACATACCGTTTTGGCTTTGTTAAGGTTTGACACTTGGATGTACCCCCTGTCATGACGGCGAAGGTACAGCGAGTACACTGGGAAGCAGAGCCACAGGTAAATGCAAGGAATCCAGACCAGGACTGTGTTCTGAAAGCACGGGGTGAAGTCCGGATCTTCTGTGTGCCATGTCAGATTCCAATCCTGGGGCAAGAAAACAGGCTCAGTTACAGAAAAAGCCAACAATGAACTTCCGTATTTGAAAATCAGAAATAGGGACTCAGAATAAAAGATCCACAACAACAAGGCGTAGAACCAAGTAAAAGGCTCACCCTTGCAGCTCATTTTCTACTCAACAAAAAGAGAACGTAAATTGACATAATTCAATGTTTTCCTACTTCTCTCAACACAATTTTCAAACCCACGATAAATCACCGTACAATCAAACCAAAACTGATGCTTACACTAATAAAGATGTGACCATTTTAATTACTGGCACAAGAACTATTCACAGTGACAGACTATTTAGTAGTAACATGAGCTCTCATACCATATCTACGATTGCTCTGAGTTAGGAAAATCTCTTGCAGCAAATTTTACCTTAAAATCACTGACCTTGCTGAAAAATTATCACATGCGACACTTTCTCTCAAGCGCTGTAGATTTCTGACTCTCCAACAGAATAAATCAATGCACAATATTGCAGCTGTAGATGGACTGCAATATTCAGCAGGCAAAGCATTGCTCCCAGGCTTCTGTTTAAAGGTCACTGAGCCAAGAGCAGCAGTCCCATGCCCAAAGGCTTGTTGACTATAGTGTTAACTTCCCAGTGGCAAAGCATTTTTTCAGACAGTTGCACAGCTTACACTACACAAAACACCAGTACCACTACTGGGACATAATGCCAGTAATCCTACTCCTCTATAAAAGCCTGAGCTTGTTACTGAAACAGGTGCCATTATCCACATTTTATAGATGAGGAAACAGAACCAAAAGGAGCTGTAGTGCCTGTTCCCTCTATTCCAACATCAAAGCCAAAAGCAGATCCCACAGCCGAGAATCACCACACTTTGATCCTTGTTTGTCCCCATGTTCCACTGAATAAACAGCTTCAAACACAATTACAATGAGAACACAGATCTAAAGAGTAATGGAAGATACATTTTCCTTCCCCGTTTCCCTCAATTTCTATCAGAATCTAGGACTTGATACAACAGACAGTACACACAGGACACTCGGCTGTTATTTTTCTCCTCTAATTCCACAGCATTCTAAAAATCCTTCTCACTCTGTATCATTTTTAATTTTTCATTTTTAGAAAATCTCTGAGCTTACTACAGCCAATTCAAGGGCATTAACACTGTAGAACATCAGAATGCCCAGTTATGTCTGAATGTATCTGCGTAGGGGTCACACAAGTTGCTCACACAAGGCAGCGGCTGTGAGTCGCTGTGGGCAAGCCACACGCTTATTAAGTTTCCTGACTGCATAACTCATCAGAAATTTCAGCTGAGTCATCCTTACATTTAGCCACCACACAAATGTTTTTGGCTTTCTAAGTCCCAGCTGCTCTACTCCAGCACAACAGCCAAGAAAAAGTCTCATGACTCTGCAGAACAGTTTACAATTCACAAATTAAGACAGTTATAAGATTATACAACAAAACCAACAGGATATAATCAGCTTTACAAGAAACAAACAAAAGCACCGACATCTTTTTATTGAGTAAACTTCTGGAGATCTAGACACTGTTTAGAAAGTTAACTTCTTCCCTGTTTGTAAATGCTTGCTATAAAATGAATCTGGCAAATACCAGCAAGGTCAGACCAGGTAATGCACATCACTGCCACGTGGCAAAATTAAAAGCAAGAAATGCTGCATGCATGACTGCTATGCATACTGGCTGGAGGATATTCTAAAAACATGGGCAACCTTTCATTTGACTTTCATATTTACAAGTTACCTGGAGGTGTTTGTTTCTGCATAAAAGGCAAGAGTGTACAATGCAATGATACTTCAGGGTTCAGAACAGAAAGATGGGACAAACGGGCAGTTTTGGGCAAGACTACTGCTAGAATTTAACAGCAACATCAGTTCTTTCATATGTTTCCAGGATTTCATCCAGAGGCTGTTGCCATCAAGTAGGAGCATGCTCAGCTTTAAAAACAGTTCTCTGTACAAAAGAAATGGCAACACACATGGTGAGATGGCAGAAATGGCAACACATAGGTGAGATGCAGAAGCCCCTTCCATTTCACAATCACTCCAGGGGGCAAAAGGCAAGGAATGGATGAAGAAAGAGACACAGCAGTATTTTCCTGCTGTTTCCCCAGGTGCAATTCCCTCAGGCTATGTCCACACACGGCAGCAGCACAGACAGGAACAGAGCTGCAGAGCCCATCCTTGCTGCTGAGCACCCGATGTCCTCACAGAACCCTTCCACTCAGGTCCACCCACGCTGGGTCACGGCTGCCCTGCAGACTGACCAGCAGCCACCGGAGCTCCCCAGTTAGCACCAGTCCGAAAGGCGCTGGGGCACTGGAGTGACGCACCAAGCAGGCAGGGACTGTCTGCAGGACACAGCAGCAGTCCCAGCCTGAGCTGAGCTGTGATCACCCTCCCTGGACAAAGGCAAGAGGAACTCAATCCATCACAACAGGCAGGCATACCCTAAGTTCTGCATGGAGGACACCACAGCTTTAGGAGATTCCACCGCAGCTGGAAAACATGTCACTCTTATCATGAAAACGGCATGCAGTCACATTTAAATTACAGGTTCAGCTACACAAGTCTAGACTAGTTCTGCCAGTGGAAAGTACATGCTTCTCCTTTGCTTTATATAAATGCAGTTTCAGTTTTGGTTTTTTCCATCACAAACAAAAATTCTTCACAGAAAAATGCAGAAACATTCACTGAAGCAGACCTTTGTATTTAACAGACAATAATTAGCAAATTAAAGTCATTTTTTCTGACTCGAGTTTCAGAAACACCGTTTTAGCAAGTTCTACTAAAACATGAAGTTACTCCATTTTTCTCAGCTCAAAGACGAATGATTTTCACTCTGACCGATCAGTTAACTCTTCTATTTTGCAAAGTCACATCAAATGACAGAGATACAACTACTGAAAGCCTACACAAACTAGCAGCCTCCTGCCATAAAGGAAGAGTAGGAAGAAAGGGGCTAAGGTCCACAGCTGTTAGATATGTATAATCCGGAAGCAGCCTTTATTTTAAGCTGTGACTGCAGGAACCCACTGGAGGAGAATCGGCCTGATCGCTGCTCTTCTCTTGGTAGATGCTGGGAAAGAAGAGATACACTGTTTTCTTAGTTTTAGTGTAATCCAGAAGAACCATATCTCAGATGTTAAATAGTTTCTGATTGGTTTTTCTTTTCTTTTCAAAAATCCCTTAACAATTTTAAAGTTTACCAGAATAGCAGATGGGTATTTTTAAACTTACCTGACCTATTTCTCAGCTTTCATTTCTATCATCAGCACTATGGTTCAAAAACACCAGCCCACAGTTTTAGTGCCCTGTAGCATGTTTTCTCTCATGGTACTCAAGAGCTTCCTATCACATCTGAAATTAAACCCTCTGTCTACAAGAAGGAAACAAAAAATGCTTGGCATTCCCCAGAATCAAGTGGATCCATTCACAGGTAAACCACTTATTTAACAGTGCATAAACCCTAGGAAAATTAAGAACTGTACTAATTCCCATCTAAAATTTCAGGAACAGGCAAGATAAAAACACTGGCAGTAGAACTGTAAGACAAAGTTGCAAGACAAAAGGCCAGTTATTCTGTCTTTGCTGAGAGAAGACGGACCAAGGGCAGTTGCATGCCTTCAGCATGGCTAATCTGAGGAATAACAGTATTTGATGCTGGCTGCCTCCCTCCTGGCAGCCAGGAAAAGCTGTCAAGTGAGCAACCAGGGGTTGCTTGTTCTCACATCAATAATCCCACTTGACCCACAGCACATTTTAAAATTCTCACTGGCAGAAACGGAGAGACCCAAATTGCTCAGTTTCATGCCGGCTGTGTGCAAGTGTGCCAGAGATGCAGGCTGCCAGCCACGCTGTTAAATCCACCTGCAGGAACCAAATTGTGACTGAAAAGTGACTTAAAACATTACCACACACAAAAAAATGAAATTACAAAACCACACTGGAACCTTAACATCACGGTCAACACTTACTCCTTCAAATGGAGTTTGACATTGACACCGTGTACCCACGACTTCAATATCACCCACAGAAGAACCACCTCCCTTGTAATACCAAGATAAAGTTTCTCAATCTTATCTCCCCAACAGTAAAAAAGACTTTCTGTTTAATGCAATGTTTACATTTAGTTGAGTGAAAGTAATTAGCTCTCTCAGGCACTAACACTGTAATTGCAGCTGACAACTTTCATTATAATAGTATCATCACTTTCCCACTGAAATAGGAAGTCTTACAATCTGCCAGCTCTAGATACAGGATTGAAAAATTTCCCAGTGTAGCACCTACAAACCCATGAGCTGACTGAACCACTCTCTCTCAGTGCAGGCTAAAAGCCAACGGCCTCATAGCATCTATCTAGGACAGCAAATTTCCTGTCTCCCCCCGGATAGGAGATTTGGCAGATCTGGCTGAGCCTACATCTTCAGAGGAGCTGCATCAGTGCAGGGAGGGGGGCAAGGGGAGTGCAGAAAAGGACCCCTCTCTTTACAGCTGCTTTTAGGGAACTCTGACCCTGCTTTTAAAGTCCCTGCTACCCGACACGGCATCTTTGTTCTGCCATTCACATTCTGGAGTCAGATCATGACACCTGTGCTGAGGCCCACCATTTGTCCAAGAGCACATTTAGAATGGAGCCTAAACAAGCACAATCATGGCACAGTCTTCACCAGCACCACGTTTGCTCTGCTGTGCTGACTGCTCAGGCTACATCAGAGGGAGTCACAAGTTGGTAAGACAAGCAACAGATATTTGTACAAAAAAAGTACTCCAGAAACCCCAGAAAAAGCTGGGCTGCAGAAACACCCACACCTGCAGCTCTCCTGCCTCCTCAGCAATATTCACAGAAACAAGCAGTAGACAGTAACAAAAGCCTGAAAAGAGGTAAACAAGGCACAAAATGAGGCATATGACATTCAAATAACCATCACAAACTTCCTATTTACATGTTTTTAAGTCCTTTGAAAATACTATACCTATTATATGGAAATTATTTTGAAAAAAAGTACTTGCATTACTTGCATTAAAGGATCTACTACCTCTAGAATCAAGTCCAGACGAAGTAGCACAATATACACGGAAAAACATAACTTTCCACCTTAGCTAGCATTTATTTCCTCTAGCTCTTTTTCTTAATAAACAGGAAGTCACTCAAGATGCACAGACCTCTCCCGTGACACAATGTAGTTGTTCTCCCTGCAACTGAGGTCAGTGCAGAAAGTACAAGCAAAACGGTACTTTTGTGGTGGTGCACACACTGACCTCATGCTGTATTTATAGAAAACTTTCAATACACTGCCAATTCCTTTGAAGTCTGCACTAACTACATGAAATTAATGGTTTAGTGTAGCATCTCATGGTGTACTCTGCAAAACATATGGCAGAACAAAAATCTAAAATACCTGTACAGATTTTAAAATAATACTTTTCTAACAGCTTTTTTTATATGCTTGATGAAAGGCAGCAGTGAATTTTTATTTTCGGAACACAAAAACCCAGGATTCTACTAAAAAGTAAAAGCCATGCAACCAAATACTTGATCTCATTCCCAGATCTCCACAGACTCTAGAAACTACTTCTGCTGGGAGAAATTATGGAATTATGCTCCTGCACAGAACTACACCACTTACCACAGGCAAGGGAACAAACGAACAGAGTGAGCCTGACTGCCAGTTTGGGAAGAGACTCCAGCACGTGCCTTCGTGGTCTCACGTGAGGATAGGTGCTCATATCCCCACAAAGTCCTCACACCTTTCTTCAGGCCAGTAACAGCCCAATCAGATCAATGAGTTTCTGCCTTTTTGTTATTCTACTGCCACAAAGGTGAAATAAGAAATGTTAATGGTAATTACCACATTGGGTTGTGAGAATTAGATTCAGATCTCCAACTCTCATGGAAATCACATTCACCCATAAAAAAGCATAGTTTGGAGTTTTCTTTATTACTACAGGAGAACTAAACTTACCATACCATTTTGGATTTCTCACAAAACCATGAATGGAACAAAACTCCTGCTACTAAACATGAAGCTCTTTGGTTAAAATGCTAGTAGGAATCAGGGAACAAAAGAAAAAATAACTGTTTAGCAAAAGATCAAAAAATACAGGTCTCCAATTATGGTTTTGACATGCAAGGCATGGGTCTGAATGAAGAGCCTTAAATCATTCATAAGCAAGTCTTCTAGCCCAGCTTCCCAAAATACCAGGTGCAGATTGAGACCTCAGAAAAGGGAAGACACCATGCCCCTCCTTCCTTTCAAACTCTGAAATCTAAGCCTTAAGAATAAAGTCTCTTAAGGCTGTCACAAGATTGTTAGAGCAAGAGGCGGAAAACTTACAAAAAATAATAATCACATAATAAACAAGGGTCCTAAATTTTTTAATCATTTATATAAAGAAGATTTAGGGAGGAAAACCACCAGTGTTTATAGTGACAGGAAAATGCCCTTAATTTCTCATGTTTTCTATTAGAAATGGTTTTAATGGTTTAATTTCAACAGCAATGACTTACATAATGCAGATTTGACTTGTTAACACAGCCAAGGAAAAGCCTCTACCTTCCAATAATTGGTCCTGAACTTAAATCAGGTGTCTGTACCTCCTTGTTCCAAACCCAAACATCAGTATTTCCTACGGTTCACAAACAGCTGAGATCCTTCATCATAGAAAGAACTGCATCAGCTGGAACTGGGTGTAAAATTCCAAGAAAAAAGCATGTTTTGCTTTTTTTTCCCCGCTTTAGCCTAAAATAAGAAGCAGGTGCTAACAAATTTCCAGAGAAAGGAGCACCTGCAGCTGCAGCATTACAAGAGCTGAGCTTTGTAATCTAAGAAGCTAAAATCCACCAAACTATGGCTAATTTTTTTTTTTTTGTGGCAGAGAAAACATATAACACACTATATCAGCACTTGAAAAATTAAGATTTAGCCTCTCTCTACAGACGTTGCATTTCCATACCCTGCTGTGTCTGCAAGTACTATGATAAAACATTTGGCCACTTGACAACAAAATATTTACCACTCCTAGCATCAGAACCAAAGGATGGTTTTTACCCTTCCGCAAAGTTTTCACTGAAATCACTGTGACCTAAAAGGATACAAGAAAAGGATTCCTGCTCTCATCTCCTTCTTGCACCAAAAACAGGGCTTCTGCCTAATAATGCAACAGCCTGTACCTTGAGTTCAAATCACTGAGAAGTTGGAACACACCTGGGTAATAATCTTACCAAGGGACTAAGGTAACAGCTTAAGTTGGGATAAACTGTATCTGAAGCTCCCACAGACGCAAAGAGTGAGAAAACAGTAATGCAAGGAATTCTGGCTCTATTAAAAGTAAGCAAAAGGTCAGTACCCGGCAGTAGGCTTTTCAGAGATGTGACCCAGAGTGACTTCGGCCAGCCCGGGCTGACCTTCACTTGGTCCCAGTATAGCACAGTGTTTCAATGTAAACTGCATTGTAGTTGCATGAAATGGCACAAGTTACTCAGGCATCTTGCTGCATTTTTTCCTCATTTAACTTTTCTGAGCAACTTTGAATTGCCAGCTGCAGAATGACAGGTCATCTGTTCAGAAAATCCCCATCAACAACAGATTATCAGGCTTAATTTCCCTATATTTCCCTTAAATTGATCTATTCTGGATAAAGGGATATCAGTTTCATTTCTAATCTTAGTCTAATTTTTCTATGCACATTTAGACCCTCGTTCATAAATGGAAGGAAGCTGACAAATAAGCCTCTGGCTTTCATTGCTAAAAAACACAACGGCCAAGACACGAGAACCGTGCTATCTGCTGTTAATTACAAAAGCACCATTTTGCGTAAAAGTTTCCATGTTTATCACTCTGCTACTCCCCTGTTCCAAATGCTGTGCACATACGACCTTCCTGGGCCAGCAAATATAAGCAGTGTCCTGATCTGCACACTCTTTAGCAGAGGCTAAACTCGTAGCTTTTATCAAGCTAACCCAGCACCCTCCCTCCCACAGCCCCTCCAAGTCCCTCCCCTAGCTTTGCCACAAACACACCGAAAAACCACTAAAGACACATCTTACAGTGCAAAAAGCTGCAGGGTTCCAAGAGACGTGCCAATTTACTGCCTATCTGATGGGTGACGGCATAAGCCACAGATCTGCAGAACATGAAATTGCTCCTTACGTAAGAAGACTGGTTTTTCTTCAGAAGTTCAGAAGTTTATTTCAGTAAAACTACCGGTGTCCTCATAAACAACATAAGCACAGCAGCTGTTTATGTCACACAGTATCAGTTCACAAATGTCAGCCAATAATTGCAATGCATTAAAGAATATTATTACACTTTTTTTTCTTAATAAAATTCTATCAAGCTACATTACGGATCTCTCTCACTACAACAATGTCAACCAAATACAGAACATAATGCCTTTGGACAAACACTAGGAAAAGACATTTATTTAGGCAGACACACCTGAAAGCCTCAGACAGAAGTCTACACAACGGCAAAGGAAGCAAAGCCCAATCCCTCCAGGTCGGCCCCTAGATTCTGTGTGCGAGGCTCTGCCTCACCTTCACTCATCCAGTCCGTTTTTCTTCTGTAGTTTGTTTTCACATGAAGAAGTGCTAAACCTGGAACAGTGTGTGGATACCAGTTCTTTACTAACAGTGAAGAGGCTTCACAAAAGCTTTCTGAACAAACAGGGAAGAAACAGGCCAGGGTTCACACAGCCAGAGATACAGCTTGAATCATTACAGGACTCTGGTTTTCAAAACAAAGCAGAGAAGCTGAAAACTTGCTTTTCTCCTAGAAGTAAATGCAATTACTTGCTTTCAGTCATTTCTCAACAATGAAAAGCCCAACTAGAAAACAGTGGGAAAAAATTCTGCTAAATTCCCACTGAAATAAAGAAGCTAACTTCCATCTAAATTAACTTTAAAAAACACAGTGTCCACCTGTGAACAACAGGATAGGAACTTATATAAACCATTTATCTCACATTCCCTTAAGTATAAGCAAGAATCTCAGAAGTTTCCCACTTCTTTTTCATAAAAGCCCTATTGAGAGCTCTGAAATCTCAAAGTGTCACAAAAACTGTTAACCTCTTCCTTTAGCAATTTCAAACATGGAAAGACTTCTCTAAACACAATACTGAAGAGCTTACAAGCTCTGAAAAAAACTGAAACCAAGATTTTATTCAAAGAAAAATGAGCAGATTATTTCAAAATGCACATGCACTGAGACCGCCAACTGTGCATGTGCAGATATCTCCAGACAGGCAGGTCAGGAGGCCAAAGTGTACAGTGAGTTTACATCTGCCGTGACACTTATCCTGCTTACCTGGAACCACAGTGTTCCTCACCCCGCTTTACCTCCAGGTTCTTGTGTGCTGCTATTGAAACAAGGTAGACTGCACTCAGACAGCAGGGCTACTCCAGCCAAAGCTATCTCAGTGTGCCAGGTCACAACAAAGTTTTACAGCTTGAACAGGCCCTCAAATTCACTGAACTGGAATGCAAGTAGTGCAAAACGTTACCCCAAGTCCACTATGATTTTTCAAGCCTTTACTGTCATCAACAGCTACCAGTAAATAGTAACTTCATCTTGCACAGCTGTACCTTTCTTTACATTATGGATGGAATATTCATTCCAAGACACTCAGTGATGCTAGAGCAAGCAAGGGTTAACAGGACTTGTCTAAAAAGGGAGTCTGGTTCAAAGGAAGCAAGATGCAGTAAAGTTCTATAAAAGAACTATATGCAGCAAAATCTGATTGCAGTCAAGTTAACACACTGAGTAGGGGCACGGAGATAGGTTAGACAGCGAGAAAAAAAAATCGAGTGAAGAAGATGGTAATCTTCCTTGGGTTCCTGACCTTTCAGAGTAAGTATTAAATAAAACAAATCTGTTTAATTCTCAGACAAGAACTTTCAACAATAACATTCCTTGGGTGTGCAAACAAGAAAAATCCTGGCCAGCAAAGCCTAAGAAGATTAGCATACAGTTTTAAGGGTCCATTAGGTCCTTTCAGCCACAGTCTCCCCCACAATTTAAAACTGAGTTGTCCACAACTCAGGATCACCTTCGACAGAAAACACATCTTCTCCTTGAAGCTGAGTTTGCCAGAAATCCCTCTGCTCCACTAGCAAGGCTTCAGGAATGCAATACACGCGCCACTGTGTATCCAGCTATCACTCAGCTCTGAGAAGAACAAGAGAGCAGTCCAGAAGCCAGGAAGAACAGCAGCCCAACCACAGGACATATCTGAAAGCCCAGTAAACACTGCATATACATACACAACTTCTGAAAATCCACTACAACTTCAGCTTTAAATAGTAGCAACAATGGAAACGCCAGAAAAAGCAGCAGCCAGAGTACCCAGAAGCACACGAACCGGCATTTCTACTCTCCCCTACTGGGAATGATGCAACAACAAAGTGGAAACAGAGTGTTACTTATGAAGACATGTTCAGCATGGAGGAAGATATTTCCAGACACATCTAACCCCCACTAAAACGCACAATTGTTCTTGTGCAGGATCAGAAGAATCCAGGAATCAAACAACCACACCCACAGGATCTTTAGCTGGAAGAAATGAAAGGCAGAGTCCGTGTGATTTGGAGAAGGATGACACATTGCAAAACACTGGGAATCAATGCAACTAGTAGAAAAAATGTATGGAGTAGTTTTCACAAAAATACCAGAAATGGCTGCAAGACATATGAGAACAGTTTTCCTAATAAAAGAATCTGCTGTCAGAAATCCTTTTTAAACTAGTTGCTTCCAACATCCTAAGTGTAGTTCTTGTGTCTATCTGATGTTACAATTCCACAGCTCAAAGAATGAGCTGGCAGCTCTTTTTCACAATCCATCTACTCTCTCGAGTCAGTTTTTCCATAAACTCATTCTGAAACAAGTATTCTCTTAAGCCCTTCAAATAAAAAGTCTCGTTGTAGGGAAGAAAAAAAAAAATATGCATAATGACAACTCATAATTTAGCCAGTTCTGAAAAACCTGAGAAACAGCAGAAAAGAGATATTAGTATAAGCAATGTAAAGGCAAAACTACCACAGTCTTAACGATTTTTAAAATAGGCAAAACTGTCTTAGTCTTAATGATTTTTAAAATATCTGCTTGCTCATATCCTAATGGTTCTTGAGACAAATAGTACAATGATACTGGTTGAGACATCTAATACTATTTTATTTTTCAAGTAGTAAGGCAGCTCATTAGCTCAAAACTATTTGGCAATTATCTGATGAATACACAAGTAGCTCTTTTCCCTATGTTGCCCTCAGTAGCTCTCACTCCACACTTTTTTCCCCCTATCTTCCAGCTCTTCCCTTCCTCCACACAATCTCCTTCTACATACAACCAGTTTGCTCCTGAGATGGATTTTCACTCGGCTCCGGCTCTCCCAGGTGCCTCGCTGCTGCCGGGACCCACGTGTCTCCGCACAGGAACCCGTGTCTCAGCTGAGCAAGACCCCACCCCAACGTCCTCTCACCGCTCACCTGCGCTCAGACGGCTCTCAGTTCACCC
Organism: Melanocharis versteri; assembly: GCA_013397845.1. NCBI lineage: Eukaryota > Metazoa > Chordata > Aves > Passeriformes > Melanocharitidae > Melanocharis > Melanocharis versteri. The sequence continues at coordinate 1,084,399 of VZTG01002323.1, read as the reverse complement.
ACAGCACCTGCTGTCACCACTCTTGGTTAAGGAAGAACGAGAACAGCGCTGTACAAACACGCGATAAAGCTGCAGAAAGCGCGTCTGTGGCCTCCTTCAGAGCGGGCACCGCTCTCGTGTGACGGCAGCCGCCAGACACCGTTACTGTTGTTACCCGCACGGCCCCGAGTAACGCAGCCGAGCGGCCAAACGCGTGGGCAGAGACCTGCTCCGGCCACTCGGGAACTCGCTCCCGGCCTCCCGGGCACGCAGCCCCTCGCCAGCTCCCCCCTCCAAGCATCTCCCCGCCGGAAACCCCGCGCACAAGGCACGCCGGCGCCCGCTCCGCGACCCGGCCGTGGGGACACCGCACCCGGGCGGAGACCACGAGCCGGCGGCACGGCCCGGCCCGGCTCCTC